>JANRMT010062837.1:99019555-99039272 GCA_026402145.1 Polypterus bichir lapradei
ATCTATCTATCTATCTATCTATCTATCTATCTATCTATCTATCTATCACGCCACCATACCACCCAGCTTCTATGTATTACTTGTGATAGGTTTTCTTTCAAAAAAGAGAACTTCACAAAATACAAAGGTTTGGGGACCGTCCCTGTATAATGTCCAATGGAAAAATAAAGACAAAAAGACTGTGGTGATCAAAACGGTAAGTATTGACAGTCATTGTGCGGTAAGATGGTGTTTTTATACAGTGAAAAACAAAATGGATGCAGATAGTGAGTTGGCTGGAGATGACGTTGAATCAGAGGGATGGAAGCGCCTTCATCAAGGATGGACCGGAAGTGATGAGGCAAGGTGAGTGATGTCATCAGGAGGAGCCGGATGTGACATCATCAGGCGGCCATTTTTAGAGTTCGTCCACACTGATTTATTTTTCTTCTTTCTTTCTGTCGGAAATAAAGAGAGAGAGGCATTGTTACCGCATATCAATCCCTTATCTCGCGGTTTCACTCACCTTCATGCTTATCGACTGTCTCCTAAGAGCACATGTGTGACATACTTTGTCCACCAATGTGTAGTGAGGGGTTCTCAACCTTTTTTGGTGTGTGAAGCACCTCTCCCCATGGAAACGAAAAATCAAAAACGAGATCTCCTTCATATCTTTCTGGTTTTGAATTGAGAACAATGAGATCAGAAGTCCTGTTCTTTGGTGTCATGCTTCTCAGATTTGTTTTTTCTGCTGAGACAAAAGACCCTGGTGGTCACACAGTTGTCTCCTCTTGAGTTTCAGAAGAGATCTCAGCAAAGTCATACAGATCACGTCAGGTTGGGGAGTAGGCACTGGTGCTGCTCGTTTTTCTATTTTTCCATGAATGTTTCTAAGATAGTTTGCTGTTGTACACCATGGATAGTCATTGCGTTCTATGATATCATAAACTTGTTTCTCTCTTTCTGCATGAAAACATGTGGTTGGGGAGTATTGCCGCACCCACCACACACAATACAAAACAACTCAAGATCCTGGTTGGCATCTCACCCCAGGCAGACACACGGCAACATCCCACCCTCTATGTGCTGCAGCCAGGTGTTATGTGGGTGCCCCCTTGGTCTGGTCCAGCCACTCGGGCCCTCAACAATGAGGATCCTGTTAGCCGGATCACCCTTGGGTAATGGCGCCACATGGTTGTAGTGCCGTAACTGACGCTTCCTCACAATGTAGGTCATGTGCCTCATTCAGGACTCCATGAGTAACCCAAAGGACTCTCTGAAGAGACACAGCACTGAAGTAGTCCAGTCTTCGTCTCAGGTCACTGGGTAGCGTCCATGCCTTGCAAACAGGAAGCACCAGGACTCTAAAGACTTGGACCTTCATCCTTTTAATGAGATATCGGGAGCCCCACGCACCCCTTTCCAGCGACCTCATGACCCCCCATGCTCTCCCAATCCGTCTACTGACTTCATAGGAAGAGTCACCAGAGTCATGAATGTCACTGCTGAGGTAAGTAAACCTCTCGACGAGGTCGACACTCTCTGTGCAGACAGACACACAGCTGATGGCCGTGCCCAAGAGGTCATTAAAGGCCTGGATCTTTGGTTTTTATCAGGACACTCGCAAGCCCAGACACTCAGACTCCTCACTCAGTCTCTCGAGACCCCCAATCAGAGCCTCCATTGACTTTGTGAAGATCACAGCATCATCAGTAAAGTCAAGATAAGTGGATCTTTCTTCACCAACAGATGCCCCACAGTCGCTGGACCCTACAACCCTGCCCAACACCCAGTCCATACAAGCTTTGAACAGAGTAGGAGTGCCACACACCCCTTAATGGTGACGTCATGACCCCCAATCCGTCTACTGACTTCATAGAACGAGTCACCAGAGTCATGAATGTCACTGCTGAGGTAAGTAAACCTCTCGATGAGGTCGATGCTCTCTCCGCAGACAGACACACTGCTGATGGCCATGCCCAAGAGGGCATTAAAGGCCTGGCTCTTTGGTTTTTATCAGGACACTCGCAAGCCCAGACACTCAGACTCCTCACTCAGTCTCTCGAGACCCCCGATCAGAGCCTCCATTGACTCCATGAAGATCACAGCATCATCAGCAAAATCAAGATCTGTGAATCTTTTTTCACCAACAGATGCCCCCCAGTCACTTGACCCCACGACTCTGCCCACCACCCAGTCCATACAAGCATTGAACAGAGTAGGAGCAGGACACACCGCTGACGAACCCCAGAATCAACTGCCATACAGAGGGTCTACCTCCAATCTGCACAGCACTCACAGTCCCAGTGTACAGCCCGGCGATGATATCCAGCAACCTTGAGGGGATCCAGTGAAGTCTCAGGATGTCCCACAGAGTTAGGGCTCAAGTCACACAAGTCACACAAGGGACTAAAATTTTTCCAGCAGTTTCTTGACTTTTTTTTTTTTTTGCAGTTTGAAAGTATTTACATTGTGCGCTCAGTAATATTTGCTGTTTGTGATAATAGATCATTTTACTACGATTACAGAACTGTAGCCCTTGTGTCTGAATAATAAAATTAGTTGCTCTGAATTATATTGCCGTGCTCCACTTAGATCACAGTCATTTCAGAAGCACCTGCCCACTCCTCAAATGCACATGAATGTTATGTCATGTGCACATTTACGGCAAAAAATCATTCCCCCCCTTCCAGTCAGGTCAGATTGGGGAGCATGCACTGGTACAGCACATTGCCACACCCACCACACGATGAAACAACTCAGGATCCCAGTTGGCAACCCCCCAGGCAGACACGCGGTCCAGTCCCACCCTCCGGAAATGACCCTCTATCTGCCGCAGCCAGGTGACACGTGGGTGTCACCTTGGCCTGGTCCAGCCACTCGGGTCCTCACCAATGAGGATCACCCTCGGGGAATCACACCACATGGCCATCAGGAGCGGACAGGGTCTCAAAACCAGGCCGGGCATCCTTCAACGAGTGAGGTGATGAGGTCGACCCACTCAGCCCATTATTCATTGTAATTTTCTTCAAATTTGTGACAAGTACGCGGCTCGCTACTTGCTATGTCTCTTGCAGGACACAGATGGCACTAGATGGCACTATAAAGCAGCAGGACACTGTCCCGAGTGTTATTCAAGCTTAAAAATGTGACACAAATAAATACATGCCATCCCATGTCTGAGTGATAGTTAACCATACATTGCATTGAATTCCAAGTTGAAGTCACACTTGGGGTTAACACTAAGGATGTTTAAAACACTGAACCACCATGGACCCCTTATGTGCTTCACTACATGAATATACACTTTTTTACAGTCCATTGTCCATTGTCTAAAGCCATTAGTTATCCTAGTAACATCAGGGGGCCACTGTTTTGCAGGACACAGATGGCACTAGATGGCACTAGCAGCAGGACACTGCCTGAGTATTATTCAGGCTTAAAAATGTGACGCGGATTATTACACATCACCACATGACTGAGTGATGGGTAACCATAATTACATTGAATTCCATGCCAAAGCCACACTTGGGGATAACATTAAGGAGGTTAACATCCCCATACCTCCATGGACCCCTTATGTGCTTCACTACATGAATATACACTTTTATACAGTTCATCGTTCATTGTCTAAAGCAAATTAATTCAATTAGTTATCCTAGTAACATCAGGCTGCCAGTCTCTTGCAGGGCACAGATGGCACTCTATGGCAGCAGGACACTATCCTGAGCATTATTCAGGCTTAAAAATGTAATGCGGATTATTGCACATCACCACATGTCTGAGTTACGGTTAACCATAATTATACTGAATTCCAAGCCAGATTGACACTTGGGGTTAACAGTAAGGAGGTTAAAAACCCCAGACCACCATGGACCCCTTATGCGCTTCACTACATGAATACAAACTTTTATATAGTTCATCGTCCATTGTCTAAAGCCATTAGTTATCCTAGTAACATCAGGCTGCCAGTCTCTTGCAGGGCACAGATGGCAATAGATGGCAGCAGGACACTATCCTGAGCGTTATTCAGACTTAAAAATGTGACACGAATAAATGCATGTCACCCCATGTCTGAGTGGTGGTTAACCATACATTGCATTGAATTCCAAGTTAGAGTCACACTTGGGGTTAACAGTAAGGAGGTTAAAAACCCCAGACCACCATGGACCCCTTATGTGCTTCACTGCCTGTATGTGCACTTTTATATATTCCATCATCCATTGTCTAAAGCAAATTAACTCAATTAGTTAACCTAGTAACATCAGGCTGCCAGTTTCTTGCAGGACACACATGGCACAAGATGGCACTACGAAGCAGCAGGACACTGTCCCGAGTGTTATTCAAGCTTAAAAATGTGACACAAATAAATACATGTCATCCATGTCTGAGTGATATCCAACCACCCATTATCTAACCTGCTATATCCCAACTACACGGCCATGGGGGTCTGCTGGAGCCAATCCCAGCCAACACAGGGCGCAATGCAGGAAACAAACCCCAGGCAGGGCACCAGCCCACCACAGGGCGCGCGCACACACACACACCAAGCACAATTTAGAATCGCCAATGCACCTAACCAGCATGTCTTTGGACTGTGGGAGGAAACCCATGCAGACACGGGGAGAACATGCAAACTCCACGCAGGGAGGACCCGGGAAGCGAACACGGGTATCCTAACTGCGAGGCAGCAGCGCTACCCACTGCGCCACCGTGCTGCCCGTCTGAGTGATAGTTAACCATAATTACATTGAATTCCAAGTTGGAGTCACACTTAAGATTAACACTAAGGAGGTTAAAAATGCTGCACCACCATGGAGCCCTTATGCGCTTAACTACATGAATACAAACTTTTATATAGTTCATCGTCCATTGTCTAAAGCCATTAGTTATCCTAGTAACATCAGGCTGCCAGTCTCTTGCAGGGCACAGATGGCAATAGATGGCAGCAGGACACTATCCTGAGCGTTATTCAGACTTAAAAATGTGACACGAATAAATGCATGTCACCCCATGTCTGAGTGGTGGTTAACCATACATTGCATTGAATTCCAAGTTAGAGTCACACTTGAGGTTAACACTAAGGAGGTTAAAAACCCGGACCACCATGAACCCCTTATGCACTTTACTACACGTATGTACACTTTTATATAGTCCATCGTCCATTCTCTAAAATGACTTAACTCCATGTCTTATCCTAGTAACATCAGGCTGCCAGTCTCTTGCAGGGCACAGATGGCACTAGATAGCAGCAGGACACTATCTTTAGCGTTAATCAGGCTTAAAAATGTGACGCGGATTACTACACGTCACCCCATGTCTGAGTGATGGTTAACCATAATTACTGTACATTGAATTTCATGCTGGAGTCACACTTGATGTTAACACTAAGAAGGTTTAAAAACGCTGCACCGCCACGGACCCCTTATGCACTTCGCCACACATTTATATTTTTAAACAGTCCATCCTCCATCGTCTAAACTGACTTAACTGGGCACACTCCCACCAAAGAAACACCACTGGATCTAAAACTGCTTGTCTCGGGGATGTTTGAGGAAACATGGAGTAACCAGATAAACACTGACCTGGACACAAAGAGGCATGTATAATGTGACCTGAATTACAGTCACTGCCACCCAACCTTGGAACAGTTATCTTAAATTATGGAGGGCATTTCTGGACCTCGGTGACTTCCTGTAGTGTCTGTTTTAAAAGAAGCAGAAATTCGCATTTTTATGCTTCACTTGGTGGAGGATTGCTTCAATTGTGATTCTACACTGACCGCTAGTTTGCTATCTCAGCAAACTCTGTGGAAGCTATCAATTTTCAGATGAGGCATAACAACTGCAGGCTATTGTGAATATGTTACAGCTTCAGTGATTTATGAATACAGTTTGACTTCCACTTTCAAACGGCTGTGCTCGTCTAAAAAAAAAATAAAAAACACGGGGTTGTCGGCTTGCATCGTTTTCTTTGCCATTTCTTACAGATGAAAACGACACTTTCTATACTTCTACATTCAGTCCGGGAAAATTAGAGAAGAGATAAACAACTGAGCTGCCTTGGACTTTGTGATGGACTGAGGAGGTGTAGAAAATCAGTGGGTGGGCCACTGAACTGCACCCACTTCTCTCAACCAATCAGAGACCCTTTAAATTCATCGTTACTGTTGTCGTAAAACATTTACAGACATGGACAAATTTGTTGGCCTCCTTACAGCTCATTAAAAAAGTGCCCCCTGAAAAGTGACAAAATGAAAGGCAATTGTTCCCTGTAGACCTGCATGCCTTTGATAGGGCTATCCATCAGGACTACAGCTCCCATGATGCCCTGCTTATGTACAGAGGGATACTGACCCCAAGAAGAGGGCCTTCCATTATACTTTCCTGCCCAGAGAAAGGGTACCATGAACTAGTCTTGCTAGAAGGCTTGTCCATGCTGATCTCTCCTTAATGGCCTCCTGTAAGGGACCACCCTTCCTTCCGGTCAGGATGCCAGTCCATCCACCCTGGCAACTACAATATTTATTGTCACTCATGTGCATCAGAGGATCATGTCATGGGCCCAGTTGTAGTATGTAATAATCCACAGGGGCGAAAGGGGGCACCATCGCCAACATTCTCTTCTCTTTTTCTCTTCTCGGCCTTGAGAAACCACCCAGTGAGAGTACTTAGCCCCCCATCTGCTATAAGAAACCTGGCTGCCCAGAAGGCCTCTTTCTTCATCTTCATCAATAACTCACCAAAGTACAATCAAGAAGGATAAATCAAAACATAAAGGCAATTTGAAAACTGTGTGGTTTCCACAATGGATAGATGGTGACACGTTGCAACTCTGTATGCCACACGTTTGCAATGACTTATGGGTAGTCTAACACGCACAGTGCACTTCACATTCCTGGAAAGTTTCCATTGACGTGGTGTTTAGACTCAATAGGCCTGGCAGCAATTGAGCTTGGGTGGGTCTCGTGTAATGTAACCCTTCCTCATCCTCAATTTGGTAAGGGGGTAATTACTTTTTCACATGGGTGATCTAGGTTTGGGTGAATTTTTTTTTTCAATACATCAAATGAACCATTTAAAAGGATTACAGGTAGTTTATTGATTTGAAGAAGGCTTATGATACAGTGACACGTCACGAGGTTCAGGAGGTACATGAGAGAGAAAGGAAGACCAGAGAAGTATGTGAAGAACGTCCAGGACATGTATGAGGGGTTGGGGTAAAAGACAAGATCCCAGTTCCAGGAGGTCTGCACTGGGGGTCTTCTTGAATTTCTTAACTCTTAGATCTGGTTATGGAAGTGTTGAATCATAGAATTGAAGACCAAACCCCCTGGCGCAGGCTTTGTGCTGAAGTGGAGCTCCAGAAAAGAGGAAGTGGAAAGGAAGTTGGTGGAGTGGAGAAGACAAAGGACTGAAGATAAATAGGAAGAAGACAGAATATCTGAGGTTTAATGATGATCAGAATTCAGAAGTTATAGCCTACAGGAAAGATTGCAGAAGTTTAAATATCTAGAATCAGTGGTAGCCCAAGATGGAGAATTAGATGCAGATATAACCCACAGAGTGCAGTGTGGATGGAACAATTGGAAGATGGAATTAGGGGAGTTTTGTGATCGAAAGACTAAGGAAAATTTTAAAGGTCAGGTTTATCATATGGTGGAGAGACCAGCAATGACGTATGGAGATGAGACATGGACTGTAAAAGGAGCACAGGAAAAGAAGTGAGATGTGGCAGAATGTGGAGAAGGATGTGAGGAATGTCCAGGATATTTGTAAGGGAGTGAAGGCTCAGGTTATGGTAACCAACAAGATCCCAGTTCCAGGAGGTCTGCATCAGGGGTCCTCTTGAAGTCCTTAACTCTTAGATCTAGTTATAAATGTGTTGAATGATGGGGTTGAAGATCAAACCCCCTGGTACAGGCTTTGTGATGATATGGAGCACCAGAGTAGAGGAAGTGGAGAGGAAGTTGGTGGAATGGAGAAGACAGAGGACTGAAGATAAATAGGAAGGAGACAGAATATTTGAGGTTTAATGATGATCAGAATTCAGAAGTTATAGCCTACAGGGAGAGCCTTTGGAAAGACCGGAGAAGTTTCAATATCTAGAGTCAGTGGTAGCCCAAGATGGAGAACTAGATGCAAAGATAACCCACAGAGTGCAGTGTGGATGGAACAATCGAAAGAAAGAATCAGGGGAGTTGTGTGATAGAAATACTAAGGAGAAGGTTAAAGGTCATGTTTATAAGACAGTGGCAACACCAGAAATGATGTATGGAGTTGAGATATGGACAGTAAAGGGAGCACAGCAGGAGAAGTAGTGAGATGTGGCAGAATGTGGAGATACTGTAGATGTGTGGAGTTACAAAAAAAAATGATAGAATAAGAAATGAGACCATCAGAGGTACAACAAAAGTGGGAGAGACAGCTAAGAAAATACAGAAAGGTAGGGTGAAGGGGTATGGACATGTGATGAACAGAGACAATGAAGATATGGGCAAAAGAGTAATGGGACATGGAAGAAGAGGGGAAGAGAAAGCGAGGAAGGCCAAAGCAGAGGTGGATGGATAAAGTAAAAGAAGATGTGGAGGAAAAGGAGGTGCAGGGCTGAGGTGTATGGAGAAGGGTGATGAAGATCATCAACCCCACATAGAACAAGAGGAAGAAGAAGAAGAATCATTGAAAAACTGTACATTGTGTTTACTCAGGTGGTCTTCATTTGTATTATATGAGGGTGAATCAAAAGGTAAAGAAAAGTTGAAAATTGTGCTGTAACTGCAACAAATAGAAGCTGAGGCAACACATTTCGCAAAGGTTTATGGGTAGTTTGACTATGCGCAGCGCTCTGCCGTTAGTCCAGTTAAAGCTAACGTGTAATGAACATGGACGATCTGCTGCGGGATTGCACCATTGTTGAACCACGTGCCGCGGTAAGGGAGTGGCACCTGCTGAAATTCACCGAAGGACGAAGGGACTCAACAAGCTGCATCAAAACAATGGAACTTCTTCTGTACGTCTTTGAAGAATTACTGATTTGATTGAACTTTTCATCCGTGGTTTAAATTCTTGCTTGAGGAGCCATACGAGTTTTGGAAAGCGGGGCACCACATGAGTCGAGTTTTGTTATCGTTGTGAAGTTTTGAATTTTGTAAGAGGGAAACAAAACAGACGTCTCTCAAGTTAACGCTCGAGTCAAAGTACGGATGCAAGATAAGGACCAAAACACCAGACTGGCCATGATGGGTAAGTTTTGAGTTTGTTGGAGTCTTTACCTAATCATTTCTTAAATACAAAGCCCCAGCAAAGTGTAAGAAAAAGAAAGAAAGTGAACTGTGTGCCAAGTTGTAAAGTGTGCCATTTTCAAATGTCATTATTTAGCCCTGTCATACATCACAAGTTGACATTTAATGATATCCTCTGTTTTAACAATACGGTGATGCGGTTGAACTTTTAACTGTTACCGTGGTGATGCGCCTAGAGTAAAAACCGGAGCTGACACATCTGTCTTTGGATTGAGAAGTTGGCAGGAACCTTTTTTTGCTATAAAATGAGAGGAACAGCCACCTATGGAGTGTCGCTTTGAATCTTTCACAGGTGGATACTGGTGGCCATAATAAAGAATGCAGCTGGTTCTTCAAAAATGAACATCGTTATGTCTGGGGACTCGGGGGTCCCAGACATGCAAAACACCTAGATGTGTAACTCTAAATCTATATTCTAGGCCAGGGGGTCCGGGTTCTTAAACTTTTTCATCTGAGGATCCAATAGGAAAACTGAAACTTCTACTGGAACCCAGCAGGAGAGGACTATACCATAAGTAGTGTGATACAACAGGGGCACCCAGTGAGCCCCAAACCCCAACACGAATGCACAAACATAGTCCTGGGTTTAAATAAAGGTGTGTTTATTACAGAAATGCCTCCAAATGAAGCACAAAACTCACAAGTTCTGTCAGTGGAGCAGGACGGTGACAGCAGTCTGTCGCTGAAGCTGCTCCTCTGTCTGGAGATGATCCTGTTCAGTGGATGCAGTGGATTCTCCATGATTGATAGGAGCCTGCTCAGTGCCCGTCGCTCTGCCATGGATGTTAAACTGTTCAGCTCCATGCCTACAATAGAGCCTGCCTTCCTCACCAGTTTGTCCAGGCGTGAGGCGTCCTTCTTCTTTATGCTGCCTCCCCAGCACACCACCGCGTAGAAGAGGGCGCTCGACACAACTGTCTGATAGAACATCTGCAGCATCTTATTGGAGATGTTGAAGGATGCCAGCCTTCTAAGTCAGTATAGTCGGCTCTGTCCTCCCTTGTACAGAGCATCAGTATTGGCAGTTCAGTCCAATTTATCATCCAGCTGCACTCCCAGGTATTTATAGGTCTGCACCCTCTGCACACAGTCACCTCTGATGATCACGGGGTCCATGAGGGGCCTGGTCCTCCTAAAATCCACCACCAGCTACTTGGTTTTGCTGGTGTTCAGGTGTAAGTGGTTTCAGTCGAAAGAGATCTCACAAAATATCACACTTTTCCGACCAAATTCTAGATTTTAACTCTTTTTACCTCAGATGCATCTCATATCTCCTTTTTGTCTAAAGCTATTTTTCCTAAAGCATTTTAGGAGAAACATCTGCGCGAAAGTTGATTCTTAAATGAAATATAAATAAAAATCTCCTTAAAGTCTCATGAGCCACTTAAAGATCAGCCTTTGAGCAATGCTGTAACAAAGGTGATTTCAAGTCGATTCATTCAAACTTAAAAACTCCATCTGTATCAAAGCCAAGAATTAGTCCCACCTCAGTATACAGCGGGCTTGAAGGCTTATGATGGCTGATGAGACTTTAAGGAGATTCTCATTTATGTTTCATTTCAGAATCAGCTTTGTCACAGATGCTTTAGACAAAAAGGAGACCTGAGGTGCAACTGAGGCTAAAGGATTCAATATGAACAAGTAGAGCTTCTTCTCTTCTCTTCTCGGCTCTTCTCTTCTCTTCTCCTCTCTCTCTGTCCACATCCCTCCAGCGAGTGCTACCTTCCTTCTTTCATCTCCTAGGAGAAATAGCTTTAGACGGAAAGGAGACCTGAGGTGCAACTGAGGTTAAAGGATTTGATATGAACAAGTAGAGCTTCTTCTCTTCTCTTCTCTTCTCTTCTTCTCTCTCTCTCTGTCCACTTTCCTCCAGCGAGTGCTACCTTCCTTCTTTCATCTCCTAGGAGAAATAGCTTTAGACAGAAAGGAGACCTGAGGTGTAACTGAGGTTTAAGGATTTGATATGAACAAGTAGAACTTTTTCTCTTCTCTTCTCTTCTCTTCTCTCTTTCTGTCCACCTCCCTCCAGTGAGTGTTGCTTTCCTTCTTTCATCTCTTAGGAGAAATATATGAGGTGCAACTGAGGTTAAAGGATTCAATATGGACAAGTAGAACTTCTTCTCTTCTCTTTCTCCTTTATTCTCTTCTCCTTTTTTCTCTTCTCTTCTCTTCTCTCTCTCTGTCTGCCTTTCTCCAGTGAGGTTTTTGCTTCCTTCTTTCTGACTCTTAGGAGCTTTAGACAAAAAAGAGACACAACTGAGGTAAAAGGAGTCAAAATTGAGGGTTTGGCTTGAAAAGCTTGGGATATTTTGTGTGATCTCTTTGTAATGTTGTTGTAACCTCTTTCAAGACTTCATATTTTTGACTTATTATTGGTCTAATGTCTTAATCTAAGGTGACTTACAAACATCTGAGATACGATTTGTTAGATTCCTTTATTTTTGTAATTGTAGAACAGACAGATGAAGTGACTTGCTCAGAGTTACTTGGTGTCAGCAGTGGGATTGAAATGCATCATCTCAGGACTAATGCCATACTTCCTGCCTTATCCTCCTGAGTGACTTTGATCTAATTGGAGCACAGCAATATAAATTAGACCAACTGATAATATTTTTCAGACACAAGGACTGCAGTTTTGTAATTTTAGTAAAGCGTTTTGTCCATACATTTCGCCACATGTTACTGAGCACACAATGCAAATACAGTAAAACCTTGGGTTACGAGTAACTTGGTCGGCGAGTGTTTTGCAAGACAAGCAAAAATTTTTAATAAATGTTAACTTGATAAATGAGCGAGATCTTGCAATACAAGTAGTACGTACATCATGTGATCACAACTGAGCTGATGGTTCCATGAAAACCCTAAATAGAAAGAGGACTGTTTGATTTATGTTAGGTAGATTGCCCAGAGGGCATTGGGCGGTCTCTTGGTCTGAAATCCCTACAGATTTTATTTTTTTTCTCCAGCCTCTGGAGTTTTTTTTTTTTTTGTTTTTTCTGTCCACCCTGGCCATCGGACCTTACTTATTCTATGTTAATTAATGTTGACTTATTTTTATTTTTTATTGTGTCTTCTATTTTTCTATTCTTCATTTTGTAAAGCACTTTGAGCTACATTTTTTTGTATGAAAAAGTGCTATATAAATAAACGTTGTTGTTCTTCTTCTTCTTCTCGCTCTCTCTCGCTGCAGGATTGTGGGTAATTGTCTCCCATGCTCGGTCTCAGTCGGCGTGCCTCACTCGTATAGTCAACAACCGTACGAGCGTATACTGTTTACTTGAGCATTGTGACCACGTGTGTGTGTGTGTGCATAAAGCATTCTTTTATTTTGCGTGCGAGCGATGAATCTGTTTAACGACAATGCAATGTCACATTTCCGTGAAATCCTCAAAAGGAGGCAAAGGCAACTGTCATTAGATAGGCTCATTGTTAAAGTCACAAAAGGAGAAAAAGATTCCAGTGAGCCAACAGATAGCAGGGATTCAGTTAGTTATATTGAAAGTCATCCTACACAATTTTTTGTTGTTCTTTATTTTGCCTTATGCGATTTCTTGTATTAGGAATTTGTTCATTTTCGCATACCCCTTGAGGTCAGAGCGCAGGGTCAGCGCCCCTGGAGCAATTGAAGATCAAGGGCCCAGCAGAGTAGGATCTCTTTTGGCAGTGATGGGGATTCGAACCGGCAACCTTCGGGATAGCAGCGCAGATCCTTAGCCTCAGATCCACCACTCCGCCCTTAAATAACAATAGCCCTCCTCCTCCTCTCCTCTCTCTCATCTAACTCACACCAGCCACGATTCTTTTCAAAGGTAATGTTTCAGATTTAATGTATTTTTACTTTATATTTTGTATTAATTATTTTTATATGAATATTTTTGGGTTGTGAAATGAATCATCTGAGTTTCCATTATTTCTTATTGGGGAAATTTGCTTTGATATGCAAGTGCTTTGGATTATTAGCACGTTTCCAGAAAGAATTATGCTCGCAAACCGAGGCACCACTGTACTTTGAAATTACAAAATGTCACGACACTACGTAGAAAATCTGAGCTCTTTGTGTGACTTTGCTGAAACTCAAGAGGAGACCCTTGTCAGACCACCGGGGTATTTTTTTTCTTCAGGAGGTCATGAGACCAAAGAACATCTTCATTTTCTTTCTTTCTGATCTCATTGCCGTGTAGGGGAAACCAAAAAGATTTCAAGGACATCTCCTTTTTTTTTGATTTTTCATCCCTAAGGGGGGCTTTTGGGGAAAAGCCCACCGTTTCCCAAAGTCGACCAGTTCTCGCGAGATAAGAGGACCTCTCTGTCTTTACTGGAGGCAGACAGCAGGTTATTGCTGATGCAGGTGTCATTTCCTTGAGCTCCTTTCCTGATCCACCTCCATTATTACTTCAGCAGCACCAACTCCTCTGACACCTCGTTTTGAGTTTGAATGACCAAATGTCAACGTCATCAATCACGGTAACTTTGGCAGCGTAAAGTTTATGCGATTCATCACTTTTTCTCCAGAACGTTCGATAACTCAGTTAAATTGTATTGATCTCTGCACTTGGTTTTCAGATGCGGCGTCTTTAACTGTACACATTATCTCGGCTTGTCAATGTCCTATTTTCTCTTCAACATATGGTGCATATCACTTAAATTATGGGGGGGGGGGCTGTTTTCCTCTAGGGGGCATTAGCTCCCTTGTTTAAATGAGTTATTTTTAATTGTGTCGTCTTAAGTAACCCAAAAAACTATATACAGTGTGGATAGCGTATCCCCAGACTCAGACAGACCGACACCATGATGTCCAAAACAGACTTCTTTTTATTAAGTATTCGAGCACCACAATGTCTTCAAGCACCAACTCTTCTTCTTCTTCTTTCTCTTTCTCTTTCCTTGTCCTCCTCACAAGCTTCGTCTCCTTCCTCCCAACTCTGGCTCGTCTACTGGAGGGAGGCTTCCCCTTTTATCATGACCCGGATGAGCCCCAGGTGCTCCCCTTGACGTCACATTCCTGGTGTGGTGGAAGTGTCAGGAAAGCACCTGCAAGCACTCCGGGTGTCCTCGTAATCACTTCCGGCAAGCACTTCCTGGTGTGGCGGAAGTGCTGCCATCCAGGCTTCTCTAATTGTCCGGGCGCCCCCTGGCGGTGGCCACATCCTCCCTGTGGCCCCCAAATAGCCCCGGGCGGCTGCCCTCTCGTGGCCGAGGAGAAGTATTGTCCAACTCGGGAACTATTCAGGCGTCCCGGCCGGGCAGTGTCCCCGGTCATCTGTGACAACGGTTAGGTCCATAACTATTTGGACAGAGACAACTTTTTTTCTCATTTTGGTTCTGTACATTACCACAATGAATTTGAAATGAAACAACTCAGATGCAGTTGAAGTGCAGACTTTCACTTTTAATTCAGTGGGTTGAACAAAACGATTGCATGAAAATGTGAGGCAACTAAAGCATTTTTTGAACACAATGCCTTCATTTCAGGGGCTCAAAAGTAATTATAACTTTATTGTATAGCATTCGTATTTTCAAAATCCTTAAATTCTGACTAACAGCTTCCAATACAGGATAACATTAGTCGATCGCCTTTAATGTTTCAGCCGTTCTCTAATCCGCCATCAGTCCTGAAGGCTTTTTAACCTCAGCAGCAGGCTGACTGTCAATTTGTACGGCATGAAAATGTAAATCTGTCACATATCAATCATTCCATCTTTATTACATAGAGATTCTTTCAGGAGGAGATACCACCACTAAGCATTTAATGTAACAATCCTAAAAATGCATTTATTGTGATACAGTCAGAATAGGGAATTGAAAATAATACCAACAGTTTTAAAAAGAAGAAAAGAGCAGGTACAGATGATACCAGCTAGTAATATAATTTCATGTTGCAGAATCTGGAATACAATCTGCTGCAAGCAAGAAATCAATCAAAAACCGAAAATATAATCAAAATACATTACAAAAACTCATTCTGTTTTCTGAGTGTGATTTATGCCGTACTATGGCCTTGTTTATTGGTGTATTTGGGGAAAACCACAATGCTGGCTAGAACAATGTCAGTGTGAAGCAATTTTGTTAGTGGATTCAAATAGCTGGATCATCTCAGTATGGCCGTCTTCACGGGACACTCAAACATAACATAAACATGGAGGTGGGAGAAGGCAATGTGAGAATATAAATGAAGATGTAGCGGGGCTACATAGTAGTAATAGAGTTGTCTGTGTTCGTACCACGTGCGTCTTGTTTCCATCATCCCGTTTACTGTTTGTGTGTGTCAGTGAATGCCGTCCCCATAAAGGGGGACGGATGATGGAAGGAGACCGCAGCCCCAAACCTGGAAAACACCGGTTTTCAATCAATCAATTACATTTGTCACAATCAAGAGGGAACGAAGAGGAGGAAAGGAGAGGAGAGAGAGATAGAAAAGGAGACTTTCATTTCACGACCACGAACCACCTGTACCTGCTGTATTCCACATCGCGCATTTCCATCCAGTTTGTTTTTCATTCCGCCGGACTTACTCCAACACCCTCATCACGAGAGACCCCGGGGTTGGATCATCATCCACCACGTGCTGAGGATACACAGTGAGGCTGTTCCATTTTGTTCCGGGAATTACAAACACTCCATTTATTGGTTAACCAGTCATCTGCATTCAGGACAATCGTTACTTGGACTCAAGTTCACGACCGTTCATTTCCGTGACTCATTCATTTTTTTTGGTATTTGTGTTGTTTTTTATATGTTACAAGGGCAAGGGAGGGTTTGTTATATTCATATAGGTTGCTGTCACGTTGTTGCTTTGGTGGAGGGATATTTATATAAAATTTATTTGTTTTGCTATTCTGTTTCATTTAATATAATTTATCAGTTTAAGTTTACATATCTGCTTTTCTTTTGTGCTTATTTACGCCGTCGATTGTGGGGAAAAGTTTAATTTGTGAAAGGTACGGCTTGATTAGATTCAACCTCAGTAATTAATCCAGGCCACAGGTCTTGGAGGTGTAGCTGCCGGCCGGGTAAGGGGTCGGCCGTTACAAAGAAAGATGAAGAATTTGTCGCCAAGGATTTGGAAACTGGATCTGACAAAAAGTCAAACCACAAATGGCCAATGTGGATCTCCGAGACTACTAAGACAATGCAAAAGTAGGTGTGGTAGACACCATCTGGAAACCATTTATAAATTACAAAGATAAGGATAAGGATGGTGTCTTCAAGGGGAGACCATTTGGAACTCACCTGGCAGTGATGCTAGGTATTGGAATATTGGGAGGTGTCACGAATGCACATCTGTGGATCACCCTCAAGGCTCCTCTAAGGTATGTGATTCCACCCCGGGTCGAGAGGGGGCGCTGTTGCTAATCATGTCCTCTCATATTCCTTCCACAGCACCAACAAGATGCCCAGTGAGGCCACCTAATTCCTCCCCTTTGGGTTTCCTGCCTATAAGAAGGAGGCACCATTCAGTGAACAGGCCACGACACAGGAGGGAGTTCCTATGTGACTGGCCTAAGAGAAGCACAAAAAGAGATATGAAGCCCAATTGTGGCTACCATTCATTTTCATTTATTTCATTGCTATTCAGCACTTGGATTTTTCTTAGATTTTATCGAGGGGTAAATTTATTGTTTAGGACTTTTGATTCCTCATTCAACTACAAAGAAAGAAAGAAAACCCAGAAATAGCTGTTCTGGGGATTCAGGCCACAAATGGGAGGTATGCTAAATATAGGGGTCCTGAGCACTATGCAGCCCCAAGAACATTTGGGCACATAAGCCCATCTATGAGGACTAAGGGGGAAATGTTTTTTACAATCTTGGAAAAATACTTGAGAAAAGTTGTAATGGTAGAAATTAAAATTACTAGCTGTGTTTGAGTCTGTACAGGATGTTGCTACTACGGCTACATTCAGACCACAATTAGAAGTGACGCAATTCCCGATTTTTGTCCCATGTCCGATTTTTTTTGTTTGACGGTGTAAATGAATTTTGCAATGAATGTGGCTGTGGATCAATATTAATGAACAAATTAATAAAAGTTAATTCATCAGACAGAAGAAACCTAATAGAACACCAGCGACATGCTGATTGCTGAGAAGCAAATCATTTACATTTTTCCGGGGATTATGAATTATTTACAATGATCTGTGACGTGAAAAATCACGACGCTTTCTCATATCTAAAAGTGACTTAACGGTAAACGCCATTTGTTTACACATCAGTGACTTATAAGTCTGGACTGAAAGGGTTAAAAACAAACAACTCATACAACATGCAAAGATAAAGAGTGATGCTTCACCCCAATGTAATCAGAATTTCTTATCGATGTGTGCCCCTGGCTTTAAATGATAGCATTTGCTGACCTAGTCTGAATACTCCATGACTTTCAAAGTGATATGTAACTGAGTAATAATCCTTAGCCTGTGAGAGGCGCCACTTACTGGAATGTTTGAAACTTCATTGCTGGAACAAAGCGCAGCTAAACTGGTTTTCCTTAACTTGAGTGTCATGAGTATCTATCTATCTATCTATCATATAGTCCCTGTTCTATATATCTATTATATAGTGCCTTTCATATCTATCTATCTATCTATTATATAGTTACTTTCCTCTCTATCGATCTAGCTATCTATCTATTGTCACACACGTGTGATTGGGAAGCAGCTAAAGGGCCTGAGTAATAGTAGTGCCACAGCAGACCTGGGGCCTCATGTATAAATGGTGCGTATGCACAAAAATGTTGCGTACGCCCATTTCCACAATCACATCGTGATGTATAAAAACTAAACTTGGCGTAAAGCCACACACATTTTCACACTAGCTCATACCCTGTTGTACGCAAGCTCTCCGCTCAATTTTGCAAACTGGCTACACCCTGCATCAAAGCAGTGCTACTGTTCCTGTGTGGTTTCCCTTCATTTTTTAGATCCACATCCCTGACGTAGTATTATCAAATACATTGAAATTAACCACATATCGTTTATTTGTTTAAGGCATCTGATTGTAATCAACCCATAACCATATAATGGTGCACAGAATGGCCAAACTATTTCAAATACCATAGCTGCTTTAGCGTTGTCACTGTCAGTGCACCATTTGGAGTATTTAACCCACTGTATCTGAGTGTGGAATCACAGCTGTACAGCAGCTGATCGGATTATCAGGATACGGCATCAAGCACACGCTGCCTCAGCCATGTGCACAGTCTATTTACGATGGGATTTGAGAAACTAATAAATGAAATGATTTTGAGATGAAGTTTATGACGTTCTACTTTAATGACAAAATAAACTATGTGATTAAAGTGGAAATTTCGACATTAAAGTTGACATTTGGACATTTTTTTCCCACTGTGTCCCTATTTTGTTTTTCTTTTCTCTGTACCCTAATAAGCTTCCATATGACACTCAGATGGTGGGCTACGACTTGCCTTTTCATGGCAACTTTGATATCTGACCACTTCTTATTTACTTTGGGCACTGTGCGAGTTTCTGAACTTGAACTTTTGAGTTTCTCTGCCACTCTGTCACTTGATCAACTTCCTTTTGCTGTTTATACAACTGCTTAAACCAAGAAATATTACATTTTTCCTTTGCCTCTACTTGGTATTCGCTGAAATTCTTCTTTTTTCCATGTGCTTTTGCCATTGTCTTTTCACAGGACACAAAACATAAGGGGCTATTTATATTGATTTGGATTTGGTGGAGTGGTGACGCTGAGGCTAGGGATCTGCACTGGCAATCAGAAGGTTGCCAGTTCAAATCCCATAAATGCCCATAGGGACTCTGCTCTATTGGGCCCTTGAGCGAGACCCTTAACTTGCAATTGCTGAGCGCTTTGAGTAGTGAGAAAAGTGCTATATAAATGCAAAGAAAGAATTTAATTTAATTTGATTTGCATATTCAAAGAGGTGTAAATCTGGAACAAGACAGGGTGGGATGGCAGGCGCGTGCACGTGCAATTACTTTTCATGCTGACTGGGATTTATGGAGCGGAAGAACGTGGAAGTTGTTGTACACACATATTTATACATTTGGATTTTTTTGTGCGTACGCACATTCAGCTTTTGTCCGTATGCCATGTTTTATTGTGAATTCTATGCACGGCATTATGCATGAGGCCCCAGGGGGTGGCAAGCTGAATTGACTTTCTCATGGGAAATCCCGCTAGGTCCTGACTCCATTGATAACTTCACTTCCAGTACTGGTCACATCACTTCTGGTTCTGGTATCTGATGATGTCACTTCCTGTCCCGGCCTTTAAAACCGCCATTTTCTCACACTCAAACCTATGAACATCTCAAAAAAATTACCCATTTGCAGCCTGGGTGGCTGCCCCAAACCTATCTGATCTATCTATCTATCTATCTATCAATTATATAGTGCCTTTCCAATCTATCTATCTATCTATCTATCTATCTATCTATCTATCTATCTATCTATCTATC
>JANRMT010062837.1:99090342-99112001 GCA_026402145.1 Polypterus bichir lapradei
GATAGATAGATACTAATTTTTGTATAGATAGATATTTATTTTTGTATAGTAGGCAAGATAGATAGATATGAAAGGCACTACAAAATAGGCAGGTAGATACATTTTATAGTACCATTCATATCTATGTGTATGAAAATAGAAACTAATTTTAGTATAGTAGGCAGGATAGATAGATACTAATTTTTGTATAGTAGGCAAGATAGACAGATAGATATGAAAGGCACTACAAAATAGACAGATACATTTTATAGTATCATTCATATCTATCTATATGAAGATAGATAGATAGATAGTTAGATACTAAATTTTGTATAGTAGGCAAGATAGATAGACAGATAGATAGATAGCATCATGCATGAGTGCCTGTGGATCACCTTCCAGGCTCAAATAAGGTATACATTAACCTCTCCAGAAGAAGAGGGGATGTCAACACTGTTGCTCCAAGAAACCACCCAAAGAGGGCACCGCAGCCGCACCCCCACTCAATTGAGCCAAGTCCCTTCCACTTCGGATGACATAAATCCGACTGCTCCTGAAAGATGGCGTCTCAGTCTGAGAAACTACATCCCACAGGACAGAGCTCCATGACCCATACCTGCTCAAGAGAGCCAACAATTTAGAGAAACCATTGAGTATTAAGAGGCAGATATTGCACCAATTCTTTGCTTTGGACACTCGCTTTAAATGGGGTCACCCAGTTGGCAACACAGCTTTTCTTTGATTCTCCTTTCCCTTATTGGCATTCTACAATAGATAGCTAGATCAATATGTAGACTAATATGTTATATAATGGATAAATCCACATGACTTTATCAGTATTTCTTTATGCAAGACCAAATGTCGCCAAGATTTGAGGCAGCAAGAGAAAGACAACAGGAAACAGAATGTGCCACAAAAAGTGCCTGACAGGATTATCACAAGTTTAAAATAAAAAAAAAAAACATTAAAAACTTAATTGAGAAACCCGCAAGGGTTTGCTTTGTCTAACACACCTATATGAACAGATGCAAATGACTGTCTGAAATTAGGTGTGCCTTTTCAGGGAATGATTTACAGGATACACGGGAGGAAGGATTTTGCAGTTGTATCGTCACTTACCACTCTCGGACAAGAAGAATTTAATCTTCATCATAGTAGCAGCTAACAGGGTCTTTTGATGTGATTGGTCATTTTTGTTAGTTCTTTATTCATATTCTGTGCCCACTTAAAAACAAGATTTACATAAATTTTGTCGTTTTTTTTACCTCTGAGAATTTGAATTTGTTATTTTATTTTATTAACGCTCCGATTAAAAGTTTCTCCAATGTCATTTTCTTTATTTCTAGATGCCACTATTTTCAAGCTTCAGTGTGTGCTCTGTTGCTATGGCAGTGTATGAGTTCTGAGTGGTACTTTTCATAATTTTTACTTTCTCGTATACACAGTATAGGGAAAGTATTGTAATCGTCCAAATATTCATGTTGAGATTTTGATGAATCTCAACATTTTATACCTCCCTGACTTTCTCGTATATGAAGTATAGGGAAAGTATTGGAATTGTTCAAAGATTTGCTATCGATATTTTGATGAATCTCGACGTTTTAGACCTCCCTGACTTTCTGGTAAACGAAGTATCGGAAAAGTATTGTAGTCGTTCAAAGATTCAGTGTTGAATTTTTGATGAATCTCGATGTTTTAGACCTCCCTGATTTTCTTATGTACAAAGTATAGGGAAAGTATTGCAATCATCCAAACATTCACTGTCAAAATTTTTTGGAATCTCGACATTTTAAACCTCCCTGAGTCAGAAAACACCATTTTTACTTTCTCGTATATGAAGTATAGGAAAAATATCGTAATCGTCCAAAGATTTGATGTCGAGATTTTGATGACTCTTGACGTTTTAGACATCCCTGACTTTCTGGTAAACGAAATTTAGGGGAAGAATTGTAATCGTTTAAAGATTCGGTGTTGAAGTTTTGATGAATCTCGATGTTTTAGACCTCCCTGATTTTCTTATATACGAAGTATAGGGAATGTATTGGAATCCTCCAAAAATTCAGTTTTGAGATTTTGATGAATCTTGACGTTTCAGACCTCCCTGTGTTTGAAAATACAGTTTTTGGAATTATGTCTGTGAGTCTGTCTGTGTACGTATGCAAACACAAGTACCTTGAGTACATTTTCACTTAGGTCAACCAAATTTTACACACAAGTATTAGGTACAAAACATAGATTTCTATCAACTTTTGGGCTATTTCCATTAACTGGAAGAGGTACTTTCCCTTTTATTCATGCACCTACAGAGTCCTTTTATAATAATTGCTCAATATATTAGTAACTAGCAAAATAACCGCGCTTCGCAGTGGCGAAGTACTGCATTAAAATTTTTATTAAGAAGAAAATGAAACCTTTTTAAACTGAGGGAAAATATGCCAATAATTATTTGTTAAGGATCTCTTTGTATGCCACATTGTCAGTTCGGCCCTCCGGTTGTAACATGACTAAGCTGTGCGCTGAGCTTACTCTTGAGCATGTAACGTACAGTTGGCCATGTGAACAGTAATCTTGTCTCAAATCTCACAGCTTGGATTGCTGCTGTCATAATCGGTTTGAGTTTCATGGTTTGTTTCAATTACAACAGTATTTGCAGGATTTGTTGTGTTGAAGTGACATTTGGCATCTGTCAAGCGTTGTAAGCACACAACCGGTTTCATCGATAAAATCACATCCAGCTTTTGAGAGTTTAAACGTTCATAAACATCAAAGTGTCCACTACTGAAATCGTCGCCTGTGAATCTAAGATGTTTAAGAGGCATTGGCGGTTGTCAAAAGGTGTAAAATATTTGGCCAATTCGGTACACTTGAAAGCGACAACCAAACAATTCAGCGGCAGCCATCAACTCACATGCAGAACCATAGGTGAAGGGCTTAAGCATTTCACTCTTCTAGTGCTCCTGTGTAGTATAATTATCTCCTGTACCGTCATCAGTCCACACCTTGAACCTGTCCCAGTCATTCAATACATAAGACACAATGTTCCTCCGGATATCAAGAGTGAGCCTGATATGGCTGTGCAATATGTAACACAGAGAATGGAAAAGGCAGGTGCCATCTCCGGGCATGGAAACCACTCGGTAAGTGACAGTTCTTTGATCGATAGTGATCATCTCGATAGACATGGTAATGGGGGTTGGAATGATAAAGGAAATGGGTACCTGAACAATGTAAAGTAAGTGTAAAATACCTACACAATAACTATAATCGTAATAAACAAACAATAAAACAGCGGAGAAGCCGTGGATTAAACAAAAAGGCTGTAGTTATCAGTAGGGAGACATGAATCCCGTGGCGAAGCAAGGAAGGGGATGTAGAGACCGGAGTGACGGACGGTCTTATATAGGCAGGCAGCCAACAACGTGGGAGGCGTTAGGATGGGGGACCCAACGCCGCCTCACATGGTGACCAAGCTGCAGGCTATGGACGTATATATGTACGTAAGTAGGATTCAGTTAGCGTTGGGAACCCGTGTACCAAATTTCTTGAAGATGGGCCCATAAGTAGCAAAGACTGTTGAAAAGTTCAATATGGCGGCCGACAGTGGCATCATACCACCGAAATAAGTACGTACATTGGTTTCGGTTAGTGCAGGGAAGCCGCCTACCAAATTTCGAGAAGATGGGGCCATAAATAAGAAAGTTCAACATGGCGGACGTTGTTGACCGTTATGACCATTACGCGTAGAATTTTGAAATGAAACCTGCTTAACTTTTGTAAGTAAGCTGTAAGGAATGAGCCTGCCAAATTTCAGCCTTCTACCTACATGGGAAGTTGGAGAATTAGTGATGTTGGACAGTTCAATATGGCGGCTGACAGTGGCGTCATACCACCGAAATAAGTACGTACATTGGTTTCGGTTAGCTCAGGGAAGCCACCTACCAAATTTCGTGAACATGGGGCCATAAATAAGTTGGAAAGTTCAATATGGCGGCCGACAGTGGTGTCATACCAACGAAATAAGTACGGACATCGGTTTCCGTTAAAAGTTCAATATGGCGGCCGACAGTGGCATCATACCACCGAAATAAGTACCAAATTTCAGCCTTCTACCTACACGGGAAGTTGGAGAATTAGTGACGTTTGGAAAATTCAATATGGCGGCTGACAGTGGCGTCATACCACCGAAATAAGTACGTACATCGGTTTTGGTTAGCGCAGGGAAGCCACCTACCAAATTTCGTGAAAATGGGGTCAGCCTTCTACCTACACGGGAAGTTTGAAAATTGGTGACGTTGGAAAGTTCAATATGGCGGCCGACAGTGGCATCATACCATCGAAATAAGTAAGTACATCGGTTTTGGTTAGCGCAGGGAAGCCGCCTACCAAATTTCGTGAAGATGGGGCCATAAATAAGAAAGTTCAACATGGCGGACGTTGTCGTCTGTTATCGTCCGTTATGACCGTTACGTGTAGAATTTCGAAATGAAACCTTCTTAACTTTTGTAAGTAAGCTGTAAGGAATAAGCCTGCCAAATTTCAGCTTTCTACCTACATGGGAAGTTGGAGAATTAGTGATGAGTGTGTGAGTGAGTCAGTCAGTGAGGGCTTTGCCTTTTATTGGTATAGATTTGATTTGTTGTTGATGGTTCTTTAACATACATAATGTAAAAACGTAATCATTGTCTTGCGTTTTACTCCTCAAATATCCATACTCATATCTGAGTATACGAGAAAGTCGAGGGGGGATCACTCCAGATTTTTTAATACGTTATCCTTAATGAATTGTGGCTATGTATATGTTTGTGTTCTGGGGTTTTGAAGATTATAGGTTTCATGGATTTCTGACGAACTTAGAATTTATTAGCATTTTGCTACAATGCCATTTTGTTTTTTCTTTGTGCACTGCCATTTTGAATACACCATCGTCATGATGTGGATAACAAGCCTATCTTCTTTTGTAGCTTTCACGATCTTTATTTGTGACTTCCTGTTTCTCTGATCTTCTGCTTTTGTCCATGACCTTTGAGTTTTGTTCTTGTTTTATTTTCGCTGATAGATCTGAGGGGTATTTTTCGTACGTCGCTTAAATCATCGGAGATCAGATGCCTCATTTTGGATGAGTTAATACCGGTGAAGTCAGTTTTTCAAACATAGCCATGTAATAGATTAGTTTAGCTGGATCTAATCATCCGAGATGAATGTGCGCGCCTGCGCTGATTGAAAAGCCCATATATATTGAATCTAGAAAACATGATCAGCAAGTCTTTGATAGGCTGCAACAAAATGACAAAAGATTTTTTTTCCACACAAGCGGAGCAGGACCTTTTATTCGAAGAATATGAAGAATTTCAAGATTTAATATGCACAAGGGGTAACACTGCAAAAGCAGCCCAAACCAGAAAAATCGGCTGGCAAAAAGTGGCCGACAAATTAAACGCAAAGTAGTGTGCATTGTACTTACTGAATGCAGCGTTTCATTTCCTGTGTGTCAGATTAATTATTATTTAATATGTCATAATTCCAGATCAAACATGAGTACAAGGAGAACATGGGAACAGGTTAAAGTGAAATACAAGAATATACTGGTAAATATTGGTATGTCACTATTTAAAGAATTGTTGACATAAAGAATCATATATAATATAAAAACCATTCATTTTAAAGCTAATAAGAAGGCAGACAAGAAAAAAGCAGGTGGAGGTCCACGCGGTCCAGACCTAACCCCTGCAGAAGAGTTGGCTCTCCAGCAAAATGCCCATCGCCCTGTTTCTGAGGGCATTTTTTTTTTGCTGGGTCAGTTGCAGTGAATGTCATATCCCTAGAACTTGTGTCTGACCAACGAGATATTGACGAAGGTCAAATATTTGATGAAGACACTGTGTCTGATTATTCATCAGGAGGAGAGGTACATTTTCCAAATAATGTTTGATCAAACTCCACTCTGAGCAGTCCCATGTGCCCCAATCACATTTGGAAATCCTGGGAAATGAGAATGTTAGGCTGATTGTGAGATTCTTTATGACACTGTGGGTGTCTGTGCCTGTGTATTACCGACCTGCAATGGCATGAAACGCCTCTTTTATTGTCTGCACATGCAGGTGTCCAGGAAACACTATGAAAACCTAAAGGAAATATTTCAGAGCCAAACAGACTTTACGAATTGCACTTTTAGATAGATTTTCCGCATCGCCTATACAGTATATAAAAAAACTGCCGCTTGCAAAAAACTCAAAGCAATGCACACTGTCTGTGTGGTTGTGAGAGCCTGACTTCGCCTAGTTTGACTTCGAATATAAGGTGCTAATACATCTTAGAGGTACAATATTCCCCCTCGGCTAAAGCGGTATCTTTCGAAAAGAATTTCCTCCGGGAGCAATAAAGGATCTTGCAGATCACGCAAAACCCTCTCTATATGAAATTCTCTTATAATTTGCGCACTGATATCAATTGGTTGCTCATTCATGAACAGTGAAGCCATGACTGAATGAACTCCACGCACGGACACTGATTAAGTGTGTGAGCTAATCTTCGTTTACACAGAAGGAATCTGCTCCGAGCAGGTTTGAGGATTTGGATGTGCTGCTATGACGACACATCCAGCAAGAGTTTCGAAAAACCGACAGGTCCAGGATCAGGCCAAATCGTCAACAATTACATCCGGCTAAACGAGTAATCCACGTACGAAAAATACCCCCCTGGTGACTCTTATTTCTTTTTAACTTTGGCTAGTTTTTTGACTTTGCATATCACCTGCTATTTGTCTCTCTTTGAGACAATAAGCCGTGATCCTCCAGGGATGAGAGAAAGTTTATATCTTTATCTTATATCAACATGATGGTATTAGTCCATTGTGAACAGACCTGCATTACCCGAGATTTGGATACAAAGACCCTTAAGTGCAATCTCTGTTGTTTTGATGACTTTTGCCATTTTGAACTTCAGCTTTGTTTTCTTTGCAATATGATTTTTGGTTAGCATTTAGGCATTGTCGAAAACCCATACAGACATTTGGTTATAATTCTCCTGGCCCTTCTCTAAAATGATTTGAGATAAATCTAATTTGAGATAGAACGTCCTTTGGAAGTTACAGACTTTTTCAGCTTTAAAGAAGCTCTTGGATAAGACATGGGGACAACTTACCTATTGGGAGACCAAACAAGTGAAATGGATTGAATATTCTCCTCGCCGTTCTCAGTCTTCTTTTATGTTCAATGTCCCAAATTTCCTTTAGAATATTTAAAAAAATAATAATTGAGAAGGGCAAGCTTTTTAACCCAACATAGTTTGAGAATCCTGTCCACCTAACTTGTCCAAAATAACCGCAGGTTGAGTGTTGAAATCCCAAAAGTCCTATTATCTACCCCACTCTGTGTCTACGGTTTCAGTTTTTATAAATTGTGCAAAATTTACCCTTAACAAGTTTCCAACTGTGTTCTTGTTGAAGAATTTATTTTACAGTAACAACTAGAATATACTGTACTGATTTCCTCTTCTAAAACCTTCGATTGTGTCTCTTCTCTATATTTGTTTCCTTAACCCTCATTTTTATGGGACTTTCAACAAACACTATTACATAAATAGGGTCTTTAGAGTCCTGGCATATATTTATATTTAAATCAAGCCACAAATAACCATAACTTTTATTGAAAGCTCTTCCCTGTACACTTTGCGTCTTTTTAAACCAATTTTTAATATTGTCAGTAATTACTTTTGATTTGTAATACTTTTATGTAATAGTACAATCATAGTCCGCTACTCAGCACGATAATTCCAGACCACAGTCACATTTTTGTGATCATTACAATGCGGCGCCTGGCATATTCTTCAGCCATCTACTGTTTTTCAGTCCAGTGATACTGAACATATGTGGTTTTTTGTTCACCTTTGCTCTTGTAAGACGTCATTTTTGGAGACGTAACTTGTGCTGGTTCATTCTTTGCAGCTACTACAGCTTCCTGCTTCCTTTCACATTTAACCTCCTCCTCCTTCCCGTCTGAGCTCTGCCCCTCAACAATCCCCTCCCCAGGACATTCTGGATCTGATGGCATCAGAAGAAGGACTCGGCACTGCCTTACTCTGTTGTTCATCGTTTATCTCCCTGCTACATGCTTCTCATTCTCTCTCTGACTTATCTGCCATCAATGATGACTCTTTCACGGGCTTCCTATGCTGATAAGTGTCAGCGGAACTTTTTTTCTTATCTCTCATCTCTCCAAACTCATACATTTTATTTTTTGTATAGCCCAAAATCACACAGGAAGTGCCGCAATGGACTTTAACAGGCCCCTGCCTCTTGACAGCCCCCCAGCCTTGACTCTCTGAGAAGACAAGGGACAACTCCCAAAAAAAATGGTAGAAACTTGGGAAAGGCAGTTCAAAGAGAGACCCCCTTCCAGGTAGGTTGGGCGTGCAGTGTGTGTGAAAAAGAAGGAGGTCAATACAATACAATACACAGAACAGAACAAATCCTCAATACAGTATAAAAATAAAAATTTTAGAAGCACGGCGCAGAATTTAACTGTAGATGATATCATATAATAAGATTTGGATATTTTTAGAGTCCTGGAGACCTCATCCATCAAGCTGCCTCCCTCATTTGGCCATTCCACAGCTGAAACAGTGCTGGGCCAGCCAATCCGATGAAAGGACCCCTCTTTCCCATGATTCCTGCGATCCTCCATCAGGGATGACTTTACCTTAGGCAGGCAAAACAACTTGGCAGGTGGGCCGTGGCACCAAGTGTCACATTTGAGTACCGAGAAGAGAAACAGAATAGGTGAGGGTTAGTAACAAATTCTAACTATCATGTTACTGATGTTTTAGTGCTAATGACTAACAACAGAGATGCAGTCTGCACAGTTAATCAGCAGCTCTAGTCAGGGTGTGCTAAACTCAAGTAGTGAGTCTTCAGCCTGAGAGTGAAGGGGTATCTCTTATAGGAACAACCAGACCACTCCACAGCTGAATCAGCACTGGGCCAGCTAACCTGATGAAAGGACTCTTCTACCCGATGATTCCTGCGATCCTCCATCAGAAATGACTTTTCCTTAGGCAGACGGAACAACTTGGCAGATGGGAAGTGGCACCAGGTGCCACATGTGAGTACCAAGAAGAGAAACAGAATAGGTGAGGGTTAGTAACAAATTATAACTATCATGTTACTTCTGTTTTAGTGCTAATGACTAGCAACAGAGATGCAGTCTGTACAGCTAATCAGCAGCTCTTGTCAGGGTGTGCTAAACTCAAGTAGTGAGTCTTCAGCCTGAGAGTGAAGGGGCATCTCTTATAGTAGCAGGCAGACCAGTCCACAGTTTAGGGGCCTTGTAACTAAAAGCTCGACCTCCCACTGTTATTATATTAATCCTTGGAATCATAAGCAGACCAGCATCTTGAGATCTTAATGTGCGCTCAGGTTTGTAAGTCATGATAAGTTAGGAAAGTATAGTATAGTTTTTGGAATCCCCAGATCAGCTTCTAGTCCTCACACTGTCAGTCGCTGATCTTTGTTGATTTCAGCCCGTACACATTCAACATTCTCAGGTGTTCTGCTTGTTGCAGGACTTCCAGAACGTGTATCACTTTCAACAGATTCTCGGCCATCTTTGAAGTATTTGTGCCACACTTTTATTTACGCTGCACTCATTGCATAATCCCCGAAAGCCTTCTGAATCATTCAAATAGATTCCGTGGACGAATGTTCAAGCTTAACGTAAAATTGGATACAGATTCATTGCTCTACTCACTCAGTCATTTTGAAAGCGACGGCCACACAGTACGCGTGCTCACACAAAGGCATCTAGCGCCCCCACAGAATAGTCCAGTGAAGTTGTCATTGTTCACGCATGTACATTCCAGTCCACTCTCTTTGGCTGCCAGGTTACACTGATGCCACACAAACCATTCCTGTTATATTAACAACTAGCAAAATACCCGAAGTACTGCCTTAAAATTTTTATTAAAAAAGTAAACCTTTTTAAACTGAGGGAAATTACACCAATAATTATTTGTTAAGGATCTCTTTCTATACCACGTTGTCAGTTCGGCCCTCCGGTTGTAATATGACCAAGCTGTGCGCTGAGCTTACTCTTGAGCATGTAACTTACAGTTGGCCATGTGAACAGTAATCTTGCCTCAAATCTCACAGCTTGAGTTTCATGGATTTTTCAATTACGTTAGTATTTGCAGGACTTGCTGTGTTGAAGTGACATTCGGCATCTGTCAAGCGTTGTAAGTATACAACCGGTTTCATCGATAACTTCACATACAGCTTTTGAGAGTTTAAACATTCATAAACATCAAAGTGTCCACTACTGAAATCGTCACCTGTCAATCTAAGATGTTTAAGAGGCATTGGCGGTTGTCGAAAGGTGTAAAATATTTGGCCATTTCGGTACACTTGAAAGCGACAACCGAACAATTCAGCGGCAGCCATCAACTCACATGCAGAACCATAGGTGAAGGGCTTAAGCATTTCACTCTTCTAGTGCTCCTGTGTAGTATAATTATCTCCTGTACCGTCATCAGTCCACACCTTGAACCTGTCCCAGTCATTCAATACATAAGACACAATGTTCCTCCGGATATCAAGAGTGAGCCTGATATGGCCGTGCAATATGTAACACAGAGAATGGAAAAGGCAGGTGCCATCTCCGGGCATGGAAACCACTCGGTAAGTGACAGTTCTTTGATCGATGGTGATCACCTCGATAGACATGGTAATGGGGGTACGGTTGGAATGATAAAGGAAATGGGTACCTGAACGATGTAAAGGAAGTCTAAAATACCTACACAATAACTATAATCATAATAAATGAACAATAAAACAGCGGAGAAGCCGTGGATTAAATAAAAATGCTGCAGTTATCAGCAGGGAGACTAGGTGAATACCGTGGCAAAGCAAGGAAGGGAATGAAGAGACCAGAGCGACGGACGGCCTTATATAGGCAGACAGCCAACAACGTGGGAGGCGTGGGGATGGGGGACCTAACGGCGCCTCACACGGCGACCGAGCTGCAGACTATGGACGTAATTATGTACGTAAGTAGGATTCAGTTAGCGTTGGGAACCCGCATACCAAATTTCTTGAAGATGGGCCCATAAGTAACAAAGACTGTTGGAAAGTTCAATATAGCGGATGACAGTGGCATCATACCAATGAAATAAGTACGTACATTGGTTTCGGTTAGCGCAGAGAAGCCGCCTACCAAATTTTGTGAAGATGGGGCCATAAATAAGAAAGTTTAACATGGCGGACGTTGTCGAACATTATGACCGTTACGCGTAGAATTTCGAAATGAAACCTGCTTAACTCTTGTAAGTAAGCTGTAAGGAATGAGCCTGCCAAATTTCAGCCTTCTACCTACACGGAAAGTTGGAGAATTAGTGATGTTGGACAGTTCAATATGGCGGCTGACAGTGGCGTCATACCACCGAAATAAGTACGTACATTGGTGTCGGTTAGCTCAGGGAAGCCACCTACCAAATTTCGTGAAGATGGGGCCGTAAATAAGAAAGTTTAACATGGCGAATGTTGTTAACTGTTATGACCATTACGCGTAGAATTTCGAAATGCAACTTGCTTAACTTTTGTAATTAAGCTGTAAGGAATGAGCCTGCCAAATGTCAGCCTTCTACCTACACGGGACGTTGGAGAATTAGTGATGAGTGAGTAAGTCAGTCAGTCAGTGAGGGCTTTGCCTTTTATTAGTATAGAGATGGATGGACTTTTTCTGGACAAACCTTGCAATTTCTAAATAATGAGAAACTCAAAAGAAATGGAGCTTTAGTAGCACCTTCTGTGTTTTTTGTCCACTTTTGCTTTTATAACAAATCGTTACATGTGATGTGACTTGTGTTGATTCACTCAGTGCTGCTGCTACAGCTGCCTCCTGCCCTTCACATTCAACCTCCTTCTCCTCATATTCACCTCCCCCTCTTCAATTCTTTGCCCAGACAATTCAGGATCCGATGACATCAGAAGTAACAGCTCTGCACTGCCGTACTCTGTTGTTCATCGTTTGTCTCCCTGCTGCATGTTTCTCATTCTCTCTCTGACTTGTCCTCTGCCATCAACGACAGGACTATTTCAGGGGTTTCCTATGCTGACAAGAATCAGCGGGACTTGTTTTCTTATCTCTTGTGAAATGATCAGACTCCACACACTCAAAAAGGTTTGGAGCAGCCACCCGTGTATCATCCCTGGCTGCAATGGGTTTTGAAAATCAGACTGAAGTGTCTTCAATGGAGTCCAAAAGTGAACTGAGTATAGGTTGTAAGAAGTGACATAGGGGAACCAGAATTGACCTTCTTCTGACGTCATTACCGGAAGTGACGTCATCCTAGCCCTGCCCGGGGTTTGTTCCTGCCTTGTCCCTTGTGTTTGCTGGGATTGGCTCCAGCAGACCTCCGTGACCCTGTGGTTAGGATATAGCAGGTTGGGTAATGGTTAGGTTAGGTTTATTTATTTGTCATATATAGGTTAACACAGGGTCAAAATTACAACGAAATGTGTATGACGAGAAAAACAAGTCACTCAGCCTAGTTCCAATAAAGTTAAAAATAACTTAAAAAAATTTACAAGTTAAAAATAGACTAGCAATATAAAATAAAATGTGTATGTTTTAAAAGAAGTTATAGAGTGTCATACACGTGAGCTTAGGAGACAGCCAACAAACCCACAGGTGAGCGATTTATCGACAGATGGGAGGTTGTTTTATGGTACTGATGCCTCTCTTTCTAATATTATAGATCCAAAGAAGACAGTGGCGTAGCTCGAGTTCGTGCCACTCGGGGCGGGGCGGGGCTTCAATTTGCCGCCCTCCAACATATCTGAATATGTTAAACTATTTAAATAGAAAATTAAAATGATGTATAGAGAAAAATTAAGATACATTTTGCATAGATTTATTCATATATAAAGCAACAGCAATAATTTTTTTATACACATTTATAAGAATCAACTAGACAAGAATATAGTATAGACGCACTGATAAGCCGTGTTCTCATTATTAGTTTAATATAATTACGCTGTGAAAACCTGAACCAGTGTAGTGTACAAGTGATAGGTGGGAATGTTTTCTGTGCAGAGCAAGAACGCATTCAGATTAATAACGAAACAAAATTATAAATTGTAAATTAGTTGTTTATCTTCCTAGAAATTATTATCGGTGTAATGTTTATGTTTTTGTCATTGCTTCATAAATTTCAACTGCTGTGTCTGATGCAGAAGGACAGTCTGAACATTATTTTTCAAGCATTTGTGGTTAAAAATCAGAGAATTTGACTTTTTTCACACATGAGTGATATTTTTCCGAACCCTGCTGCTTACACACAAATCGTGTGTAAGCCTTGTGGCTAATAATGCCGCCTCCAAAAATGTGCCGCCCGGGGCGGACCGCCCCCCTCCGCCCGCCCCTAGCTATGCCACTGAAAGAAGACCAATAAACCAAATATACCTGCAGTAACCCACATTTCAGAAAATGGCAACTTCATTTCCTCAATTCACTTCCGGTCCAGCTCTGACGACATCACTTCCGGCCTCCGATGATGATGCCACTTCCGGTCCCCTGCCGATGACGTCACTTCCAGCATCCGATGATAACATCACTTCCGGTCCCTGATGATGACGTCACTTCCAATCCACCCTTGATGATGTCACTTCCACCTTAATCCTATCCGGCCATCATTTTCTTATAAATACTCACCTAACATCCTCTACAGCTGTCAAATGTTTTGATTTTTTCAATGGATGACCATTCTTTTGCTGCAAGCAATATACGGGGCAATTCCCTAACTCTTTATATTTGTTGTGTGTACGTAAATTTCGACACAATAGCAATAGGAGTTGAATGAGTAGCAAGCACAAATGACAGTTATTGCACAGATAATGTTTTATAAAGTACAGATGCATATTCCATAAAGTGCAGATGTATGTTCCAGTCAGTATTCAGAGTGTGTGCAGGTACAGTTTGTGTATGAGTAGTGCAAGTTAGATGTAGTGCAATGTAGGTGTGATGTAAGTGTATGTGGGTGTTCAGGTGTTGCTGTTGAGGAGTCAAATGGCCTGGTGGTAAAAACTGTTCTTAAGTCTTGTAGTCCGAGCAGCCAGACTCCTGTATCGTCTGCCAGACGGTAACAAGGAGAACAACTGGTGTGCTGGATGGCTGTGGTCCTTTATGATGCTGCTTGTCTTACGCAAGCACCGATGGAGGTAAATGTCTTCAATGGCAGGGAGACTCTTGCCCGTCACGTGCTCTGCTGCCTTCACCACTCTCTGTAGTGATTTCCGGCTGCTGGCAGAGCAGCTCCCATACCAGACGGTAATGCAGCCCGTCAGCAGACTCTCGACCACACTCCTGTAAAAGTCTGAGGTTATGTTGGCATCCATGTCAAACTTCCTCAGCCTCCTCAGGAAGTAGAGCCGCTGACGAGCTTTCCTGACCACCGTGTCTATGTGAAGAGTCCACAAGAGATCCTTGGTGATGTTTACTCCGAGGAACTTGAAGCTGTTAACCCTTTCAACTTCTACGCCGCTGATATAGATGGCCTGGTGTTCTCCGCCTTGCTGTTTCCGATCTTCCACGATCATCTCCTTGGTTTTGCTGACGTTAAGAGATAAGTTGTTATCCAGGTACCAATTACTCAGTGCCAGCACCTCCTCTCTGTAGCCCGTCTCATCGTTGTCAGTGATAAGGCCTATGATGGTTGTGTCGTCTGCAAACTTGATGATGGTGTTTGTGCCGTGTTTTGTAACACAGTCGTGGGTGAACAAGGAATACAAGAGGGGGCTAAGCACACAGCCCTGCGGCGCTCCTGTGTTTAAAATGAGTGATGAGGACGTGTGTGTGCCGACTCTCACGACTTGAGGCCTGTTTGTGAGGAAAGAGAAAATCCATCCACAGATGGTCGTCCCCAACCTAAGGTCGTCAAGCTTCAAGACGAGTTTTGAGGGAGTTTTTAATGGATGGATGGATAGAGAAATACATACGTACAATTGTTTTGATGAATTCATAACATATTTATTGGGGTGAAAAAATATATATAATTTACAGAAATTGGAATATTATAGAAATACATACAAAGAGAAAGAAGAAGAAGAGATAATTGTGTTCAGGTGTGCTTTTGGGACTGTGCTAAACTTGTGGGGAACAGGGAAAGCGTTTCCCACAAGGGAAAACAGAAATAAAAGTCACGTGTGCTGTTATAAGTGTGCCTCCTATGTCTGTCTGTGTCAGGGTGGGTGGCTGGCACGCCCCCCACTGGTGTCACAACATTCATCACCCTTCTTAAACACTCTAAGGATACAATGACTTATTTGAGCTTCTTAACTAAGATTTCTAGATAGTTAAATTATAAAATTTCTATCACATAGACTTGTAAATTCGTTACCTCTGATGCATTTGGCTGTATACAAAGCAATCATTTTAATTCCCACTGAGGATTATAATAGACTTCTCTTTAAACCCATAGTGCTTTGTTATCCACAGACATTTCAGACCAAATTAAAAAAAAACAAAAACTATATCACAATAATACAGTTTAATGGAAATGTTCCTCTCGCTTCTGACTACTGAAAGGTTGAAAGGAAATGAGTCGGAATTATAGTTTCAACCTAAAAGACTTTTTGGGTTGTCAAATATGATAGCCCTGAATTGCAATCTGAACAGGAAGATTTCCATTCTGCTGCTCGAAGTCCTGTTATGCTGTTGTTTTCCATCAATAAAGATGGAGATAGTAAACACTGCAGGAATCTACAATGGTTATTTCAGCCCCGATAGATTTGTTTGCTCTGTAATGTCTACGGATGCCTTTGAAAAGTGTATTTCTATTCTGTAGCCCAAGTCCATTTTACATGTAAATGTCTCCAACACTTGCCTAGTCTGGCCTTTTCCTCATTGTCTGATATCAATTTTTTATTCAAGCTGAAAAGTACTCAATAGAAAAACCCATTGAGTCCCGCACTGTGTATGCCCTGATTAAACTGCAATAGCGTTTGTGTGCAAAAAGCCCCGAAGGGGGGGGGGGGGGACGCAAATTTATACTTGGAAATCATTTTAAAGCTACGTAATTCTGTCAATATATCGATATTTAATTTATAGTGTCGCATTAACAGCATGGGTGGCGCAACAATTAGCACCACCACCTCTCAGATTCAGCCTTCTGTTTTCAAATCCTGATCCCCAGTTGTTGTCTCTGTGGAGTTGGCATCTTCTCCCTGAGTTCCTATGGTACTGTAGCTTTCCCCTCATATTTGAATAAAGTAGCTGTTTTTAATTTGAATAAAAGAGTGTTTTTTCCAGTGCACTCTCTTGCACACAATATTAGACGGGACACCTTCACATTTAAGGGTGGCACGGTGGTAGCACTGCTGCCTCATAGTAAGGAGACCCAGGTTCGCTTCCCGGGTCCTCCCTGCGTGGAGTTTGCATGTTCTCCCCGTGTCTGCATGGGTTTCCTCCCACAGTCCAAAGACATGCAGGTTAGGTGCATTGGTGATCCTAAAATTGTCCCTAGTGTGTGCTTGGTGTGTGTGTGTGTGTGCCCTGCGGTGGGCTGGTGCCCTGCCCGGGTTTGTTCTTGCCTTGCACCCTGTGCTGGCTGGGATTGGCTCCAGCAGACCCCCATGACTCTGTGTTAGGATATAGCAGGTTGTAAAATGACTGACCTTCCATTTATTTTTCACAGATCAGTTCAGATACCTAGGGGTAAACACCACAAATAAAGATATAAAGATCTTTTTCAACAAATGTTATCTGCATGGAAGAAATAAAACAAAATTTGAACAGATGGTCTACCCTCCATTTGACATTAGCAGGGAGAATCAACATTGTCAAGTTCACCATTCTTCCCAAGCTTCTTTTTTTATTTTGTAACATCCCCATAAAATTTAACAAGTCATTCTTTAAGAGATTAGAGTCAATTTTAACCTCATTTATTTGGAATTTGAAACATCCCAAGGGCGACCCTACAACGACCTAAATCAGAAGGTGGCATGGCACTACCTAACTTACAGTTTTATTACTGGCTGGCAAATATACAAGCTATAAAGACCTGGACATTGACACAAATTGATGAATATACACAGGCCTGACTTGCAATAGAAATAAAATGTTGAAGTACTTCTTTATATACCCTTTATATACTTTGTGTCCCAGAAGATACAAATTATTATTATTAAACCAATAATCCAATTGTCCAGCAAGCACTCAGAATATGGAATCAATGCAGGAAGCACTTTAAGACAGAGAAGCTTTTATCTGTTGCACCTCTACACGATAATCACCTTTTTCTACCCTCTAAAACCTCCACATTATTTAACCTTTGGAAATCGTTTGGGATTAAAACACTTAGAGACATGTATGTAGATAACGTCTTTGCATCTTATCTACAATTACACTTTAAATTTACTTTCCCATCAACACAATTTTTCCACTACTTCCACTTCATAGTCAGAAACTATGTTAAAAGAACCTACCCAACTTTTCTCACCTCCTACCCATTTCAGTTCCAGGGGTAATATCGATCAGTCTTGAAGACTCGGACAGTATCTCAACGATATTATAAAAAGTTCTTAAAGTCCCTTCCGTTCAAAGATCCCAGGGTATGGAGGAAGAAAAAACCTTTCACTTAACATCTCTGAAAAGGAGTGGAGTCAGCCAAGTGTGGAATAAACTCCAACTCCATATGTTCAAAGCATTCAGTTATTCAAATTAAAATCCTTAAGTATATTTATCTCATTTAAAATTGTCCAAATTGTATCCAGGCCAAGATCCTATGAATATTGCAATCGAGCTCGAGCCTCACTGGGCCACGTGTTTTGGGCGTGCACAAAATTAACAACATTCTGGACAAAAATCTTTGAATAGCTATCAGACAGCTGTGTTTGGTGGGCTCCCAGAGGGGCTTAAAGTGTAGAAGGTCTAACCCTAACCCTCAAACGAGGTTGGAGGATCATCCACTGTCGCAAATGCATGACAAAATGGACATGTTAAGATGAAAATTGAATATTGCAATAATTAATTCACCAGAAAATAAATATGGTGAAATATTTCTGACAAACTTTAATACATAAATATGCAAATAGATTAAAATACTGTGAAAAAGTATCTATCTATCTATCTATGTGATCCTGCCAACTACGCTAAAATATTTATCTATTTAACAAACTCATTTATATTTTTGGAATGTCTGTGTCAAGAATTTGTAAAAGGGAATGTTTACTTTGCAATTTTTTGTTCGGCCAAGCTAAGATGGCAACTTTAACAACAAGAAGAAATAGAGATAAAGATCTGAAAACCACTGATGCTCTATTAATGTTTAAGGTCCTCCTTCATAGCAGATTAAAGATTAATTTGCATATTTTAAAATAATTAATCTATTAGATATACAGTAATCCCTCCTCGATCGCGGGGGTTCCGTTCCAGAACTACCCGCGATAGGTGAAAATCCGCGAAGTAGAAACCATATGTTTGTATGGTTATTTTTATATATTTTAAGCCCTTATAAACTCTCCCACACTGTTTATAAATATTCCCCACACAGTTATACAGCATAAACCCTTTATATTCTCTTAGTTATTAGGTAAGATTCATTGAAATTATGTATGTAAACACACTGTTTATATACAGTACTACAGTACTCACAAACGTACGTATCGTATATCACTGAGGAGTTTTATTTAATACGTAATACAGTTTTAAATATATTGTAATTGATTAGGTAATAAAAATACAAAGTGAAAAATATATAACATGTAAAAGCTGTACATAAAACCAAAATGTTATTTTAAAGATACTGTGGAGCGTCTCCGATATCACAGATGTTACAACCATTACAATAGACAGGCCACCGGCAAAAAATACCTACAATGCAAGAAAAATCGTATAAAAATGTGTTTACAGTTACAATAAACGTACATACATGTACTAAGTATGTAGAAAATTAGTTATGGGTACTCACCAACAACACGACGACTTGTCCTATAACGATGACATCTACTGCACTGTCACAGCTGTTCTAAAGGAGCCCCTTCAGGCGACTGTGTAGCACCGTCATCTGGACTTTCTTCTTCCACTGAAGGCATACTAGGCAGTGTTTTGCGGGTGAGGAACATCGTGATGGGCAGTTGCTGGCGCTGCTTTTTCATTTGTGTAAAGAGGTTCCTGTACACTTCCGTGGCGCCGTCAATAGCATTTTTAAATTGCAAAGAACGAATCATTTGCGGGTCCCATTCTTCGACTGATGTCTGTAGATCTTTTGCCATACGTAGAATGGTCGCGAGACGCTCAAGAGTTAGGCCGGGGTCGTCTTATTCCTGTGCTGGGTCTTCTTCTTCCTCGCTCGCTGACTTGGTCATCTCGGCCAAATCTTCTTCGCTCAGCGGCTCGGAGTGGGCATCGAGCAGCTCGTTGACGTCATCACAGGTCATGTCGTTGAAACCTTCTCCTCCTAGTAGTTTTGCCAGCCTGACTGTCTTGTCAACCGCCGAGTGCTGAATTTCTTCTGCAGAAGAGCCCTTGTCGTGCACAACTTCTGGCCACAATTTCTTCCAGCAGGCATTAACCGTCCCTTTCTTCATATCATTAAGGGCCTTCTGCACATTCACCATACACGATGTGATCACGTACTTACGCCAGTACTCCTTCAGGGAAAAGTCATCGTCCGTGTCCATTGCCTCGACCATGTTTTGCAGGCTGTTCTTGGTGTACAATGCCTTGAAAGCCCGGATAACTCCTTGATCCATTGGCTGAATCTGTGACGTTGTATTCGCCGGCAAGAACTCTACTTTTACACCTTCGTAAGAAAGATCCAAGGGATGACCTCCAGCATTGTCCAGAAGTAAAAGGACTTTGAACTCCAGCCCTTTCTCTGCCAGGTAGATTTTTACCTCCGGGATGAAACATTGGTGAAACCAATCCGACGTTAGGCGTTTCGTAATCCAAGCCTTCGGGTTGTGCATCCAGTACACAGGCAGCAGGTTTTTATTCTTATTTTTCAGGGCCCGTGGGTTTTTGGACTTATAAACGAGCCCAGGCTTTATCATAAAGCCCGCAGCATTGGCGCACATGACCAGCGTGATGCGATCTTTGTGAGCCTTAAACCCCGGGGCTTTTGCCTCCCCCTTCATGATAAAAGTACGAGACGGCATCCGCTTCCAAAATAGGGCTGTCTCATCCATATTAAACACAGTTTCAGGCCGATATCTGCCTTCCTCAATGATCGCCTTGAACGTGTCCGCGACATATTTCTCGGCTGCGGCTTTGTCTGCGGAGGCAGCCTCTCCTTGCAGATTCACACTGGCCAAGTTGAACCTTTTTTTGAATTTTTCAAACCAGCCCTTGCTGGCAGTAAATTCAGAGCTCTCGCTGGGGGATTCAGCAGAAGTTCCAGGTTGAGGATCGTCGTCTAGAGCATCTCCGGCATCCGCAAACCTATCATAAAGTTGCTTGGCCTTTTCTCGGATGATATTGGTGTCCACGGGGATGTTTTTCTTCCGGCAGTATTCGATCCAAATTCCTAAAGCAGATTCCATCCGGACTATCGCCTTATTACGTCCACTTACAATTCGTTTCGCGCCCTGGTTAAAGGACACTGCGGCCGTAGATCGTATGCTCTTTTCATCCTTCTTAATATAACGAACCATGGACTCGTTGATGCCGTAGTGGCGTCCTACAGCAGCGTAGCTTTTCCCTTGCTTCAACATGTCCAACAATTGTACCTTTTCAGCAATTGTTAACATCTTCCGTTGGCGCTTGGGCACGGCCCCAGAAGCAGTAGCAGCAGCAGATCGTTTTGTAGACATAACGAAGGCTTGACTACAGTACGCACAAAGAAACACGTTGATTAGCTGAATCAGCGAGACGAGATGCCGACTTCACAAAGAAACACGTTGATTAGCTGAATGTGCGAGACGAGATGGCGCCTTTAAGCGAAATCGAATTCTGCGCTCCCCGTCGCAGAGCCAATCAGCACCCAGGAGCTTAACTACTCTGATTGGGTAGCTTCTCAGCCATCCGCCAATAGTGTCCCTTGTTTGTATTCAAATGGACAAACCAACAGAGGAAGCATATACAGTACACGTACCAGAAATAAAAAGACCGCAGACATCCGCGAAGCAGCGAAAAATCCGCGATATACATTTACATATGCTTACATATAAAATCCGCGATAGAGCGAAGCCGCGAAAGTCGAAGCGCGATACAGCGAGGGATTACTGTATTTAGAGAAATATGAACTGTAAATGATGTTTAATGTTCCACGGAACGTGGAAGTTGATGTACGCACATATTTATACATTTGGATTTTTTTGTGCGTACACACATTTCCGCTTTTGTCCGTATGCCATGTTTTATTGTGAATTCTACGCACGGCATTAGGCATGAGGCCCCAGGGGGTGGCAAGCTGAACTGACTTTCTCTCTCAATCCTCTGCAGACCATCCATGGGAAATCCTGCTAGGTCCTCACTCCATTGATGACTTCACTTCCAGTACTGGTCAAATCACTTCTGGTTCTGGTACCTGATGACGTCACTTCCTGTCCGGCCTTTAAAACCGCCATTTTCTCACACTCAAACCTATGAACATCTCAAAAAAATGATCCATTTGCAGCCTGGGTAGCTGCCCCAAACCTTTCTGATCTATCTATCTATCTATCTATCTATCTATCTATCTATCTATCTATC
>JANRMT010062837.1:99140114-99170939 GCA_026402145.1 Polypterus bichir lapradei
ATAGATATGAAAGGCACTATATAATAGATAGATTGATCTTAATTATAGTATAGTAGGCAGGATAACATAGATAGATAGATCTTAATTATAGCATAGTAGGCAGGATAACATAGATAGATAAATCTTAATTATAGTATAGTAGGCAGGATAACATAGATAGATCTTAATTATAGTATATTAGGCAGGATAGCATAGATAGATAGATAGATAGATAGATATGAAAGGCACTATATAATAGATAGATAGATCTTAATTATAGTATAGTAGGCAGGATAACATAGATAGGTAGATCTTAATTATAGTATAGTAGGCAGGATAACATAGATATATAGATAGACAGATAGATATTTTAAAGTTTGGGGCACTTTAAGGGCGGGTCCAGGAGTTTGGGAGTCAGCAGTGACATCATCAGCGTTCCATCTGTCAATCATATATTCTGCAGAGGAAGGAAGAGAAGGGACATTAAGTGACAGTGCCAACCCCTGACTCGGAGTGGAATTATCATCTCATGAGCCCGGAAGTTGTTTTCTAAGCACACGTGTGTGAGAACAGATAAACGGATTGAGCTTGGGGTTCTGACTTTGCCACTCCAGGACATGAGGTTGATTTGCATGTTCCATTAACGGATGTTTCAGGGCGGCTTCGGAGGCGAGTTCATGTCTGCACATTTACAAGGTGACTGTGATTTATAATCAGCAAACTGCCTAAAGATGTGGAAAGCCAGATTTTATCTTCATGATCTAATCCATGCAAAGTTTTATAAATGAGGACCCTGGTGTCAATTCGGCTGTGCCAATATCAATTTATGTTAAAACTAAACACTGAATGTTTTTTTTTTAATTTCCACAGCACCGTTTCTCCATTTTATGGCTTGTTTTTTGTTTGTATAATCACGAATATCTTCACAGATGTATTTGCTGTCTTTTTTAACTGTTTACCCTCTGAATGTGTACATCAACGTACAGTAAGTATCTGCTGCCCGACGCCAGGTCAAGTGAGGAGCAGTTGCAGGCTACAATGATGGTGTTGACGGTGAAAATAGAAACTCATTATGACTAGAGATGCTCTTGGCTTGTGTTTTGAGAGTCTGATCAATCCTTTTTAAATGCTTCTTCTTTCTCGTGGGATTTAACATCAGGATTCTTGTTGTAGGGTTGCATAAAGCTCAGTGTCACTTAAAATTCTTCGCCGTTTCAATAAAACACGTCGTCCTCTTTGTGTTCTCACAAGGTCATCTCTTTGTGGCTGTTTTCTGGCTGCCTCTGCAGATATTATCACACTTCATGAAATTTCTGGAAAAATACAAATAATAATAATTCTATAGGATATGAGCGTGCAGACAACAACATGACTTGTGAGACCTCGTCTGGAGTTGTAGCCGTGTTCGCCTGGTTTTAAAAAAATCCACAGCTTCTGCTGTCTCATGGGGTTCAGGCCATGAGTGTGACTGATGGAGTGCAAAAAATTCCATTCATAGGAAAATGTTCCTGCTCAAAGGTTGATCTTTGATGGCTTAGGAGATTTAAAAGAGATTCTCATTTATGTTTCACTAGCCGTCCCCCGCAGCTTCGCCCCTGTATTAGTGAAACAGGACAGTAAGGAGGGCCCGGCCCAGCTCTCTACCCCTGACGTTACTCTTCCTCCTCCCCTCGGCCCGCAGCCTCTGTCTCGGATTAGCGTGAATATATCACTCCTGCAAGCGAACTATGATACTCAGTGCAATGAGAGAAGTCGCAAAATCAACCGGAATGTTCAAGTAAATTATTGAAAAAAAAAAGATTTAAACGCGTTAAGTAGTTCTTTCATTCGCTAACTAAGCAGAGTTAAGGTTACGCCCCGAGGCAGATGCGTGAGTAAGGAGGGCCACGCAGCCCGATGAGTCTCTCTCGGATCCGCGCTAATAAATTGGTAGCATAATCGAACTTTGATACTAACCACGATGAGAGAAGTCGCAAAATCAACAGAATGTTCAAGCAAATTATAGAAGAAAACCCGATCTAAATCCGTTAAGTAGTTCTCTCATACGCTAACTAACCCCGAAGCAGACGCGAGAGCGAGAAGAACCCCACCCACCTCCCCTCGGCCTGCTGCATGTCTCTCGGATTCGCGCTAATAAATTGCTACCACAATCGAACTTTGATACTAACCACGATGAGAGAAGTCGCAAAATCAACCGGAATTTTCAAGCAAATTATAGAAAAAAACCATCTAAATCTGTTAAATAGTTCTCTCGTGAAAAGCAGACAGACAGACAGACTCTGGATTTTATATATAGAGAGAGAGATTTAAATTGCATAAATGAGCTCTGAAAATGGCGGCATGGTGGCGCAGTGGGTAGCGCTGCTGCCTCACAGTTAGTAGACCCGGGTTCACTTCCCAGGCCCTCCCTGCGTGGAGTTTGCATGTTCTCCCCGTGTCTGCGTGGGTTTCCTCCCACAGTCCAAAGACATGCAGGTTAGGTGGATTTGCGATTCTAAATTGGCCCTAGTGTGTGCTTGGTGTGTGTGTGTGTCTGTGTGCCCTGTGGTGGGCTGGCACCCTACCCAGGGTTTGTTTCCTGCCTTGCGCTCTGTGTTGGCTGGGATTGGCTCCAGCAGATCCCCGTGACCCTGTAGTTAGGATATAGCAAGTTGGATGGAGTTCTGAAAATAGAGTAATGAATGGAGTGCATGCCTTTTGTTTCTCGGATTTGCGCAAATATATCGCTCCTACAAGCAAACTATGATTCTTAGCACAATGAGAGAAGTCACAAAATCAACCGGAATGTCCAAGCAAATTATAGAAAAAAACCCGATCTAAATCCGTTAAGTACTGTAGTTCTGTCGTTCGCTAACTAAGCAGGGTTAAGGTTACGCCCCGAGACAGACGCGTGAGTGAGGAGGGCCAGCCCCCCTCCTCGCAGCCCAATGAGTTTCTTTCGAAATCGTGCTAATAAATTGGTTACCGCAAGCGAACTATGATACTTAGTGCAATGAGAAAGTTGCAAAATCAACGGAATGTTCAAGCAAATTACAGAAAAAAAAGATCTAAATCCATTAAGTAGTTTTCTCATGAAAAGCAGACAGACATACAAACGGGTCTTAAAAACTGTAAGGAATTTCGCGTTTGGATCATAAAATTTTTTAAAATGTTTCTTAGCAAGCATCTATGGGCCAGGGGTAACCTACATTCCAAATTTCAAGTCCCAAGTTGGGAGATTTTGTGATGAGTGACTCAGTGGTATTTCGCTTTTGTAGATATAGATTGAAGAATCAACTTTGTTACAGATGTTCCTCCTGAAACTCCTTAGGAAAAATACCTTTAGACTTAAATTAGACTTGAAATACAACTGATAAATGAGAATTTGGTTTGAAAAGCAGGTTATATTTTATGAAATCTCTTTCTAATGTTGTTTAAAATGCTTTCAAGACTTTATATTTTTTACTTATTATTGGATTGATGCCATTATCGGAGTCGAGTTACAACAACTGAGATACGATTGGTGACATTTCTTTTTGTTTTTGTAATTGTAGCACAGGCAGATGAAGTGTCTTGCTCATAGTCAGATGGTGTCAGCAGTGGGATTTCAACACACAGCCTCAGTGTTTGAAGTCCAAAGTCTTAACCCCTATGCCACACAGCATGCTTTTTCTCCCAGAACGACTGTAATCTAATTGGAGCACAGCAACGGGCAAGTGAAGTGACTTGTTCATAGTCAGATGGTGTTAGAAGTGGGATTGAAACACATAACCTCAGGGCTTGAAGTCCAATATCATATTGCCTGCCTTATCTTCTATGAATGATTGTTATCTAGTTGTAGCACATCCCTATAAATTGGACCAACTATTAGCATTAATCAGGACCAAGAACTACAGTTTTGTAAATGTTTTTGTCTCTTTCATGACTTCAAATTTTTACTTATTATTGGATGGATTTCTTTATCTGAGGTGGCTTACAACATCTGAGATACTATTGGTGACATTTCTTTTGTTTTTCTAATTGTAGCACAGGCAGATGAAGTGACTTGCTCATAGTCAGATGATGGTGTCAGCAGTGGGATGTAAACACATGACGTCAGGGGTTGAAGTCCAATGTCTTACTGCTTGCCTTATCTTCCAGAATCAGTAGGATCTAATTGTAGTTCCCAGACACGAGTGACCCTAAAGTTTCTAGGGCAGGTGTGTCAGTCAGGACCAGTAGGAATTGGATAGCTGAGGATGCAGTGGAGCAGGAAGAGTCATGGAGACCCAAGGGTGGGAGAAGTAGCCAGAGGAAGAGCAGGGCTAGGATCAGTCACAGTCACATAGCTGAATGGTGTCAGCAGTGGGATTGAAACACATAACCTCACGGCTTGAAGTCCAATGTCATACTGTCTGCCTTATCTTTCAGAATGACTCTGATCTAATTGGAGCACAGCAGTAAAAATTAGACCAACTAATCATATTGTTTTAGACTCCAGGTCTAGAGTTTTGAAGTCGTGGTAAAGTGTTTTATTACCACAAACAATTGTTCATTACTTTCCCCAGATATTACTGACCACACAATGCAAAAGCTTTAGATTTAAAGGAGACATGAGATACAACTGAGTTAATTAAAAAATTGAGAATTTGGTTTGAAAAGCATGTTATATTTTGTGAGCTCTCTTTCTAACGTTGCTTTAATATCTTTCAATACTTTATATTTTTTTTACTTATTATTGGATTGACACCTTTATCTGAGATGAGTTACAACAACCGAGACACAAGTGGTTACATTTCTTTTTGTTTTTCCAATTGTAGCGCAGGCAGATGGAGTGACCTGCCCATAGTCAGATGGTGTCAGCAGTGGGATCTGAACACACAATCTCAGTGTTTGAAGTCCAAAGTCTTAACCTCTATGCCACACAATATGCTTTTTCTCCCAGAATGAGTGTAATCTAATTGGAGCACAGCAACGGGCAAGTGAAGTGACTTGTTCATAGTTAGATGGTGTCAGCAGTGGGATTGAAATGCATAACCTCAGGGCTTGAAGTCCAATGTCACACTGTATGCCTTATCCTTCAGAATGACTCTGATCTAATTGGAGCACAGCAGTATAAATTAGACTAACTAATCATATTTGTCAGAGTCAAGGACTAGAGTTTTGAAGTTGTAGTAAAGTGTTTTATTACCAGAAACAAATGTTCATACCTTTCACCAGATATTACTGACCACGCAATGCAAATGCTTTAGATTTGAAGGAGATGTGAGATACAACTGAGGTAAATCAAAAATTGAGAATTTGGTTTGAAAAGCATCTTATATTTTGTGGGCTCTCTTTCTATCGTTGCTTTAATATCTTTCAATACTTTATATTTTTAACTTATTATTGTATTGATGCTCCTAACTGCGGTGAGTTACAACAACTGAGACACGGTTGGTGACATTTCTTTTTGTTTTTCCAATTGTAGCACAGGCGGTTGAAGTGATTTGCTCATAGTCAGATGGTGTCAGCAGTGGGATTGAAACACATAATCTCAGTCCTTGAATTTCAATGTCAAACTGCTTGCCTTATCTTCCAGAATCAGTAGGGTCTAATTGTTGGTTACGAGAGCCTAATGACCCTAAAGTTTCTAGGGCAGGGGTGTCAGTCAGGACCGGTAGGAAGTGGAGAGCTGAGGATGCAGTGGATCAGGCGGAGTCATAGAGCCCGGGGGTGGGGGAAGTAGCTAGAGGAAGAGCCAGGCTACGATCAGTCACAGTTACATAGCTGAATGGTGTCAGCAGTGGGATTAAAACACATAACCTCACGGCTTGAAGTCCAATGTCACACTGTCTGACTTATCTTTCAGAATGTCTGGTCTAATTGGAGCACAGTAGTATAAATTAGACCAACTAATCATATTGTTTTAGACTCCAGGACTAGAGTTTCGAAGTCGTGGTAAAGTGTTTTATTACCACAAACAATTGTTCATTACTTTCTCCAGATATTACTGACCACACAATGCAAATGCTTTAGACTTAAAGGAGACGTCAGATACAACTGAGTTAATTAAAAAATTGAGAATTTGGTTTGAAAAACATGTTATATTTTGTGAGCTCTCTTTCTAACATTGCTTTAATATCTTTCAAGACTTTATATTTTTTTACTTATTATTGGATCGATGCCTTTATCTGAGGTGATTTACAACAACTGAGATACAAGTGGTTATATTTCTTTTTGTTTTTCCAATTGTAGCACAGGCAGATGGAGTAACCTGCTCAAAGTGACATGGTGTCAGCAGTGGGATTTGAACACACAGCCTCAGTGTTTGAAGTCCAAAGATTTTTCTCCCAGAATGAGTGTAATCTAATTGGAGTACAGCAATGGGCAAGTGAAGTGACTTGTTCATAGTTAGATAGTGTCAGCAGTGGGATTGAAATGCATAACCTCAGGGCTTGAAATCCAATGTCACACTGTATGCCTTATCCTTCAGAATGACTCTGATCTAATTGGAGCACAGCAGTATAAATTGGACTAAGTAATCATATTTGTCAGACTCGAGGACTAGAGTTTTGAAGTTGTCGTAAAGTGTTTTATTACCAGAAACAACTGTTCATACCTTTCACCAATTATTACTGACCACGCAATGCAAATGCTTTAGATTTGAAGGAGATGTGAGATACAACTGAGGTAAATCAAAAATTGAGAATTTGGTTTGAAAAGCGTGTTATATTTTGTGAGCTCTCTTTCTAACATTGCTTTAATATCTTTCAAGACTTTATATTTTTTTACTTATTATTGGATCGATGCCTTTATCTGAGATGATTTACAACAACTGAGATACAAGTGGTTATATTTCTTTTTGTTTTTCCATTTGTAGCACAGACAGATCGAGTGACCTGCCCATAGTCAGATGGTGTCAGCAGTGGGATTTGAACACACAGCCTCAGTGTTTGAAGTCCAAAGTCTTAACCCCTATGCCACACTACATGAATTTTCTCCCAGAATGAGTGTAATCTAATTGGAGCACAGCAATGGGCAAGTGAAGTGACTTGTTCATTTGTTCATAGTTAGATGGTGTCAGAAGTGGGAACTGCTTGCCTTTTCTTCCAGAATCAGTAGGATCTAATTGTAGTTCTGAGAGTCAAATGAACCTAAAGTTGCTAGGGCAGGGGTGTCAGTCAGGACCAGTAGAAAGTGGAGAGCTGAGGATGCAGTGTAGCAGGAAGAGTGATGGAGCCTCGAGGGTGGGAGCAGTAGCCAGAGGAAGAGCAGGGCTAGGATCAGTCACAGTTACATAGCTGAATGGTGTCAGCAGTGGGATTGAAACACATAACCTCAGGGCTTGAAGTCCAATGTCACATTGTCTGCCTTATCTTTCAGAATGTCTGGTCTAATTGGAGCACAGCAGTATAAATTAGACCAACTAATCGTATTTTTCAGACTCGAGGACTAGAGTTTTAAAGTCGTAGTAAAGTGTTTGATTACCACAAGCAACTGTTCATACCTTTCACTAGATATTACTCACCACACAATGCAAATGCTTTCAAACTACAAAACAAAATGTCCAGACACTACTTGGAAAATCTGAGGTCCTTTTGTGACTTTACTGAGATCTCTGCTGAAACTCAAGTGGAGACATTTGGGAAACTACCGGGGGGATTTTTTTCCTCAGGAGAAAAATCTGAGACAAATGAACGTGTCTCCATTTTATTTCTTTTTGATCTGATTGTCGTCTAGAAGAAACCTAAAAGATATTAAGGAAATCCCTTATTTGATGTTTCGTTCGTTTTGGGCACCATTCAAGTGTCATTGTTTTAAAAGTTGTAGTAAAATTTCCAAGCAAACGGCAACCATGGATAATACGAAAGAAAAGTTCTTACGCGAGGGGTTTCTGCTCAAGTCTTACATATCATGTTGTGTTTCTTTGAGTTTCTCTTGTAAGTTCTCCATGTTAAACATGCCGACGTGAAATGTGAATGGTCAGAAAATGGTAAACCATCGATACCCCATTAAGAACGAGGAAACTCAAACAGTTCTGCTTCTAGCTAACTAAAGACTGACTGAAATTCTGCGACTGCAATTCAGATTAATTGGAGAAATAAGGAAGTTCCATAAGGCTTAAAGAGAATCGTCCATTATCTGTGTGACTATGAAGAACTCACAATCTAAACGAATCAAGCACAACACTCATCTGCATTTTAACCTTAACATCAAACACTCAGATAGTGTTGTGTGCAGTTCTGGTCACCACTGAACAACAAAGACATAGCAGCACTTGAAGCTGTGCAGAGGAGAGCAACCAGTGGCATCCCAGGACTCTTTAAGGACATGTCCTACCGTGACAGACTCAAAGAACTAAACCTGAGGAGACTGCGTGGTGACCTCATCCAGGTCTTCAAAATTCTCAAAAGACTTTGATAAAGAAGATCCAGCAGAGTTTAAGTCAAGTCAAGTCAAGTCGAGTCAAGTCGAGTCAAGTGGCTCTGTTAACATACTATCAATACAGCATATTGCAGCATACAGTGTGACAGACACATGCAAATAGGAGGCAGCCAATGGTCTCCAAAGATGGTAATTACATGTTGATCCAGGAAATGGCAGTGACTAAGTCACTAATCCCTACTCTCTTCCCCCTGCAGAACACTCAAGGGAAATCCCGTCTGAACCTGGTGACGTCACTTACAGTTCCTGCCCTAATGTCATCATTTCCCTTCAACCCGTCTATATAAATGTCATCTTGACACCATTAATTCAATTCTGTTCCGATCTCAGTCTGTAAAGACCTGTGATTGCAGATATTTTTTACATATTTTATTAAGTATACGGGGTGGCTACCCCAAACCTTTTTCTACCTCCTAGTTGTCTTTTCACCAGTGGCCTGAACCAGCTTTCTCGGTGCAACATATACCTGTACATAAAAACAGGAGAAGGTAAAGATCTATACAATAGTATAAAAAGATAAATCAATAGATTATAGGCAAGCTAACAGACAGAAATAAATAAATAAATAAATAATCTGGACGTGAGAGTCAGTAGGCACCCTTGAGACCAAGTTACCCAAACTATTCTCTAACATTTCAGTAATTATTAACCGCTCTGATGCTGATCTTTCTGATCATAAAATTGGCCATTACGATAGCAATTGACGAGAAGAATTCATCATTCACTGCAGAATTACAGTATTTCAGGGTTCCTCTACAGCACCTCTTTCTCTTGCATAGTCTGGCTCAAAAACTAATCAGCATCTTGTCATCTCACAACAGGCTTAAAGTTTGAGTTTGGGATTTTTCTGTCCAGTCATTTAAACTCTAGAACATCCTCAAGAAATCGTGACACACAGACAGACAGACAGCACAAACACTGACACAAACCCATCAGTGAGATATCAATGTTTTCGGTATGGGGACCCTAAAACATTCCGATCCATCGTAAAAATAGAGATCTAAATTTTAGATAAATCGAAAGACAATAGGTTATGGTGGGGGAGGGTGCAAAGCACTAAATAAAGAAACAAACAAACAAAAAGATAGATAGATAGATCTTAAATATAGTATAGTAGGCAGGATAACATAGATAGATAGATAGATAGACAAATAGTGTGGCATACCGCCGGGGAGGCTCCACACAGGAAGGACCAGGGGAAGTATATCCAGAGCATTATCTGGAGAGGGCTCCATGGGAGCTGGAGTTTGGAGCAGCCCTGTTGGGTTCCGTGGGAAATAAGAGAAACCAATAAAAGCGTGTGTTTGTACTTGTGCCTCTGTGTGTGTCCGTGTCGGGTTTGGGTGGCTGGAGCGCCATGTGCTGGCCACAATAGATAGGAGATAGATCTTAATTATAGCATAGTAGGCAGGATAACATAGATAGATAGATAGATAGATAGATCTTAATTATAGTATAGTAGGCAGGATTAGATAGATAGATAGATCTTAATTATAGTATAGTAGGCAGGATTAGATAGATAGATAGATAGATCTTAATTATAGTATAGTAGCCAGGATTAGATAGATAGATCTTAATTATAGTATAGTAGGCAGGATAGATAGATCTTAATTGTAGTATAGTAGCTAGGATTAGATACGGATTCATCTTAAGACATTGTGTTACTTTCTATAAATACAATATAGTAGAATAGATAGATAGATAGATAGATAGATATGAATGGCATTATACAATAGATAGATAGATTTTTTTAGCGTAGTTGGCAGGATTCCATAGATAGATAGATCCATCAATATTTCCTGCTCTACTCTTCAGTTAAAAATTAGAAATCAAACCATTCAGGTTTGATTAAAGTGCACATTACAGACTTTCATTTCAGGGAATTTGCAGACATTACAGTCACACAACACATTTTTTACACAATAATAATAATAATGATTCTTTACATTTATACTGTGTTAGCCCTTTTCTCGCTACTCAAAGTATTTTCATAGTGAGTGTGGAGCTACTTCAACCACCTGGATGATGTGAAGGCTGCCATTTTTGCACCAGTACACTCACCACACATGCATGAGCTGTTTGGTGGTGAAGGGGTGTGAGAGACAGATAGCCAATAAGAGACAGGAAATGATTAGAATGCCAGAATGACCAGGCCATGGAGGGCTATCAAGCCAGGACATCGGGATACCCCCTACTCTTCACAAAGGATGTCCAGGGATCTTTTATGACCACAGAGAGTCAGGACCTTGATTTTACGTCTCATCGGAAAGAGGGTGCCATCCACCAACCAGCTATAAAAACCAGACCACTTCCTGCTTTTCCTCAGTTCTGTTCTGGACTCAACTCTATACACATCAGTACTTAATATTTGCATTTTGCAGCCTGGATTCAAGTAAACGAGTGGCTATTCATTTCAATATATATATATATATATATATATATATATATATTTATATAGTTATGTTTGTGCATTTGGGAGACAGCTTAAGGACTCGGTTTATGGTAATTCCCCACTTTACCAGGGGTTGGCGCTGTGTGCTAATGCCGATTCTTTTTCTCCCTTTGGTGACCAGAAGCTTGACGGCCCTACCATCTCTGATGTCACTTCCAGTGTCCTGCCTCCTGGACACGCCCCTTCCTGCCAGAAGCACATAAGACCAGACGTTCGCCCATCTTGGGCAGTCCAGCACTGAACTCTCATCTGGAAAGAAATTATTTTGCTCCCTTTTTTAAAAGTCTATTATTTTTTTGTTGTTTTCAACAAAATACGGGCAAGGCTTTTTATTTGTCCTTTCTCTTTCTTACTATATGTATGTGTGGTTTTTTTTTTTTACTGTGACTTTTTCTGTCATTTTTGGTGCTTAAAATTCTTGCCTTTGTCCCAGCATGGATATTAACAAAAGATTTATTTTTTCTGGGGCAACTCAGTTCTCATTATATTAAAGTACTGTATTTTACAAAATTCCGTGTCCGTGTTTTGGAACAAGCAAGTTCAGAAAATGGATGACTAACTTTACTCCTAATAAGCGCCTGATATTGTACGTATTGATTGAGTGACTGGGTTAAAGCCCTTCTCCACCTCATCAGTTGCTTTCCCTTATATATTTTGGTGCCGTAGCCTTTTGCCATTATGGTTTTCTAATTCCAAGCAAGTCACTTATTGTGTCAAAAAATGCTAACATGACCAGGCATCGGCAGTCGAAGAGGTACTTTCACGTTCTCGGCTTTCTTCAGTTTTAGGAGACAGCACACTGGGAAAGCACTTTGCTCAAGCTCTCTGCTGTTCTGTAACCTTGACATGTTTTGCTGTGTCTGAGATTTAAAATATTGCATAGTTGGCAGCCACTGTATACACCTCCTGTATGCGCATGAAAGGACTTTTATCAGAATAGCAGGAGAAGCTGTTAAGGCTCTGACAGCAAAATGGATTAAATTGGGTTTGCTGACTGAATACATATGAAATCTGCAGTGCATGTTTGTGGCTCAGGTATTTGCAAAGCTTATGACTTCTCCAAAAGCTTCAGATCAATCACGTCCCCTTCTGTGCTTCAGAGGAAGCGAAAGCTCTCTTGATCAGCTGCTTTGTCTGAAGCAAGTCACCTTGCAGAAATCTGAATAGAAAAACACAATGAGCCTAATCTGGAGGCCTGCTGGTGCGGCCAGCGATTTGCATACCTGCCAAGTGCCAACGTTCACAAAGTCTGCGGCCGCTCGGATTTATTACATCTTCTTGTTGAAGACGCCTGTTGTCTAAAGCAAGGACGGTGACAAAGAAGCAAATTGGACGCATCATCCGTACCAACTAAGAAATGTTATTCACTCAGCAATCAGGCCAAATCACACCACATACACAGGCTCAAACTCCTGAAGAATTTATTATTTATATTTGGTTGAAAGGTTAGGCCAGCGTTTCACAGCCTTTAACTATTTGCGACCCGAGTTTTCATAACAGTATTAATCGCGCCCCCTTAATGTTTTTTTTAAATGAGCCCACTAATACCAATTTGTTTTTTTTTAATTAATGATATATCATAGATGCATATTTTATTATACCTACTTAACTTTTATCGACATTTATCTAACTCTAGATTTATTGTTCTAGTATCATAATGTAGTTTAAGTTAATTTGTTTTGGTTTCAATAAATGTATTTTTCATATTTTTGATTCTTGTTTTCTTTTTTTCACATCTTCGTGCCCCCCCTTTTTGTTACTTCGTGCCCCCCTAGGGGGAGCCCGTCCCACAGCTTGAGAACCACTGGGTTAGGCTTTCACCTTAAAAGTGTATACTTTATTACTTTTGAGGTAAAATGAAATTTATACCAAAACACAACATGCAGTGCCAAAAAGAATACAATGGTCACCGCCAAAATGTCCCGAAATGTGCGCAGAATATCCACAACTTTCTGTTTTGTACATTTGTCACAGCTGTTTCTTTTGCTATATTGTCAGGAATTGTGTTAGCACTGAGTTTTGATTTCTCTGATATGTTTGGCTATGCTACCCTGGGCATCGACGATTTTACTTCCTGAAAACTTTTGGTTGTATCTTATGAAATTTAGTCTTCTGATCGAAAAAATCCACCTTCACAATTTCACTTACTATTTTATTGCACTCACCTATTTTTGTGATTTCCTCTCATATTAGATAGATAGATAGATACTTTATTAATCGAAATTCACATACTCCAGCAGCAGCAAACTGATAAAAAACAATATTAAATTAAAGAGTGATAACAATGCAGGTATAACAGACAATAACTTTGTATAATGTTAACATTTACCCCCCTGGTGGAATTGAAGAGTCACATAGTGTGGGGTCTCCTCAGTCTGTCAGTGGAGCAGGACGGTGACAGCAGTCTGTCGCTGAAGCTGCTCCTCTGTCTGGAGATGATCCTCCATGATTGACAGGAGCCTGCTCAGCGCCCGTCGCTCTGCCACGGATGTCAAATTGCCCAGCTCCGTGCCTACAATAGAGTCTGCCAGGCGTGAGGCGTCCCTCTTCTTTATGCTGCCTCCCCAGCACACCACCGTGTAGAAGAGGGCGCTCGCCACAACCGTCTGATAGAACATCTGCAGCATCTTATTGCTGATGTTGAAGGACGCCAGCCTTCTAAGGAAGTACTCGTATAGTCGGCTCTGTCCTCTCTTGCACAGAGCATCAGTATTGGCAGTCCAGTCCAATTTATCATTATCTATTATTACATACCATGTTTCCCCGAAAATAAGACCTACTCTGAAAATAAACCCTAACATGATTTTCAGGATGCTCTGTAATATAAGCCCTACCCCAAAAATAAGCCCTAATCAAGATCGTCAGCTGAAAAGCAAAGCACCTACGGCTGGGTTGATACTTCACGCAATGCGACGTGTGTGCCTGAAACATCCATTCAATTCCAAGGACACCTTGCCACAATATCTCTGAAAAGGGTGTTTAATGATTAAATCCATCAATCCAGGGATGCGCCCATTCCAGCAAGCATTGGGCATGAGGCACAAACAAAATCCCTGGACGGGGCATCAGCTCGTCGCAAGGTGAACACAAGCATACACACACACTGGCGTCATTGTAGCTTCACCAAATCCTCAAACCTTCATGTCTTTGGATGGAAAACTGAGCCCACTGTGGAAACCCACCAGGAAAAACATGCAAACTCCAGGCAGGGATCACAAGGGACGTGACTCCATACTGTGAGACAGCAGCGCTACTGCCCTGCCACCGTGTCACCCCACATGTGTAACTATTAACAGTATTCATTATTTAAACAAAGTTAACGATTTATCTGTAAAATGTCACATAGATACTTTACTGCATTTCATCATGAAAGTGATATCAAGTATAAATCTAAGGATTCTAAATGTGCAGAGAGCTGGAATATCATAAATTTAATGTGTTCTGTGTGGCGATTGCTGCTGTCAGGTCAGTAGGAAGCTCTAGAAGGACGTTAGCCATTAACAACTGGGTCGGTTTTAAGATGACGTTTACGAAGGTCTGCTTTAATCTATACTAATAAAAGGCAAAGCCCTCACTGACTGACTGACTCACTCATCACTAATTCTCCAACTTCCTGTGTAGGTAGAAGGCTGACCCTAAGCCTAATTTGGCAGGCTCATTCCTTACAGCTTACTTCCAAAAGTTAAGCAGGTTTCATTTCGAAATTCTACGCATCACGGTCATAATTGAATCCTACTTACGTACATATATACGTCCATAGCCTGCAGCTTGGTTGCCGTGTGAGGCGGCGTTGCATCCCCCATCACCATGCATCCCACGTAATTGACTGCCTGCCTATATAAGGCCGTCCGTCGCTCCGGTCTCTTCATTCCCTTCTTTGCTTCGCCACGGTATTCACGTCTCCCTGCTGATAACTGCAGCCTTTTTATTTAATCCACGGCTTCTCCGCTGTTTTATTGTTCGTTTATTACGATGCAAAGTTATCGATCAAACCGGTTGTATGCTTACAATGCTTGACAGATGCCAAATGTCACTTCAACACAAGTCCTGCAAATACTAACGTAATTGAAACAAACCATGAAACTCAAACCAATTATGACAGCAGCAATCCAAGCTGTGAGAAAACAGTAAAAAGGAGGTGTGTCAGACGTCGTGGTACATTTTCTGATGCAGTTAGACAGAAACAGCTTCATGACGCTGCCACCAAATACTCGCAGAAAAATCCACAAGTTAATAGAGATGCTGCCGCTAAATACTCGCAGGCAAATCCAAAAGTTCATAGAGACGCTGTCGCTAAATATTTGCAAGCAAATCCACAAGTTAATACCGGGAATGCCTGTTAAACATCTTAGATTCACGAGTAGCGATTTGGGTAGTGAGATGTCTATCGAGGTGATCACCATTGATCAAAGAACTGTCATTTACCGAGTGGTTTCCATGCCCGGAGATGCCACCTACCTTTTCCATTCTCTGTGTTACATATTGCACGGCCATATCAGGCTCACTCTTGATATCCGGAGGAACATTGTGTCTTATGTATTGAATGACTGGGACAGGTTCAAGGTGTGGACTGATGACGGTACAGGAGATAATTAGACTACACAGGAGCACTAGAAGAGTGAAATGCTTAAGCCCTTCACCTATGGTTCTGCATGTGAGTTAATGGCTGCCGCTGAATTGTTCGGTTGTCGCTTTCAAGTGTATCGAAATGGCCAAATATTTTACACCTTTGGACAACCGCCAATGCCTCTTAAACATCTTAGATTCACAGGTGACGATTTCAGTAGTGGACACTTTGATGTTTATGAATGTTTCAACTCTCAAAAGCTGGATGCGAAGTTATCGATGAAACCGGTTGTAAGCTTACAACGCTTGACAGATGCCGAATGTCACTTCAACACAAGTGCTGCAAATACTGTCATAATTGAAACAAACCATGAAACTCAAACTGATTATGACAGCAGCAATCCAAGCTGTGCAGAAAACAGTAAAAAGGAGGCATGTCAGACGTCGTGGTACATTTTCTGATGCAGCTAGACGAAAACAACTTCGTCACGCTGCCGCCAAATATTCGCAGACAAATCCACAAGTTAGTAGACATGCTGCCGCTAAATACTCGCAGGCAAATCCACAACTTAATAGAGACGCTGCCGCTAAATACTCGCAGGCAATTCCACAAGTTAATACCGGGAATGCCTGTTAAACATCTTAGATTCACGAGTAGCGATTTGGGTAGTGAACACTTCGATGAATGAAACCTGTTATCTTTACCACGGTTTACAAACACGGAATGTAACTTGAACACAACACGTCCTCCAAATACAAACCTGATTGAAACAAATAATGATAATGAAATCCTTGATGACAGCAACACTCATAACAGTGACAAAACACTTACATTGACAATCAGGTTACGTTATTTTTAAAATGTTTCCTTTTCTTGTTCGTTACTTCTTTAACACACTACTTCTCTGCTGCGAAGCGCGGGTATTTTGCTAGTGATAAAATAAACTACGAGGTTAATGTGGACATTTTGAGGTTAAAGCCGAAATTTCCACTATAATCACAAAACAGACAATTTCACCGTGTCCTTAATTTTTTTCTCTGTGGCTCAAATACACCGCCATACATTCTGATGCTGTTGTGAAGTTAAAAAAAGAGACGGCACAGGAGACGGTATGGGAGACATTTAAAATGTATCGTGTCATTACGATCGGGAATATGCGACACTCGAATATAAAAGCACCACAAATGCATTTGTATGTCAGCATTTTGCTTCACCACATCGAACCATTCATCAAACATCAAAGTGCGCATATCGATCTGCAAAGCGGCTGGAGTAGCAAAAAATTCAGGCTGGAATTCAGGGTTTGAATGTGGAGAGTTATGATGATATTCCAGAAGAAGATGACATGACTGTATTTGGATAAATGTATATTGTTGTACATGAATAAATAAAAGACATCCCCTGAAAATAAAAATAAGCCAGGGTGGCACGCTGCTGCCTCGCAGTTAGGAAACCCAGGTTCGCTTCCTGGGTTCTCCCTGCGTGGAGTTTGCATGTTCTCCCTGTGTCTGCGTGGGTTTCCTCCCACAGTCCAAAGACATTCAGGTTAGGTGCATTGGTGATCCTAAATTGTCCCCAGTGTGTGCTTGGTGTGTGTGTGTGTGAGCCCTGTGGTGGGCTGGTGCCCTGCCCAGGGTTTGTTTCCTGCCTGGGACTGGCTCCAGCAGACCCCCGTGACCCTGTAGTTAGGATATACCGGGTTGGATAATAGATGGATGGATGAAAATAAGCCCTAGTGCATCTTTTGGAGTAAAAATTAATAGAAGACCTGGTCTTATTTTCAGGGAAACACGGTATACTGTCCAACAATTACATTATGCTGGTAACATTAGTAAAGTTCTAAGACGTGATTGGTGGAAGAGACGTCATCAGGAAGGCAAAGAAGTTCAGTATTGGAAAGGCGTCTGTATCCGTAGTGGCTGTATACTGAGATACGAGTTTCCCCGTATGTTGCAGCTTGACAGGCTCAGTGAGATACGACTTAAGGCATACATTGCGTTCAAAGTGCAGAGAGTGAAACTGAAACTATTAAAAATACAAAAAGCAAAAAAAACAAAAGCAAAAAACAGCCAAATAATTCTAATTTGCAGGAAAATTGGACACTGCAGAAATGGATCAAAAATAATAACGCATTTGAAAGGTCTAAAGAGAAACAAAATTGCTAGTTAAGCGGAAACAAACAGTGAGACATTTTTGGAGTACGACTCAAGTAAAAAAAAAAAAAAAAAGATCAAAGAGCATTAAAGGACCTTCACGGACACAAAAGGAGAAATCGCTGAAAGTGAGAAGGAAAGAGCAAATGAACTGAACAAATATTTCACCAAAAAGTTTGTAAAGGAGGAAACAAATGGAAAGCCCCAGCTCTGAGTTTGAAGAGTTGATACGCTGAAGAATTGATAAAATCCCTGGACCTGATCGGTTTTTAGCACTTGTATTGAAAGAAATGAAAGACGTTATCTCTAAATTCTAAGCAGCCACTTGAGAAGGGAGAAATACCAGACGACTGGAAAGTTGCAAATGTGACTCCAGTCTTCAAGAAGGGAGACAAAAATGGATCCTGGACATTACACACCCATACGTTTTACTTCTGTGCTACGGAAATTTATGAAAGCTATAATAAGAAATAAATCAGAAAACTACCTGTAAGAAAATAATGACCAGCATGGTATAGAAAGGCGCCATATTGGCACCCGACCCGGCACAGAGAGACACGGAGGCACACGTAAAAAGTAAACACAAATTTATTGTCTTCACCTGTAGGGTAAGTCTTCCCAGTGTCCCACAGGCACAGCACAATCCCACAAAGCACAAACCAAAACACCAATACAGATACACAATCTTCACCACCACTCTCCTCGGCAACCATTGTCCTCCTCCTCTTCCCGACTCTGGCTTCCGTAGTGGTGGTTGCTGGCTCCTTATATAGTCCACCCAGAAGTGCTCCAGGTGCTTGATGGTGAGGGTGATGGTGCGCGGAACCTCACCAGAACTGGCCGATGTTAAGAGTGGTGTTCCACAGGGGTCAGTGCTAGGGCCGCTGCTATTTTTAATATATATAAATGATTTAGATAGGAATATAAGTAACAAGCTGGTTAAGTTTGCAGATGATACCAAGATAGATGGATTAGCAGATAATTTGGAATCCATTACATCATTACAAAAGGACTTGGATAGCAGACAGGCTTGGGCAGATTTGTGGCAGATGAAATTTAATGTCAGTAAATGTAAAGAATTACACATAAGAAGTAAACATGTGAGGTTTGAATACACGATGGAAGGGCAGAAAATCAAGAGTCCACCTTAAGAGAAGATTTAGGAGTCATAGTGGACTCTAAGCTATCGACTTCCAGACAGTGTTCAGAAGCCATTAAGAAGGCTAACAGAATGTCAGGTCATATAGCGCCTTGATGTGCGGAGTACAAGTCACAGGAGGTTCTTCTCAAGCTTTATAACACACTGGTGAGGCCTCATCTGGAGTCCTGGGTACAGTTTTGGTCTTCAGGCTACAAAAAGGATATAACAGCACAAGAAAAGGTCCAGAGAAGAGCGACTGGGCTGATTCAGGGCTACAGGGGATGAGTTCTGAGGAAACATTAAAAGAGCTGAGCCTTTACAGTTTAAGCAAAAGAAGATTAAGAGGAGACCTGACTGGAGTGTTTAAAATTATGAAGGGAATTAGTCCAGTGGATCATGACAGCGACTTTAAAATGAGTTCATCAAGAACACGGGGACACAGTTGGAAACTTGTGAAGGGTAAATTTCGCACAAACATTAGGAAGTTTTTCTTTACACAAAGAACGATAGACACTTGGAATAAGCGACCAAGCAGTGTGGTGGACAGTAAGACATTAGGGACTTTCAAAACTCGACTCGATGCTTTCTTGGAAGAATAAGTGGACAGGACTGGCGAGCTTTGTTGGGCTGAATGGCCTGTTCTCGTCAAGAGTGTTCTAATTCTAACTCTAAGTCTAATTTGATTACCCGTTTCCGGTTGCACTTCTGGGTGTGGCTGAAGAACCGCCCAGATGGGCTCAGGAACCCTTCCATCACCCCCTGTTGGCCACCCCGGGTCCCAAAAGGGCTGTGGAGGACTCCATCTCCCATGGAGCCCTGCAGGAATCTTAGGTACCACTGCCACACGGGGGGGCTGCCATCTAGCGACCCGTGGGCGGTATTGTGCAGCCCATGACTGTTCCCCCGGATTATATGCAGAAGGGGCATCCCGGCTGGGCATTGGACCCGGCTGTCCGTCACAATGGATTTACAAGAGGAAGAAATTGCCAAACCAATCTTTTAGATTTTTTTGGTAACATTTTAGTTTAGGTTCTGCAAAAAATCATGTATTTACTCATTCACTATTACTTAACAAGACCAAGTAATAGGTGTGTGCGTGTTGTTTAACTGGAGAAGAGATTGTAGCAGGATGCACCATGGGAAGAAGGCAAGGCGGTGGAGGTAATGTGATGCTCTGGGTAATATTCTCCTGAGAAACCTGGCATTCTTGTTGATGTTACTTTGACACGTATCACCTACCTAAAGATCATTGAAGACCATCCCTTCATGGCAACGACATTCCCTGACGGCAGTGGCTTCATTCAGCAGAATAAAGGGCCTTGTCACACAGCAAAACTTGTTCTGGTACAGTTTGAGAACCATGACAAAGAGTTCAAGGTATTGACATGATTTTTTAGTGACACAGTATTTAGTTGTATGAAATTAAATCAAAAGTCAAAAACTGGCTGTGCACAAATGTGGGTCCCCTTGTCATTGTGCTGATTTGAATGCCTGTCACTGCTCAATGCTGATTACTTGGTTGGATGAGCTCGTGAAGCCTTGAACTTCATAGACAGGAGTGTCCAATCATGAGTGGTAAAAGGTATTTAAGGTGGTCAATTACAAGTTGTGCTTCCTTCCCTTTGACTCTCCTCTGAAGAGTGACAGACAGCATGGGATCCTCAAAGCAACTCTCCAAATATCTGAAAACAAAGATTGTTCAGTCTCCTGGTTTAGGGGAAGGCTACAAAAAGCGATCTGAGAGGTTTAAACTGTCAGTTTCAACTGTAAGGAATGGAATCAGGAAATGGAAGGCCACAGGCACAGTTGCTGTTAAATCAACCCAGCAGGTCTGACAGGCCAAGAAAAATACAGGAGTGGCATATGAGCAGGATTGTGAGAATGGTTACAGACAACCCACAGATCACCTCCAAAGACCTGCAAAAACATCTCGCTGCAGATGGTGTATCTGGACATGGTTCTACAATTCAGTTTGCACAAAGAACATCTGTATGGCAGGGTGATGAGAAAGAAGCCCTTTCTGCACTCATGCCACAAACAGAGTCACTTGTTGTATGCCAATGCTCATTTAGACAAGCCAGATTCATTTTGGAACAAAGAGCTTTGGACTGATGAGACAAAAATTGAGTTATTTGGTCAGAACAAAGAGAGCTTTGCATGGCAGAAGAAGAACACCGCATTCCAAGAAAAACACCTGCTACCTCCTGTCAAATTTGGTGGAGGTCCCATCATGCTGTGGGGCTGTGTGTCTAGTTCAGGGACTGAGGCCCTTGTTAAAGTCGAGGGTCGGATGAATTCAACCCAATATCGACAAATTCTTCAGGATAATGTTCAAGCATCAGTCACAAAGTTGAAGTTACGCAGGGGTTGGATATTCCAACAAGACAATGACCCAAAACACAGTTGGAAATCTACAAAGGCATTCATGCAGAGGGAGAAGTACAATGATCTGGAATGGCCGTCACAGTCCACTGACTTGAATATCATCGAAAATCTATGGGATGATTTGAAGCAGGCTGTCCATCAAATTGAACTGAACTGGAGAGATTTTGTATGAAGAATGGTCAACAATACCTCCATCCAGAATCCAGACACTCATTAAAGGCTATAGGAGGCGTCTAGAGGCCAAAAGGAGGCTCAGCTAAGTATTGATGTCATATCTCTGTTGCGGTGCCCACATTTATACACCTGTCTAATTTTCTTATGATGCATATTGAAAATTTTCTGTTAATCCAATAAACTTAATGTCACTGCTGAAATCCTACTGTCTCCATAAGGCATGTCAGATATTAAAAGGAAGTTGCTACTTTGAAAGCTCAGCCAATGAGAAACAAAAATCCAAAGAATTACGAGGGGTTCCCAAACTTTTTCATATGACTGTATATAAAAAAATATTTTTTTAAAATATACATATTTTTCGCTCCATAAGATGCACTTTTTTCCCCAAAAGAAGGGTGGAATTGTCTGTGCCTCTTATGGAACAAATATTGCGTCACAGACCGTGATGTGTATTACCTGACAAAAGTCGACATCCAGGGGTAGAAGGCGACAATCAGCTGTTAATGGCGACAAAACTCACCGTTACGTGACAGGTATTCCATCTCTGCTTGGTAGAATGTTAGACTCATTGACTCGGCATCTAATCCTTGCATGTGCTTGAGTTATGAAATGTAAACAAGTGTAAACAGAGGCAAGATGGCATCGACATCTCACAAGGGAGCAAAGCGAGTGCAGAAAACAAAATACTCAGCAGACGATGTTTTGCGCATTATTGCTGAGTCAGAATCTGATTTTGTTGAGAGTGATCAGGAGATCGAGCAACAGAGTGAGGAACTGGCATCAACTGATCGAACACCAGCTGATGCCACCCCAGCTGAGCGCTTTCGCACAGCCAACGCACCTACAGCAGGGTTCGTGTGGGAGGAATACCCAGACATTGATGCGTGGGAGCCATACTGGCTAGCGGACCTCACAAGATGGAATGGCTTGCTGTTGGACGTGACAGATAACCAGCCACTGGACTACGTCGGGCTGTTCTTTCCTGAGGCTGCCTTTCAGCTACTGTCAGACGAGACAAACAGATATGCAGAGCAGTATTTTGAATCGCAGGCTGCGCTTGCACCGCATTCTCGTTTTTCAAAGTGGAAACCCACAACAAAAGATGAGATGAAGGGCTTTGTGGCGGCATTACAAATAGTGATGGGACTAGACTGGCGATATAACTTCTGGGAGCATTGGTCCAAATGTGCTTTGTCCCCTGGTGGCTTTGGACAGGTTATGCCACGTGATACGCAAAGTGATTGAGAGCAGCTGAGCTTCATAAATTCTGACACTAGCGATGAGGAGTTATTCGGGTTTCCAGAAAACTAGAAGAGTGCTTGAACCTTAAAGTCTCTCCTCATTTGTTAATGACAGTGATGATGGTTCTTAATACCGCTGTTGACTTTACATGGTTGAAATATTATTCTGTTATATTTTATTAAATATATCAGTACACCATTTGGTTCAGAATATTTTGTTTCTTGATTTCCTCCTCTAAACCTAGGTGCGTCTTATGATCAGGTGCGTCTAAGGAGCGAAAAATACAGTAAGTTAAAAAGTGTACTAAAAGGTAAAAAATAAGTCTCTCATACATCACTCGTAGAAAAAATAAAAGGTGGCCGCTTTTGCTAAGATTTTAAGAAGTATTTTTAAGATGTTCATTGATGAAAAGCGCCCACACTTTTATTTTACGAGTGATGTATGAGAGACTTATTTTTTACTTTTTAGTACACTTTTTAACTTAATACAAACGTGGTTTTGAAAAAGAATTTTTTTATATATATTATTTTCAACTTTTTTTGTTTTAGTATAATTTTGTAATCAATATTTTAACACTTCCTTTGACGTTGATATGCACACATCTTCATAAAAGATCCGTTACTAGCGCCATCTATTGGTGAAATCTTGAACTATTCTTCATATGAAAATTTAATTTCTTAATTAGCATGGATAAACTGATCAATTAGTGAAACTGATTACTGATTCATGTATTGTCATCGCAAGTGAAATTTCAAAATTGCAAGTCATTTGGACAATAGGAAGTGAGTTAAATATCGATTACAAGATCTGAATCAGACAACAAACAGGTGAAGTTAAAATAAGCGAGGTAATAATAATAATAAAAATATGCAATTATTGTGGAGTCGAGTGCAAAACAGAACTGGTGGAAGAATCCATCATTATGTTAAGAAGTTAAATATGGTGTCCTGCAGGGCTCAAAACTGGGATCTTTACTGTTTTTACTTGAACTGCTTCAATTGGGAGTGTGGAAATAATTCAAAAAGAAACTCCATGAAAATAAAGTTTAGGGGACCGTCCCCGTATATTGTCCTGCGGACAGAAGGATGCAAAGTGATCAAAAGTACTTGAAAAACAAGTAACAGTTGACAACATGGTTTTTACAAAATGGTGTTTATATATGAAATGGATGATGGGAACAGGAACTGTTTGGCAGGAAATGACGATGTAATCAGGAACCGGAAACAGCATCATTATGGAGGAAGCAGAAGTGATGTCCATGGGGATAACTGGAAGTGACGAGAAACAGAGTGGCCGGAAGTGACGTTATGGCGGCCATTTTGAAAGCCGGAAATGGCCGCGATTATCTTTCTTCTGTTTTCCTGTTCGGAGAAGAGGTTCAAGTAAGTACCACGTGATAATCCTTCATCTCGCGATTTTTCACTCACATTTGGGCTTTTTGACTGCCTCCCAATCGCACGTGTGTGACAGGAACTATTATTAGAAAAAATAACATTAATTTTCACTTATAGATAGATGACAAACAGTTATACATTTCTTTTAGACCAAATGACGTTTTTCTGATGATGTCCTAAATTCATTGTATCAGTGGATGGATTAGAATGACTTGTCATCTTCAAATCAGGAACATTGTTAAACAGAACCTTCCTGATTTTCCTCATCTTGCACCCTCATCCATGCTGGAAAAAATATTGCTCAATCTCAAGGAATCAGGCACTTCGTCTTGTGACTTTGTCTCCCAACCGTCCCAACCTGAGCTGACCCTCTAATGTCCTCATTTCTAGTCCTGTCCATCCTCGTCACACCCAATGCAAATCTTAGCCTCTTTAACTCTGCCACCTCCAGCTCTGTTTCCTGTGCCATCGTCTCCAGCCCATATAACATAGCTGGTCTCACTACCGTCCTGTAGACCTTCCCTTTCACTCTTGCTGATACTCGTCTGTCACAAATCACTCCTGACACTCTTCTCCACCCACTCCACCCTGCCTGTACTCTGTTCTTCACTTCTCTTCCACAATCCCCATTACTCTGTAGTGTTGATCCCAGGTATTAAAGCTCAACCACATTTGCCAACTCTACTCCCTGCATCCTCACCATTCCACTGACCTCCCTCTCATTCACACACGTATTCTGTCTTGATGGTCCTACTGACATTCATTCCTCTCCTCTCTAGAGCAGATGTCCACCTCTCCAGGGTCTCCTCAACCTGCTCCTTACTATCGCTATAGATCACAATGTCATCAGCAAACATCATAGTCCACGGGGAATCCTGTCTAATCTCATCTGTCAACCTGTCCATCACCATTGCAAATAAGAAAGGGCTGAGAGCCGATCCCTGATGTAATCCCACCTCCATCACTCCTACCGCAGAACTCACCATCGTCACATTTCCCTCGTACATATCCTGTACAACTCTTACTTACTTCTCTGCCACTCCCGACTTTCTCATACAATACCACAGCTCCTCTTTCCTCACCCTGTCATATGCTTTCTCCAGGTCCACAAAGACGCAATGCAACTCCTTCTGGCCTTCTCTAAACTTCTCAATCAACATCCTCAGACAAACATCGCATCTGTGGTGCTCCTTCTTGGCATGAAACCATGCTGCTGCTCATTAATCATCACCTCACTTCTTAACCGAACTTCCACTACTCTTTCCCATAACTTCATGCTGTGGCTCATAAATTTTATCCCCCTGTAATTACTACAGTCCTCCACATGCCCCTTATTCTTAAATATCTGCACCAGTCCACTTCTTCTCCACTCCTCAGGCATCCTCTCACTTTCCAAGATTCCAATAAACAATCTGGTTAAAAACTCCACTGCCATCTCTCCTAAACACCTCCATGCTTCCATAGGTATGTCATCTGGACCATTTTTCATCCTCTTTATAGCTGTCCTTACTTCCTCCTTGCTAATCCGTTGCACTTCCTGATTCACTATCTCCATATCATCCAACCTCTTCTCTCTCTCGTACTCTTCATTCATCAGCCTCTCAAAGTACTCTTTCCATCTGCTCAACACACTCTCCTCGCTTGCGAGTACATTTCCATCTTTATCCTTTATCACCTTAAGCTGCTTCATATCTTTCCCAGCTCGCTCCCTCTCTGTAGCCCACCGGTCCTTTTCTCCCTCCTTAGTGTGCAACCTCTCATACAACTCATCATACACCTTTTCTTTAGCCTTCGTCACCTCTCTCTTCACCTTGTGCCTTATCTCCATGTACTCCTGTCTACTTTCTGCATCTCTCTGACTATCCTACTTCTTCTTTGCCATCCTCTTCCTCTGTATACTCTCCTGTATGTCCTCATTCCACCACCAGGTTTCCTTTTCCTCCTTCCTCTTTCCAGATGTCACGCCAAACACCCTTCTTGCTGTCACCCTTACTACATCTGCTGTAGTTTCCCAGCTGTCTTCACTGCCACCCAGTGCCTGTCTCACCTCCATCCCTAAACTCAACCTTGCAGTCGTACTTTTTCAACTTCCACCATTTGATCCTTGGCTCTGCCCTCACTCTCTTCCTCTTCTTGATCTCCAACGTCATCCTACAGACCACCATCCTATGCTGCTTAACTACAGTTTCCCCTGACACCACTTTGCAGTCTTCAGTCTCCTTCAGATCAACTCTTCTGCATAGGATGTAATCTACCTGTGTGCATCTTCCTCCTCTCTTGTACGTCACCCTATGTTCCTCCCTCTTCTTAAAATACGTATTCACCACAGCCATGTACATCCTTTAGGCAAAATCTACTATCCTCTGACCTTCTTCATTCCTCTCCTTGACACCATACCTACCCATTACCTCCTTGTCTCCTCTGTTCCCTTCACCAACATGTCCATTGAAATCCACTCCAATCAATTAGAATGACTTGTCTTTAAACACTGAAAAAGCAGAAATGTGAGTTATTGAAGGGAATGATGAGACCACAACAACATTTTGTCACTCTTTAACTCAGTTGGAATGACCATTAGTTTTACTGAATCAACACGCCATTTAGGCTTTATCTTTGACACTAGCATGTCACTTACATTACAAAACAAATTAAAAAACAATCCAAAATATATTTTTTCCATCTTGAAAATAATGGAAGAGTAAGGTTTTTTATAAATATGCAAGATACAGAGAAATGAATTCATGCATATATTTCTAGTAGGACTGAGGACTGCAGTGAGTTATTCACTGGCTGTTCAAAATGTTCTTTATACATCTTTCAGTTAATTCAAAATTATGCTGCAAGAATCATTGAAAGAGCACAATCCCAAAAGTCCAGTTCTCAAGTCCTTACACTCCCAGTTAAGTTTAGGGAAGATTTTAAAATACTCTTTCTGATTTATAAAGCCTTAAATTGCCAAGATCCTGTTTACTCATCTGAACGTATCATTACTTACAAACCCGAGTGTGCATTGAGATCTCAAGATGCCGTCTTACTTGAGATTCCAAGAATTTCAGTGGGAGGTCGAGCGTTTAGTTACATGGCACTTAAGCTGTGGAATGATCTGCTACTATAAGTGGTGCCTCTTCAATCTCAGCTTTTAAATCAGGCTGAAAAGTCCAACGTACCCTGACTAGAGCTGCTGATTCACTGTACATACTGCATTTCTGTAAATAAATATGTGATACAATATTTATAAACCTTTACTAAACCGCCTCTATTCTCTTTCTCTTCTCGGTATACTGATGTGGCACTTGGTGCCACTGCTCCACTGCTAGGCTGCTCTTCTGCGTATGGATAAGACATATCAGATAAAGGAGTGTCGGGATAATCAGATGAAAAGATTCCCTCTTCAGAGCTTTTATGATGTCAGAGGATGTCTTCTATAAATACGGTGGCAACACCACATAGCCTACTCTCTTGATGAATAATTCCTGTCAAACAACTAGGGTACTTTTTCCAGTACGCCAAGCATGAGATTTCATTATCAGTAAAGAACTGTTACTGCTTGTCATTGTCTCTCAGTTTGTCCAGGTTGTTGTTGTTTTTAGCAATGTTATATTTCCTGGGGCCTCATATATAAAAGGTGCGTACGCACAAAAATGTTGCGTACTCCCGTTTCCACACTCACGTCACGATGTATAAAAAGTAAACTTGGCATAGAGCCACGCACATTTTCACACCAGCTCAATCCCTGGCGTACGCAAGTTGGTTTTGCAATCTGGCGGCACCCAGCGTCAAAGCAGTGCTTTTGTTCCAGTGTGGTTTTCCTTTCTTTTTTAGATCAAATGCACTAAAATTAACTGCATATTGTTTATTAGTTTAAGGCATCTGATTGTAATTAACCTGTAACAATATAATGGTCCACAGAATGGCCAAACTATTCCAAATACCATAGCTGCTTTAGCGTTGTTACTCTTAGTGCACCACTCGGAGTATTTATACCACTGTATCTGAGTGTGAATCACAGCTCTACAGCAGCTGATTGGAAAGAGAATTATCGGCATACAGCATCAAGCACAAGCTGCCTCAGCCATGCTGTCTATTTGAACTTCTTCCATACGGCAAACGCTTCAGAGCCTTTCCCGTACGGACATCGCGGTTCAGAAACAGTTTTATCCCAAGAACTCGAAACGCACTCAATCAGTCCATCAAGTGCTCCTTGTAGAATGGTTTGTACTTATAAGTACAATCACCTCACTGTAAACTTGTGATACAGTTATAATATTTCACAACCTGAGCCACTTTAGAAAGCGCGTATTTACAGATGATGACGATATCATTTTTAAGATGAAATGCAGCAAAATATGTTTATTATATTATACAGATAAAACTTTAACTTCATTTAAATAATCTGTATTGTTAATAATTAAACATGTGAGGACACGGTGGACAGCGGTAGTGATGAGCTGGTGCCTCGCTCACGGATTGTTCCTGCCTCGCGTTGTATTGTTGTTGGGACTGGCTCGACACTGGAAGGATAGTTGGATGGAATAATTAAACATGTACTACTAAGATATTTCAATGTTCCTTAAAAGTTTTGAAGAATCGGCGTTCTCAGCTTACAGATGGCTTAGCGTCTATTACAGAGCTGATTATGTGGCTATTGGTTATTTGGAGAAAGAAAAGGAAGGACAGGAATTGGAGGTTAGTACGTTGGAAAGAGACAGTACTGCTGCAATAAATTTTTTCCTCAAAGGTCGCGCAGGGTGCATCAAGCATCTTGCGTGAGGCAGGAACAATCACTGCACCACTGTGTTCCCATGTTTAATATCGTGCTTTAATTCCTATCATCATGAAAATGATATTACGTATACATATCAGTATTTTAATTATTCAGAGAGCTGTAATATCACAAATGTAATGGATTCTGTGTCCTGTCAGAGGAAGAAACAGCCGGTTTAAGGAGCACGTAGTGATTCACACACAGAGAGCACATAGAAGAACAAACATAAAAGACAGCATTAAATGTGCTACTTTAGATAGGATGGGATTTGAGAAACTAGTAAATTAAACGATTTTAAGATGAAATTTATGGTGTTCTACGTGATTAAAGCGGAAGTTTTGAGATTAAAGTTCAGTGCTTTTTTCCCACTGTGTGCCTATTTTTTTTTTCTCTGTACCCCAATAAGCTTGCATATGACACTCAGACGGTGGGCTACGACTCACCTTTTCACGGCGACTTTGATATCTGACGTCTTTTTTATTTCGGCACTGTGCAACTTTGTGAACTTGAGCTTTCGAGGTTCTCCGACACGCTATGTTACTCAATCAGCTTCCTTTTGTTGTTTATACCACTGTTTAAACCAACAAATAGTACGTTTTTCCTTGTCTCCACTTGGTATTCACTGAAATTCTTCTTTTTCCACTGTGCTTTTGCCATTGCATTTTCACAGAACGTTGAGCTTAAGGGCTATTTATGTTGATTTGCATATTCAAACAGGCATAATTCTGGGAGGAGTTGAGGAGTGGCAGCAGGCATGTGCACGTGCGTTACTTTTCACGCTGACCGGGATTTATGGAGCGGAAGAATGTGGAAGTTTGCAAACGCACAGATTTATGCATCTGGATTGTTTTTGTGCATACGTACATTTCTGCTTTTGTCCATACGCCATGTTTTAGAGTGAATTCTATCCATACAACAATATCTGGAGTCGCTCTCTTTACACTTAGGCTTGTTGTTCCAAGGCAGCTTAATACGAGTTTATCTGTGGTTTAGCTTCCACTCCTACTGGAAAATGCTGGAATTTAGACTTTGAAATTTATGGGATCTTTCTTATGTAAGTCAAAACTGAATTGAAATATGTTTCCAGATCACCAAACCTTTGACCAGGGTTAGACATTATAAAAAAGTGGGAAACAAATGTACCTTGTACCATCCTAAAAAAGAATTCTGAAAAGATCTACTTATGATCATTATGGCCTACCAATACCAGCATATAAATCAATAATGGGGCACCTAATAATGTTTAGGAAAATGTCCCAATTATTGAGTTATGAAAAAGTGTCAATGTAAAGCATATTATTATGTCATTATGTGTCACTTGAAGCACACACAACTGCAAATGACAACACCTGGACTGACAAAACCTGGTGACTTCAACATTACAATGAAAATCAAAGAAGATCGCAGGAAAAAATAAATTTCCTCCTCATAGAAATCAAATTAGATGAAACACCAATAATGGTAATAATGTCTAAAATCCAACAGTTCATTTATGGTATGTTGGTTGCATGACAGGATGACACAGCAAAATCCCTCAGTCGTATAATAATGTATTGTAGTTCTGTTTTAGCTTTAATACTGGAAAAATGTAACATTATGAATAAAACCATTGACACACACTGTAGCAATGTACTAACATGGTGTTTGGATCAAGTTAGCCAGTGATTCAGCATCCATTGCTACTGGATACTCCTGGAATTCAGACCTTGAAAATTCAGAGACCTTTGTCATTTAAGGTGTAAGTAAGTTAAGACGCATTTCAGGGTCACCAAACTGTTTCAAAAAATGTATCTTGCACCAACTTATCAAAGGATTCTGATAACATCTACTCATGGTCACCATCGTCTACTAATACTAACACAGGTCATCTAAAAATTGATAATAGGACACCTAATAATACATAAATATCAGGAAAATGTCCAAATTATTGAATTTTATAAGGACATCAATGTAAAGCCTAGCATCCTATCATTCCACATTGGTTTTGAGCACACACACCTGGAGGTGACAACAGCTGGACTGACAAAAATTGCTGTGTGGTAACATCTACTGATGACCATCATCATCCACTTATACCAATATATACGTAGGCCACCTAAAAATCAATAATTTAGGTAAAATGTTCGTATCATCGAGACATGAACACAACCACCCGGAGACAGCAACAGCTGGACTGACAAAAAATGAT
>JANRMT010062837.1:99170949-99190864 GCA_026402145.1 Polypterus bichir lapradei
AACCACCCGGAGACAGCAACAGCTGGACTGACAAAAAATGATGACATTAAAAATTGATGTATGATAACATCTACTCATGACCATTGTCATCTACTTATACAAACACAGGCCACTTAAAAATGGATTATTATTGGAAACATTTCCTGATCATCGAGATGTGAAAATGGCACCAATGTAAAGCCTATTATCACATCATTATATGTCGCTTTTAACACAACCACCCGGAGACAGCAACAGCTGGACTGACAAAAAATGATGACATCAAAAATTAATGTATGATAACATCTACTCATGATCATCATCGTCCACTTATACCAATACATGTAGGCCACCTAAAAATCAATAATTTAGGTAAACTTTTCCTATCATCAAGATGTGAACACAACCACCTGGAGACAGCTTTAAAAAATTGATATATGGAAACATCTACTCATGATCATTGTCATCTACTTATACAAACACAGGCCAACTAAAAATCGATTATTATTGGAAACATTTCCTGATCATTGAGATGTGAAAATGGCACCAATGTAAAGCCTATTATCACATCATTAGATGTCACTTTTAACACAACCACCCGAAGACAGTAACAGCTGGACTGACAAAAAATGATGACATCAAAAATTAATGTATGATAACATCTACTCATGATCATCATCGTCCACTTATACAAACATACATAGGCCACCTAAAAATCGATTATTATTGGAAACATTTCCTGATCATCGGGATGTGAAAATGGCACCAATGTAAAGCCTACAATCACATCATTGCAAGTCTCTTCCATCATGCACACCTGAGGAAAAGAACAGCTGGACTGACTACCAAAAACTGGTGTTATCAATATTAGATAAATATGCAAGAAAAGAGCAGTAAAAATGAATTTCCTTAAATCCCATTTGTAGAAATCAAACAGGATCCAACACCAATAATGTTGAGAATGTATAAAATCTGTCATTTCAGCTATGCTATCTTAGATCCTCCAGATTTTTGCTCTATGACAAGATGACACAACAATGCTCTAATAGTTGAGAGACTGCATATTATAAATAAAACCATTCACACAACCTTTGTAATTTTAGTCCTACCCGAATCACTCCAATCATGGTTTTACCGACATGTCGATTTGCACAGGACAAATTTGTTATGGATGCTTTATAGGCTTCAATGTGGTGCAATCCATGCCGTGGAGCTCCATCTTCTCTGATAGCAGACTTGTAAACTACTAACAGGTTTGTAAGATGGCACCAATATTTGTGGTCAACCAATTAGCATAATCAGGTGAGCCCTACCTACAATAGTTTCTGGTTGAACAAAAAGTATATACAGTACCCTGGAGTAGGAGCAAAAAAAAAAGTACCAATTAACTACAAATGTTCCTGCGGTGGGAATGCTACAAAAGTTCCTGATTTCCAGAAAAAAGGTCCTGAGGTGGGAAACCACCTTATATGCCCATCAGTACCTCCAAGGGGGACGCCCACCCCCTGTGATTCAATATAAATAGTGCATACCAAATCTCATTCAGACCTTCAAAGGGATACTCCATCGGAACGCACGACAAGGAGTACCAGCAGTTCATTTCTTCCACTTTAAGCACTTCAGAGTAAGGTCATTCTTACCGGAGGACCTCTGTGATTTTAGTCCACCTCAAATCACTCTAGTCATGGTTTTGCCAAAGTTTCGATTCACTTGGGACAAGTCTAGCCAGGGAGTGATTTATTATGGACTTTTCATACGAGGCGAAAGGCTCTGTAATCTTCATTGAGTTCATGGGGGAGATTATTGCTTCAGTACAGTGCGGTGCATGCCACAGAGCCCCATCTTCTCTAATGGCAGAACTCTAAGCTACTAACAGGTTAGTAAGATGGCACCAATGTTTGTCGTCCACCGATCAGTCCCGTCCACGATATTTCCTGGTTGAACCCTGGAGTAGAAGCTAAAAAAAGTACCAGGCATGACATACCAGGAACTACTAATGGAGTGAGTTCCTGCAGTGAGAATGCTACAAATGTTCCTGAGGTGTGAAAGTGCCCTATATGTCCATTGGTACCTCCAAGGGGGATCTCTGCCCGCAATCTGTCTCAATATAAATAACGCATATCAGTATGCATTCAGACCTTCAAGGGGATACTCCATCAGAACGTACGACAAGGAGTACCAGCAGTTCATTTCTCCCACTTCAAGCACATCAGAGTAAGGTCATTCTTACCGGAAGGACCCTTGTGATTTTAGTCCCATCGGTTGGATTCGCATGGGACAAGTTTAACCAGTGGGGAGATTTGTTACGGACTTTTTATGGGAGGCAAAAGACTCCGCAATCTTTACTGAAATGCGGAACGTGTAGTCCATGAAAAGTTACCGACACAAGTAATTCAGACGGGACAAGAATTACAGAAGTCCGCCAATAATAATTTACTCCACCCCACCCTCCTGGTGTGAAAATAACCCCATCCTCACAGGCCTCTAGTTCCTCTGGCTGTTCATTCCATGACAGGATGACACAGCAGACCATTTGTATAATAATGCATTATGATTCTGTTTTAGCTTTAATAATTGAGACGTTAAAGATTCTGAATAAAAACCATTCACTCTGTAGCAGTGTGTCAACGTGATATTTGGGGCAACTGATTTTGTTCCCACTTCTGCTGGATGCTGCTGGAGTTGAGACCTTGAGATTTCAGAGAGATCTTTGTCACATAAGGCCTGATTAAATTAAGAACATGACAGCCATCATGCAGTAGGCAGACGGCACACCAAAGCCCCAGTCTGAGGCCATCATGTGAGAAGTGCACATTAATAAATCTATTAAGGGGGTGTTTGCGGAAGGGCAGAGGGAGTGCAATAAGCACATTCAGCCACATCTTCTTCCCCACTAACCTTGTAGAAACTCATTTATGCTGGGTCCAAAGAATTCATGTCTCCCCAATGACAGCTTGGGCTGCATTTCCAATAAGGTAGAAATCAAAGCTGAAGCCATCAGTCAACTGAAGCTCTTCACACACAATGGAGGCTCCCTGAGGAGCCCACAGCAGCTTCAACGTCCCATCCTACTTGTGTGGAATGAGAGGCCGAAATCTTTCTTGCAGCTTGCATTTGAACTGCTGTGATTTCCTTATTACAAATCAACATATTTTACTCTCTTGAGACGTCTTACTGTTTCCATCTTTGCTATTCTTTTCAAAAATAATAAATAAAAGCCCGACTCCTCTCACTGCCAAGTTCTGTCATAAATTACATGCGGTTTGTAACGTGCAGAGGTCGGTCTGGGGTTGTAGGGGGTTGCTACTGTCATTAGGGTCCATGACGGCATTTTTATTTTAGCAGGTGGAGTTGTTTATAATGATCATCGAAGAAAGAAAAAAGAGAAAGTCAGGACAATAAAGGAAGGCATCTCACCTTTACAAAACTAGAAAACAAAAAGTAAAGACCCCATAGTGTGTCCTGCTGTCTGATGGGTCCGTTGTTCTGGGTTTGGATCTCACACCTTGCTGTGAAGAGTGTGGACTCTGACTGTCCCTCTGTCTGTGGGAGGTTCTCTCAAGACTCAGCCCGAGGACATACACGTTAGGTTGATTAGGGAGTGCGGGTGTGATTCTGTGTTGAGTGATCTATCACATTCAGAGAAGCAAAGCAAAAAATAGAAGTGAGCAGGAGATGAAATGTTAAATAAACCAGAAGTCCTTCACCAGGAATCTGTCCTACCTCTGGTCCAATTAGAAAATCAGAAGCCAAGAATTGTAGTCAGAAATAGAAGTCAAAACCTGATGGATGTGATGCACTTTATTACACAATACTGGGGATCCTTCATACCACCAAATATCTATTTATCTATTGTGATAAAGGTGCTATATAGCGCCCGACCCGGCACAGACTTACGCAGAGGCACGTGTAAAAATCACACAGGCTTTATTAGTTTTTTTCAGCCGTGGGGCACGTCTTCCCCATGTCCCACAGGCCCAACACAGTCCCAAAAGCACTTAACACAAAACACAAACAACTCTCCACCTCGCTCCACCACTCCTCCCAGGCAACCTCGTCCTCTTCCTCCCGATTCTGGCCCTTCAGTGGTGGAGGCTGGCCTGTTTTATAGCCCACCCGGAAGTGTTCCAGGTGCTTGACCACCTGGTCCCAATTGCACCTCCGGGTGGGGCTGATGACTCGTCCAGCCAGGTTCTCGAGTCTCTGCAGCACCCCCTAGCGGCCACCCCAGCTCCCTCCCAGGTTGTGGAGGACTCCATGTCCCATGGAGCCATGCGGGGGACTGGGAAACGAACATCAGCCAGGGAGGCTGCCACCAAGCGTTCCGGGGCAGGTATTGAGCTGTCCATGGTGGCTCCCCCGGAACATATGCAGCAGGGGCGTCCCAGCCGGGCATGGGACCCGGCTGTCCATCACACTATCTATTGTCACACATCGGCGAATGGGCGACATCTTCAGGGCTTGTATACTTCATGTCATGGGACTCCACTGTCATTCACATGTATTCATTCCCATTTTGTCTTGAGACTGGAGGATCGAAGGCATGAGGACTAGTGATGTCATAACCTCTCCCACCAACAATCCCACCTTTATCTCATGGGACCAGCTATCGGAACAACACCACCAGATGGAGTCAGTCAGTTTGGGACTCACTTCATTCAAGGTGGAGGTGGGATTACAGTCATATGAAAAAGTTTGTGAACCCCTCTCAGCCTGCATAATAATTGACTCTCCTTTCAACAAAAAAGATAACAGTGGTATGTCTTTCATTTCCTAGGAACATCTGAGTACTGCGGTGTTTTCCAAACAAAGATTTTTAGCGATGCAGTTGTATATTTAGTTGTATGAAATTAAATCAAATGTGAAAAACTGGCTGTGCAAAAATATGTGTCCCCTTGTCATTGTGCTGATTTGAATGCCTGTCACTGCTCAATGCTGATTACTTGGTTGGATGAGCTCATTAAGCCTTGAACTTCATAGACCGGTGTATCCAATCATGAGTGGTAAAAGGTATTTAAGGTGACCAATTGCAAGTTGTGCTTCCTTCCCTTTGACTCTCCTCTGAAGAGTGACAGACAGCATGGGATCCTCAAAGCAACTCTCCAAAGATCTGAAAACAAAGATTGTTGAGTCTCATGGTTTAGGGGAAGGCTACAAAAAGCCATCTCAGAGGTTTAAACTGTCAGTTTCAACTGTAAGGAATGGAATCAGGAAATGGAAGGCCACAGGCACAGTTGCTGTTAAACCCAGCAGGTTTGGCAGGAGAAGAAAAATACAGGAGCGGCATATGAAAAGGCAGGATTGTGAGAATGGTGACAGACAACCCACAGATCACCTCCAAAGACCTGCAAGAACATCTCGCTGCAGATGGTGTATCTGAACATCGTTCTACAATTCAGCGCAATTTGCACAAAGAACATCTGTACGGCAGGGTGATGAGAAAGAAGTTCATTCTGCACTCAAGCCACAAACGGAGTCGCTTGTTGTATGCCAATGCTCATTTAGACAAGCCAGATTCATTTTGGAACAAAGTGCTTTGGACTGATGAGACACAAATTGAGTTATTTGGTCAGAACAAAAAGCACTTTGCATGGTGGAAGAAGAACACCGCATTCCAAGAAAAACACCTGCTACCTCCTGTCAAATTTGGTGGAGGTCCCATCATGCTGTGGGGCTGTGTGGCTAGTTCAGGGACTGGGGCCCTTGTTAAAGTCGAGGGTCGGATGAATTCAACCCAATATCAACAAATTCTTCAGGATAATGTTCAAGCATCAGTCACAAAGTTGAAGTTACTTAAGCAGGGGTTGGATATTCCAACAAGACAACGACCCAAAACACAGCTGGAAATCTACAAAGGCATTCATGCAGAGGGAGAAGAACAATGTTCTGAATTGGCCGTCACAGTCCCCTGACTTGAATATCATCGAAAATCTATGGGATGATTTGAAGCAGGCTATCCATGCTCGGCAGCCATCAAATTGAACTGAACTGGAGAGATTTTGTAATGAAGAATGGGGTCAGAAATACCTCCATCCAGAATCCAGACACTCATCACAGGCTACAGGAGGACAGCGTCTAGAGGCTCAAAGGAGGCTCCACTAAGTATTGATGTCATATCTCTGTTGGGGTGCCCTCATTTATACACCTGTCTAATTTTGTTATGATGCATATTGTATATTTTCTGTTAATCCAATAAACTTCATGTCACTGTTGAAATCCTACTGTCTCCATAAGGCATGTCAGATATTAAAAGGAAGTTGCTACTTTGAAAGCTCAGCCAATGATAAACAAAAATCCAAAGAATTAAGAGGGGTTCCCAAACTTTTTCATATGACTGTACATCAGGGATTCTTATTTGCAATGGTGATAGACAGATTGACAGATGAGATTAAACAGGAGTCCCTGTGGACTATAATGTTTGCTGATGACATTGTAATCTGTAGTGATAGTAGGGAGCAGGTTGAAGAGACCCTGGAGAGGTGGAGATCTGCTCTAGAGAGGAGAGGAATGAAGGTCAGTAGGACCATCAAGACAGAATACGTGTGTGTGAATGAGAGGGAGGTCAGAGGAATGGTGAGGATGCAGGGAGTAGAGTTGGCGAAAGTGGATGAGTTTAAATACTTGAGATCAATAATTCAGAGTAATGGGGATTGTGGAAGAGAAGTGAAAAAGAGAGTGCAGGCAGGGTGGAGTGGGTGGAGAAGAGTGTCAGGAGTGATTTGTGACAGATGGTTTTCAGCAAGAGTGACAGGAAAGGTCTACAGAATGGTAGTGAGACCAGCTGTGTTATATGGGCTGGAGACGATGGCACTGACCAGAAAGCAGGAGACAGAGCTGGAGGTGGCAGAGTTAATGATGTGAAGATTTGCATTGGGTGTGACGAGGATGGACAGAATTAAAAATGAGGGTCAGCTCGGGTGGGACGTTTGAGAGACAAAATCAGAGAGGCGAGATTGTGTTGGTTTGGACCTGTGCAAAGGAGAGATGCTGAATATATTGGGAGAAGGGTGCTAAGGATAGAGCTGCCAGGAAAGAGGAGAAGAGGAAGGCCTAAGAGAAGGTTTATGGATGTGGTGAGAGGGGACATTCAGGTGATGGGTGTTACAGAGCAAGATGAAGAGGACAAGAAGATATGGAACAAGATGATCCGCTGTGGCGATCCCTAACGGGAACAGCCAAAAGAAGAAGAATAGACTAGATATATTGTGTCTGTACACTGATCACAGTCCAAGTGCAGCCAGGGCAGACAGTGATACATCCCATGACTCCTGCACGGTACTTAGGCTTGCTGTTTCAGCCACATTAACACAAGGAAAGCTGGCATAGTGTGCCTCATAAGAGCCATGATTTTCTGGCCCTTGTCTGTTTTATTGCTGCATGCTGAGGCAGATGGGCTTCAGATGTCGGCTCTCAGGGTCTTCAGGTTTTACAAATGAGTGACCAAAGGGTTCATGAAAAGGCTGAGGAGTGCCGTCCTCGTTATGCGAAGTTACTGACACAAAGAAACACAAAGCTGATTCTCTGTTAAGAGCTGAAGCGCTGAGCATTTTTTAAACAATAAAGGTTAACGACATCAATGGACCAAACGTTTTCAACAGTTATGGAAGGTCAACCCAAAGTCATCTTTTAACCAATAGTTAAGATAGAAGCCGTCCATTTACTGAGCAGGCTAAGCCAATGCTGTATGTGACACATGAGCTGGCCATCTTCTTCTTCTTCTTCCTCTTCATCTTTTCCCATTTCTATGTGGGGTTGATGGTTTTCAGGTGTCTGAATGATTTTTATGGCCAGAAGCCTTACTTGCTTTTCTTGATGCCAACCCTCCTCATTTATCTGAGCTTCACACCAGCCGTCCATCTTCTTAAGAAGGGTTTCATCAGTTTTTTTTTTTTGTTGTGACTCAATCTTGCCCTTTTCACTGTCATTGAGACTCATTCCATGTTGAATGTCCAGATGATTGTGAGTGTGGGGAACTGTTCAACTTGAAGAATCAGGAAGAATCATCATAGTGGCAGGGGATGGTGCCCCTTGTAGAGCTATTGCCAGGGTGGTCCCCCTTGCAGAAATGTGAACGATCATCATAGTGATGGGCGGTGATTCCCCCTTGTTGAATCATGGCCAGGGTAATCCCCCTTGGAGAATTTTGGACAATTGTCATTGAGGTGGGGGATGGTGCCCCTTATATAACTGTGGCCAGGATGGTCCCCCTTAGAGAAATGTGGATGATTGTCATAGTGATGGGCAGTGGTTCCACCCTGTAGAATCATGGCCAGGGTGGTCCCCCTTGAAGAATTGTGGACGATTGTCATAGTGGCATAGCAGTGGGCTATGGTCCCCCTTGTAGAATCTTGGCCAGGGTAATCCCCCTGGAGAATTGTGGACACTTTTCATAGCACTGGGGGAGAGACCACCTTGTAGAATCCAGTCCAGTGGTCCAATGTGTAGAACTGTGGACAACTATCATAGCAGTAGAGTAGGGTGGTCCCCCTTGTAGAATCATGGCCAGGGTGGTCCTACTTGGAGACTTATAGGTGATTGTCATTACGGCATAGTGGTGGGCTATGGTGCCACTTGTACAATTATGGTCAGGGTGGTCCCCCTTGGAGATTGTGGACAATTGTCATAGTGGCATACCGGTGGGCTATGGTCCCCTTTGTAGAATCATGGCCACGGTGGTCCCCTTTGCAGAACTGTAGATGATCATCATTCTGGTGGGGGATGGTTCCCCTTGTAGAATCATGGTCAGGGGGGTCTACCTTGGAGAACTGTGGGCAATCATCATAGTGATAGGCAGTGGTCCCCCTTGGAGAATTGCAGACGTTCTTAAGAGGAGAGGACAATCATCGGAGCAATACTGACCCACCATGACTCAATTTGCAAGCAATCCATGATCCATTACCATTAAATACATCTCATCCAGTTGTGTGCTGACAATGGACAGAGGCATGCAAAAAAAAACTTCCAGAATATCAGAGAAGAACACGCAGTGGAAACGCGTTCACATGGGAAAAAGTGTCACAATTGAAGACAGGACTCTTAACCAATGCATGGGATAGAAGAGAGTGAAACCAAACATCAAACCTAAATGGCCAACTCTGGGAAGTGGGAGGACAGCTGGAGAATGTTGACACAGGGCAAATATCTAAAAAATACAGTTGGGTTCAGAAAGAACTGAGACCCCCTTCACATTTTGCACAATTTATTGGCTGGTAATTCAGAATGGATACAACTGACAATTTTGCTCATCAGTCTACACTCAATATCCCACAATGACACACATGATTTCAGAAAGGGTTTGCAAATGTTTTAGAAATCAAAAACCAAAATCTTCCAAATCATAGGAATGTTCAGACCCTGTAGTGTGACACTAAAAATTGTGCCCAAATGCTGTTTGCTTTAGTTCTCCTTGAGCTGTTTCGAGAACGTGATTATAGCCCACCTGCGGTAAATTGAACTGATTGGACATCATTTAGAAAGGCACATGTGACCCTGGGTATAGAAGGTCCCACCATTCAAACCGCATGTCAGGACAGACACCAAGTCCGAGGAACTCTCTGGAGATCAAATGGTGGTGAGGCAAAGATCAGGCAGGGCAAGGGGATTAAAGCTTTTGTAAAGCTCCGAATGTTCCTACAGCAGTACAGTGGCCTCAAGAATGGAAGAGGTCTGGAACCACCAGCATTCTTTGGTCAAGAAGATGACAAAAAAAAAAAACAATAGTCACACTAACATGGTTTCAGAAATCCTCTTCTGAGATGAGAGAACATGTCAGAAGGACGACCATCTTCGGCAGCACTCCATCAATAAAACATTTATGGTAGAGGGGCAAACCAGAAGGCATGTTCAGAAGTTCAAAGTAGAAGTTCAAAGTTTATTGTCATTTATACAGTAGAAACAGGTTTTCCTGTACAATGAAATTCTTTCTTTGCTGTCCACACCAAATGCCAATGGTTAACAAACCAACGTATAAAGATCTTTTTCTTCTTTCGGCTGATCCCGTTAGGGGTTGCCACAGTGGATCATCTTGTTCCATATCTTCCTGTCTTCGTCATCTTGCTCTGTTACACCCATCACCTGCATGTCCTCTCTCACCACATCCATAAACCTTCTCTTAGGCCTTCCTCTTCTCCTCTTTCCTGGCAGCTCTATCCTTAGCACCCTTCTCTCAATATACCCAGCATCTCTCCTCTGCACATGTCTAAACCAACTCAGTCTCATTTCTCTGACTTTGTCTCCCAACCATCCATCATATGAGCTGACCCTCTAATGTCTTCATTTCTAATCCTGTCTATCCTTGTCACACCCAATGCAAATCTTAACATCTTTAACTCTGCCACCTCCAGCTCTGTTTCCTGCTTTCTGGTCAGTGCCACCGTCTCCAGCCCATATATCATAGCTGGTCTCACTAATAATAAGTAGCAGATAGATAATAAGTAACAGAGGCAGCATAAAGTATAAAAAGAGAATAGAAGTATAAAGTGTAATTGTGCAGGTAGGTGTGTGATGGACAAGTCAAATACAGTTGTGTGAGGTCGATAGAATGAGGTGGCCTACAATTATAAACTCTAGTCAGTTATTTAGGAGTCTAATGGCCTTGAGGAAGAAAGAGTTCTTTAGCCTGGACGTTCTGCATTTCATACTTCTGTACCTCCTGCCTGAGTGTAGAAGTGTGAACAGTTCATGTTAGGGGTGAGATGAAGAACTTCTCCTGCTGACTCTGCATTTGTAGATGATCTGCAGAGAGGGCACTGGAGTCCTGGTGATCTTCTCAGCAGTCTTTACCACTCTCTGCAGGCGTTTGCGGTCTATAGCAGTAGTGTTGCCGTACCACATGGTGATGCAGCTGGTCAAGATGCTCTCAATAATGCAGCTGTTGAAATTGCCGAGGATCTTAGTCGACGTACCAAACTTCTTCAGCCTCCTCAGAAAGTACAGCTTTTGTTGAGCCCTCTTGACCAGCTGTGTGGTGTTAATTGTCCAAGTGAGGTCCTCACTGATGGAGACGCCCAGGTATTTATTTAATGCTGCTCACCCTCTCCACTTTAAGCCTTCTGATGAACAGTGGCCGGCGAGGTCACCTCTCCTTCCTCATGCCCACTATCATCTCTTTCGTCTTGTCTGTGTTGAGGGTGATGTTGTTGTCCTCACACCATGACACCAGACTGGTCACCTCCCTCTTGTAGGCCGCCTCGTCCCCATCAGTGATGCATCCTATCACTGCGGTGTCTGCGAACTTTAGGATGACATTATCTTTGTGGGAGGCACAGTCGTGGGTGAACAGGGTGTAGATGATAGGGCTGAGGACACATCCCTGTGGGGTGCCTGTGTTTGTGATAATGCAGGCTGAAATCCTATTACCAATCCTGACAGACTGGGGCCTGCCAGTCAGAAAATCTAGGAGCCAGTCACAGAGGGTGGGGTGCAGGCCAAGTTCAGACAGTTTAAGGGGGTTAACCATGTTAAAGGCGGAGCTGTAGTCAACAAAGAGCATCCTGATGTAGGAGTTTTTGTTCTCCAGATGGGAGAGGGGATAATATAGTATGGCCGCAATGGCATCTGAGGAGGACCAGTATGCTGCTCTGAATGTGGGCCAGCACCACTCTCTCAAAACACTTCATGATGATTGGAGTGAGTGCTGCCGGCCTGTAATGTGACAGCTTAAATGACTTTGATAGCACGTGGGAAAAGATCCAGTGCTCAGATGGGAAAATCTGTTGAAAAGATGAACCATCTCAACCAGACATTTATGGTAGGGTGACTAGACGGAAGCCCCTCTTGAGTGAAAGGCATACGACAGCCCGCTTGGACTTTGCCAAATGGCTTTTAAAGTAGGGGTCCCCAACTCTGCTCCTGGAGGACCACAGCCGGTTTTCATTCTCACCCTTTTCTTAATTGATGACCAGTTTTTGTTGCTAATTAACTCCTTTTCCTTTCATTTTAATTGACTTGTGTTTTTAAGATTTGTTCCCCTGAATTTCTTCATTTATTTCCTTCAATGGCACCAAAACAGAAATGAAACGTGAAGTGAGGGAGCCAACAGAAGACCAACTAAGTCAGGGCCTCAAACTCCAACCAGTTGCTTAATTAGACGCCGAGTCTTGTCGTTAGTTAAACCCGTTCTTTAATTCCATGGCTTGTTGCTGCTCTCATTGTGCAATGGCAGATTTTCTCTTTTCAAAGAACAGCACTGTTAAAATGTTTTGGGGACCTGAGCAGATCAGCATTCCTTAGATTTTCATCTTTCTTTATTTTCAGATATTGTATGATGTCCATCCTCATCATACCCAATGCAAATCTTAACATCTTTAACTCTGCCACCTCCAGCTCTGACTCCTGTGCCACCGTCTCCAGCCCATATAACATAGCTGGTCTCACTACTGTCCTGTAGACCTTCCCTTTCACTCTTGCTGATACCTGTCTGTCACAAGTCACTCCTGACACTCTTCTCCATCCTGCCTGCACTCTCCTCTTCACTTCTCTTCCACAATTCCCCGTTACTCTGTACTGTTGATCCCAAGTATTTAAACTCACCCACCCCTCCGCATCCTCACCATTCCACTGACCTTCCTCTCATTCACACACATGTATTCCATCTTGGTGGTCCTACTGACCTTCATTCCTCTCCTCTCTAGAGTATGTAAAAGAATGAGTCTCATCACACTATAAAGGTTTGGGGCAGCCAAACGTATATTGTCCCTGGCTGCATGAGGGTATGAAAATTGGCACAAACTGTCCTTGTTGAGTTCCAGACTGAACTGTCTTAGTGGTGGAAAAGATGGCAGATTTAAAGGATGAAACTGGATGTGTCATCGGAGGCCAGAAACCTGAAGTGATGTCTTTCTTGGAGCCTGGAGCCGGAAGTGATGTCATCGATGTTATGTAAATCGGATAAGTTTTCCCATATCTGGTCTGCAGAGACAACAGAAGAAGGTTTAGCGCACCCCGCCACCCCCTGGCCTGGCGGATAATCACCTCCACTTGGGCCACTCGGCTTCCTCCTAATCGCACATGTGTGACACCACTAACATTGTACAACAAATGTTTTGCTTCTTGAACACTGTTGGGTGTTTCTTATAGATTTTTGGGTGCTGATCACGAATATCACATCAAAATGTACCCATCACGCACCATTTCAGATTTTTTCTTCTATTTGTATCCCAACATTTTCACTCCTGTAAGTGACTTCTCAACAACGGTTTGTGCAGCCTTGACACGTCCACACATGGCGTCAGGTCAGGTTGGAAGCTGTTCTGTGGAAGTTGACATCCTGGGCAGGTCTGAATGAGCTTGACGCTGTCTCCGCATGCTATAAAGGTGGCTTGCATACACCGATCCTGCTCATTCGGTTTATATAGATAGTCAGTGTGTATGTTTAGTATCAGTATAGTAAAGTATAGTATCTGTAGCAATAGAACAGTAAGTAAGCTTGATGCTATAAACGTTTTGGTGCCTCGTCAAAGCCGTAACAGCTGCGATACATTCTTCTATAGTGTGGCGAATATACACTTGCGCCTCAGAGACGTTGGATGACTGCTCTTGTGAAGAAAGCTTATCATCTGTATTTCGGCTGGTGATCATGACAAGGAATGGGCGCCTCACATTTGCTGTGTGACATGTGCTGTCAGTCTGAGAGCCTGGCTCAGAGGCACTCGAAAGACGACACCGTTTGTTGTTCCGATGATATGGTGAGAACAGAACGACCATGTGACGGACCGTTACTTCTGTTTGACTAATGTATCTGGTTTCTCTTCCTAAAACAAGAAGTCAGTTGAAAATCCTAATCTGCCTTCAGCAATGAGACCCGTGCCACATGACGAGAGTCTTCCAATTCCGAAACCACCAGACGATTGGACCTTAGACGAACCAGATGAAGAAACTGCAATGCAGGGTACTGACAGTGACATTGACCCGGATTTTGAACCGCACTCATCAAGCGATCCACAGTCCGAATTGTACGATTTGCTCAGAGATTTGGGTCTGTCAAAAGCAAAAGCCGTACTGCTGGGTTCGAGACTGCAGGAATGATGTTTGCTGTCACCAGGTACGAAAATTTCTGTGTTTCGAGGCCGACATCATGATATAACCACATTTGTTGCACAAGTCAACAGTCTCTGTTTCTGTTGTGACATTAAAGGATTGTTCTTGGCCTTGGGTTGTGATCATAACCTGGAAGAGTGGCGTCTCTTTATTGATTGGTCAATGTTAAGCCTGAAAGCTGTTCTGCTACACAATGGCAACGTTTATCCTTCAGTACCTGTTGGCTATACAGCACACATGAAAGAAACGTATGAGAATACGGAACTGTTGCTGAAGCCCGTCCAGTATAGCAGGTACAACTGGAATATCTATGGCGATCTTCAAGTCGTTGCTCTGTTACTAGGACTGCAGCTCGGCTATACAAAGTACTGTTGTCTCATCTGTGAATGGGACAGCCGTGCCAAAGAGTCGCACTATTCTCAACAGAACTGGCCACTCCGTAAAAAGTTAGTCCCCGGACAGAAAAATGTGGCACATGAATCGCTTGTCGACCCGGCAAAGATATTTTTGCCTCCTCTTCACATAAAACTGAGACTTATGAAGAATTTTGTGAAAGCACTGAACAAGGATGGCGAAGGTTTTCATTATTTAAGACTAACTGACGCCAAGATCAAAGAGGGCATTTTTCTTGGCCCCCAGATCAGACATGTTATGAGTGACAAGCGGTTTGAAGATCTGTTAGTTGGGCAGGAAAAAAATGCCTGGAAAGCCTTCAAAGACGTTGTTGACAATTTTCTGGGCAATTAAAGAGCCCCAAACTCCATTCAGCTGGTAGACAAACTTCTCAAAGCATACAAGACAATGACGTGCAACATGTCACTCAAGATTCATTTCCTCCACTCACACTTGGACTTCTTCCCCGCAAATCTCGGTGCTGTCAGTGATGAACACGGTAGAAGGTTTCACTAGGACATTGCTACGATGGAGAGACGATACCAGGGCAACTGGAATCCGTCAATGCTTGCTGATTACTGTTGGACACTGCAATGTGATGCACCAGACATTGAATACAAAAGAAAATCAGGAGCAAAACACTTTTAATTCTGTTGAATTTAACAACTTATGCGAAAACATAAACATGACTAAATACGTTATTGTCAGTAAACACATAAATGTCTATTTCTCAAAGTTCTTACGTGATGCAGTAAAACCAAAACTATATTTGTGCATACCTAGTAGGTACCTGTCACAATCAGCAAAAATCAGCTTTTCAGGAAGCAAGACTTGTCAAAAAAATTGTTGTGCAGTGTAATTAAGGAAAAAGAAACAATTTAGGGGTCTGAGTCTCCCAAAGAAAGTCAATTAAAATGAACTCAAAAGAAGTTAATTAGTAGCAAAAACAGGTCACTAATTAAGAAAAGGGTGAGAATGAAAACACTGCAGCCACTGAGGACCACCAGGACCAGAGATGGGGACCCCTGTTTTAAAGGACTCTGAGAGCTTGAGGACAAAGATTCTCTGATCTGATGAGACAAGAATTGAACAGTCTGGACAGAACTTCAAGGACCCTGTGTGACAAAGATCAGGCACTGCTTCCCACCTGACTAATAACGTCTCTACGGAGAAGCATGGCAGCGGCAAAATCATGCTGTGGAGGTGGTCCTCAGTAGTTGAGACAAGGAGGCTGGAGAGCACGCTCTGATACAGCATGTTTCTGCACCCACCACATGACGAACCACCTCAGCATCCCAAATTAGGACCCGAGTGCAGCCGTACAACAGGTGACACCTCAGCACCACCTTAGTTTAAATGGAGTGGAACAGTGGGAGTTTTTTTTTTTTACAGTGGCTGGAGTTCCAATGCAAGATGGAGAACCTGCAGGTTAATGTCATACTCAGGACGGAGCAGTTGCAGGTTAAGAGCCTTGTTCAAGGGCCCAATGGAGTGGAATCACTTCTGGCGTTTATGGCATTTGAACCGGCAACCTAGCCTCAGAGCCACCACTCCACCTGGAGTCAAGGAGACTGACTATAATTGCAAGATGGATGAATGCAGCGAAAAACAGAGAGGTTACTGAAGAAAACCTGAGTGTACTTCAACCAGGGGCTGGTGCCACCATTAAGACAAATTAGCCATTTACCTAGGGCATAGATCATAGGGGGTGTGGGGGTGTGGTTGGTTGGGGGGCAACTGTCCAGGTAAGCTACTGAAGAGTGGGTTGGTGCACTAATAAACCTGGCCTAGGGCACAAAATAACCTAGCACCAGCACTGATGCCACCTCACTTTTCAGTATGACAATGACCCAAAGCATACAGCCAGGACAGTGCTGGCATGGTTTGGGATAAGTCTCTGATTCTCAAAGTCCAACAAAACATGTGGGAGGAAACCTGAAGATGGCAGTTCACAGACACTTCCCCTTGAACCTATTGAAGCTTGAGAGGATCTGCCAGGGAGAATGGGATCAACTGCCAACATCCAGGTGTGCAAAGTTTGTAGAGACTCAACCAAGAAGAACTGTGGCTGGACTCGCTGCTGAAGGGGCTTTCCTCAAAGTACTCAATTTAGGGTCTGAATACTTCTAGGGAGGAGAGATTTCAGTGTTTGATTTTTAACAAATTTGCTAACCTTCCTGAAGACATGTTGTCAAGATGGCTCATTGAGTGTAGATTGAAGGGCAAAAATGGCAAATGCCCATTAAAAATGAGATCTACAACAGAAGAAAAGTGGGCAGAATCTGAAAAGATCTGAAGACTTTCTGAATACGCTGTATGTTAATAATTATTATCGCTACGTGTTTGGTAAACCGTCACTCCATTTTGTGCATGCATTGGCACCACCATTTTGGATGCGGGTCTCGGTTGCCAGCTGTTGATATCACATGACATCATTGGCGTGCCACTTTAAAAGCAGGCACCGTATATTCAATGATATCCAAAATTAGTGTAAATAGTCTTCTAGTGTTCTTCAGTTAGGAATTATAGTCACTGGTATTGGGGTCTGGTTCTCATGATCTTCTGCTTTTGATTTTGTCTACGTTGAAGGTTATCATTCATCTCCTGATCCCTTTTCGACAACTTCTTTTTGTAGTAGATGGCCTTTGCCTACGCTGCGCCCCAACTGAACTGCTAGCTCTTCTATCTGCCGCTTATTTATTTATTTATTTGATTTTTTTTGTATGCCTTTTTAACTCCACTGGGATGCAGGAGGAACTTTGAAGAAACACATGGCTTGCAAGCAGAGTGAGATAATGCTTTTGCTAGCCTTATGCTGACATCGTTAAATTTACGACGTCTTCCTTCTGTTTTGGGGTGTTTGTTAGAAAAAGTTGTTTGCCTGGTAACTGGCTAAGACCCTCCATAAAAATGTCACCAGTCATAATACTTCATCATTGTAACTGATCTTGTGAAACGACCTCACATTCCATTGTCAATTTCAAAAAGCTTTGTTCTGCTGCACTGTGAACTTCCTTTCTGCGAAGTAAAAGAGCTGATTGACCTGACTTGAGCTCCTGAAAGAGGAAAACCAGGAGACGAGAGACGTCCAGCCACTCTACCACCACCATGCTTCACCGCAGGGTTGGCATTAGGCAGGTGATGAGCCGTGCCTGGTCTTTGCCAGACATGGTGTTTGGAGTTCTACCCAAAGAGTTGAATTTTTGTCTCCTCAAACCACAATCTTTTGTCCTCAAGCACTCAGAGTCCTTTAGATGCCAAATGAGAGGAAGGGACTCTACCACAAACATCTGATTGATGGAGTGCTGCTGAGATGGCCTTTCTTCTGACAGGTTCTCCCATGCCAACAGAGTGACCATGGGGTTCTTTGTCACCTCCCTGACCAAGACCCTTCTTGTCCGGTTACTCACTGGACCAGCCAACACTGGTAAGAATCATGGTGGGTCCAAACGTCTTCCATTTCCCAATTGCCTCATGCTCCCAGAGTCATTTAGATGCCAACTGGCAAACTTCAAGTTCGAGGAAGGCACTCTACCACATATTGAGATGATTGTCCTTCTTATAGATTCTCCCATGTCAACAGAGTGACCCTGGGGTTCTTTGTCATCTTTCTGACCAAGACATTTCTTGCCCATTTGCTCAGTTTGACTGGGCAGCCAACCATAAGAAGAGTCTGGGTGGTTCCAAACTTCTTACATTTCCCAATTTCCTCGTGCTCCCAGAGTGCTTTAGAAGCCAACTGGCAAATTCCAAGTAGTAGGTAGGCACTCTACCACAAATGCCAGATTGATGGAGTGCTGCTGAGAGGATTGTCCTACTTAGAGATTCTCCCATGTCAATAGAGTGTCCCTGGGGTTCTTTGTCACCTCCCTGAACAAGACCCTTCTTGTCCGGTTACTCACTGGACAGCCAACCCCAGAAAGAGTCATGGTGGTTCCAAACCTCTTCCATTTCCCAATTTCTTCATGATCTCAGAGTCCTTCAAATGCCAACTGGCAAATTCCAAGTGAGAGGAAGGCACTCTACCACAAATGCCAGATTGAGATGATTGTCCTTCTTATAGATTCTCCCATGTCAGCAGAATGTCCCTGGGGTTCTTTGTCACCTTTCTGACCAAGACCCTTCTTGCCCAGTTACTCAGTTTGACTGGACAGCCAACCATAAGAAGAGTCTGGGTGGTTCCAAACTTCTTCCATTTTACAATTTCCTCACACCTTCTGTCCTTCTGACAGGTTCTTCCATTCAATAGTGTGACCAGCGGGCTCTTTGTCACATCTCTGACCAAGGATTCTTCTTGCTGTTTTACTCAGTTTGACCGAACATTAAACCCTAAGAAGAGTTGTGGTGGTTCCAAACATCTTATAGGTCTCTGAGTTTTATATGGGAAACCAGACTGGAAACAAAAAGCACCAATGTTCAGCCCTCAGAGTTCACCTGTGTAGTGTTTGGCAAGTCAAGAAGACTCAACGCTGGAATTACTGACATAGGGGCTTCCATAAAGCATTGAATTAAGGGTCTGCATACTTCTAGGAATGAGAGATTTCACATTGAAATAAAATCAACAACACAACAAAGTGTGCAGAACGTGAAGGGGTCTCAATACTTTCTGAACCTGCCGTCTTTCAGCAGATCGTTAGAACAGCAAACTGCTGATATTTTGGGCTCCACTTACTGCATCTTCAAAAAACCATATAAATAGTGTAAATAACTTGATAAAATGTGAGTTGGTAAAAAGCAAATTAACATCTAAGCCATTGTGTTCATGGAGAGAAAAAAAACTAAAGGACCAAAAACAGAGCAACCTGCAGATCCATCCTTGGGTGCATTGTTATAAAATTCAAACCTTGACAGCTTCAAGAGGCGAAGGCTGAGCAGAGATTTAATGGGCACTTTTACACTTCAGAGCGTTATATGGCAAGGCTGACTCTGACAATAATTCTTCACAGAAAACAGGCCATTGAACCAAAAGCAACAAAATGAGAGCGAAGAGAAGGGTGCAGCACCTTTTAAAACACAGCATGACGCCGTACAATGGACACCCTGAGAAAACATTAGATATGTGCTTATAGAGAAGAATGGATGTGACCTTCACTTAAACCTAGCAGGTGAGTTTTCTCCCTGGCAAAGATGTTTCTGGCATCAAAAATTAAAACCCTGAATGGGCAAAAGAATTAAGTCAGTCAACGTAAAAAAAATAAAAGCAGCGAACGAGCTTTCTAATCAAAGAACAAGCTAACGTTGGCACTGTCAGTGATAATGGTAACCGAAAAGGCATAAAGAGTTTGGTGGCAGTTTCTTCCTTTTTAGTCATTCTGGTGTGTGTTCAGACCATAGTGTGTGTGTGTGTGTGTGTGTGTGTGAATATATTTATTTATTTATTTATGTATTTATTTATTTAAAGAGCTTCTGTAAAAAGCAACATATCCCCCTGGTGACAACAAAATCTGCTATCTATCTATCTATCTATCTATCTATCTATCTATCTATCTATCTATCTATCTATCTA
>JANRMT010062837.1:99190874-99205745 GCA_026402145.1 Polypterus bichir lapradei
CTATCTATCTATCTATCTATCTATCTATCTATCTATCTATCTATCTAATCCTGCCAACTACACTATCTATCTGTCTATCTATTTATCTATCTAATCCTGCCAACTACGCTATCTATCTATCTATCTATCTATCTATCTATCTATCTATCTATCTATCTATCTATCTATCTATCTATCTATCTATCTATCTATCATATAGTGCCTTTCATATCTATCTATCTATCTATCTATCTATCTATCTATCTATCTATCTATCTATCTATCTATCTATCTATCTATCTATCCAATCCTGCCAACTATGCTATCTATCTATCTATCTATCTATCTATCTATCTATCTATCTATCTATCTATCTATCTATCTATCTATCCAGTCCTGCCAACTATGCTATCTATCTATCTATCTATCTATCTATCTATCTATCTATCTATCTACACAGTGGTGTGAAAAACTATTTGCCCCCTTCCTGATTTCTTATTCTTTTGCATGTTTGTCACACAAAATGTTTCTGATCATCAAACACATGTAACCATTAGTCAAATATAACACAAGTAAACACAAAATGCAGTTTTTAAATGATGGTTTTTATTATTTAGGGAGAAAAAAAATCCAAACCTACATGGCCCTGTGTGAAAAAGTAATTGCCCCCTTGTTAAAAAATAACCTAACTGTGGTGTATCACACCTGAGTTCAATTTCCGTAGCCACCCCCAGGCCTGATTACTGCCACACCTGTTTCAATCAAGAAATCACTTAAATAGGAGCTGCCTGACACAGAGAAGTAGACCAAAAGCACCTCAAAAGCTAGACATCATGCCAAGATCCAAAGAAATTCAGGAACAAATGACAACAGAAGTAATTGAGATCTATTAGTCTGGTAAAGGTTATAAAGCCATTTCTAAAGCTTTGGGACTCCAGCGAACCACAGTGAGAGCCATTATCCACAAATGGCAAAAACATGGAACAGTGGTGAACCTTCCCAGGAGTGGCCGGCCGACCAAAATTACCCCAAGAGCGCAGAGACGACTCATCCAAGAGGTCACAAAAGACCCCAGGACAACGTCTAAAGAACTGCAGGCCTCACTTGCCTCAATTAAGGTCAGTGTTCACGACTCCACCATAAGAAAGAGACTGGGCAGAAACGGCCTGCATGGCAGATTTCCAAGACGCAAACCACTGTTAAGCAAAAAGAACATTAGGGCTCATCTCAATTTTGCTAAGAAACATCTCAATGATTGCCAAGACTTTTGGGAAAATACCTTGTGGACTGATGAGACAAAAGTTGAACTTTTTGGAAGGCAAATGTCCCGTTACATCTGGCGTAAAAGGAACACAGCATTTCAGAAAAAGAACATCATACCAACAGTAAAATATGGTGGTGGTAGTGTGATGGTCTGGGGTTGTTTTGCTGCTTCAGGACCTGGAAGGCTTGCTGTGATAGATGGAACCATGAATTCTACTGTCTACCAAAAAATCCTGAAGGAGAATGTCCGGCCATCTGTTCGTCAACTCAAGCTGAAGCGATCTTGGGTGCTGCAACAGGACAATGACCCAAAACACACCAGCAAATCCACCTCTGAATGGCTGAAGAAAAACAAAATGAAGACTTTGGAGTGGCCTAGTCAAAGTCCTGACCTGAATCCAATTGAGATGCTATGGCATGACCTTAAAAAGGCGGTTCATGCTAGAAAACCCTCAAATAAAGCTGAATTACAACAATTCTGCAAAGATGAGTGGGCCAAAATTCCTCCAGAGCGCTGTAAAAGACTCATTGCAAGTTATCGCAAATGCTTGATTGCAGTTATTGCTGCTAAGGGTGGCCCAACCAGTTATTAGGTTCAGGGGGCAATTACTTTTTCACACAGGGCCATGTAGGTTTGGATTTTTTTTTCTCCCTAAATAATAAAAACCATCATTTAAAAACTGCATTTTGTGTTTACTTGTGTTATATTTGACTAATGGTTACATGTGTTTGATGATCAGAAACATTTTGTGTGACAAACATGCAAAAGAATAAGAAATCAGGAAGGGGGCAAATAGTTTTTCACACCACTGTATCTATCTATCTATCTATCTATCTCGCATTCATCACCTGACCCAGTCTCTGTGGAGTTTGTATGTGGAATTCTGATTTCCACACCACACGTGCAGTGCCCTCCATATTGTTCATAACAAAGACACATTTTTCCTTTATTTACCACTCACTTCAAAACTACAAATCAAACAATTCAGACTTGTGATTAAAGTGCACATTGGGCACTTTCATTTAAGGGGGTCTGCATTACACTCATTGCTTATGCTTGTGTTTTCAGGATTTTTGACCATCTGCTGATTTTCTGCCTTGCCTTCAGATTATTGTATTGGGATTTTGTTCCCCTGGGATTGTCTTTGCTGGCCTCTCCTTTTTGCCTTTTTGTGCTCCACAGAGCACTTTCATTAAGAATAAATCTTTTTCTTTATAACGATTCTCTCTGGCCCTCTGTGTTACTGGCCAGGGTTTTATTTTAATGGGAATTCCCCCTCTAGTGGGCATTTTTGGAACTCGCGAGCGACATAACAGTTTCTTGCAAGCCGAATAAAATTTTTAGGTTTAATTTTCAGTGAAGAGAGCTATATACAAAATTAATCGTATTGTATTTATTTTTCACAAATTTGTAGGAGCTTTGATAAAAATGAAAACCTAGGAATGCTAAAAACTAGAAATGTCCTCTGCTGATTTCAAGTATATTCAGACATGATCTTCATTTATCTGCAAGCAAGGTGTCTTTTACAATTACATTTCATTGGAGTTTTTCCTCAGGGTTCTCCCACAAGGTTTCATGTAACATGAATGAAGAAACAGGAGGAAGGACCTGGCGAGTGTTTTATGCTAATATAAATGAAGTTTTTTGTTACATATATTCTTATTTACTGGGACACTAAAGAACAGCAACATGTTGTGTGATGGTTGGATATCCAAGTAGGAATTTCACTTGTGAAGTGAAAAGACACGGTGCAGGGTAAAGAGTCAGGGACACCAGGGAGACCCCCATTTAATAGCAACAATACTAATTAAAATTAAGACAAAAAAATGAGGTGAACAAAAACTTCAATAACCATCAGAGATCTATTAGTGTGCCTGGATTGCATTGACTAGGTGTCCCTGGAACTAAAAGCACATCCAATATTGCCCACCAGAGGGCGTATACCGCCAAACTTCAGCTAGAATAAGGGCAAGAAGAGAATCTATACTAATAAAAGGCAAAGCCCTCACTCACTCACTCATCACTAATTCTCCAACTTCCCATGTAGGTAGAAGGCTGAAATTTGGCAGGCTCATTCCTTACAGCTTACTTACAAAAGTTAAGCAGGTTTCGTTTCGAAATTCTACATGTAACGGACATAACGGTCGACAACGTCCGCCATTTTGAACTTTCTTGTTTATGGCCCCATCTTCACGAAATTTGGTAGGCGGCTTCCCTGCGCTAACCGAAACCGATGTACGTACTTATTTCGGTGGTATGACGCCACTGTCGGCCGCCATATTGAACTTTCCAACGTCACTAATTCTCCATCTTCCCGTGTAGGTAGAAGGCTGACCCAATCTTCACGAAATTTGGTAGGCGGCTTCCCTGCGCTAACTGAAACCGATGTACGTACTTATTTCGGTGGTATGACGCCACTGTCGGCCGCCATATTGAACTTTCCAACATCACTAATTCTCCAACTTCCCGTGTAGGTAGAAGGCTGAAATTTGGCAGGCTCATTCCTTACAGCTTACTTACAGCAGTTAAGCAGGTCTCATTTTGAAATTCTACGCGTAACAGTCATAACGGTTGACAACGTCCGCCATGTTGAACTTTCTTATTTATGGCCCCATCTTCACGAAATTTGGTAGGCGGCTTCCCTGCGCTAACCGAAACCAATGTACATACTTATTTCGGTGGTATGACGCCACTGTCGGCTGCCATATTGAACTTTCCAATGTCACTAATTCTCCAACTTCCCGTGTAGATAGAAGGCGGAAATTTGGCAGGCTCATTCCTTACAGCTTACTCACAAAAGTTAAGCAGGTTTCATTTTGAAATTCTACGCGTAACGGTCATAACGGTCGACAACGTTCGCCATGTTGAACTTTCTTATTTATGGCCCCATCTTCACTAAATTTGGTAGGCGGCTTCCCTGCGCTAACCGAAACCGATGTACGTACTTATTTCAGTGGTATGACGCCACTGTCGGCCGCCATATTGAACTTTCCAAAGTCACTAATTCTCCAACTTCCTGTGCAGGTAGAAGGCTGACCCCATATGCTTACAACGCTTGACAGATGCCGAATGTCACTTCAACACAAGTCCTGCAAATACTGTCGTAATTGAAACAAACCATGAAACTCAAACCGATTGTGACAGCAGCAATCCAAGCTGTGAGATTTGAAACAAGATTACTTTTCATATGGCCAACTGTACGTTGCATGCTGAAGAGTAAGCTCAGTGCACAGCTTGGTCATATTACAACCGGAGGGCCAAACTGACAATGTGGTATACAAAGGTTTAAAAAGGTTTAATTTTCTTCTTAATAAAAATTTTAAGGCAGTACTTAGCCGCTGCGAAGCGCGGGTATTTTGCTAGTCTTATATAAGATTAAAAAAAAACAGCTCTGAGGGGGCACAAAAGGCAAAAAGGAGTTGACTGAAATACAAAAGAACAAACTTCCAAAGGAAACTCCAAAAACGTAATCAAAAGGGGCAGAGAAGAAGGTCAAATGATCCTTAACCCTTAAACTGCCACATACCTGGGGGTTAATGCACCCCCAGGGGACACCAAATACTTTTTTGCTGCACTTTTTAAGTAAACATCACAATTCACACAGAAAACGAAGCACTTTTTTTTCATGCAAAGAGCATCCCAATTACTGCAGCACGGATCATTCTACACACTGCCAATGAACTGTAGAAACTATAAAAATGACTGCAACAATCTATTATGATATGTACAAGGGGCAACTGATGCCATGGATGAAATTCAGTAAATCACAGAGCCAACTGCGCTTGAACTGGCTGCACGCGAGCACACAGAGGCCGATGCTCGCAGGCCAGTCTAGTGCAGCGACTGAATCCCAGGGACAGTGAGACTGACCCGCTAGGGGGCGCCAGTGGTCATGAGCTGGCTGCTCAACAAATGTGCGGCACAAACTGAACAGCTCCGGCGTGCTGGCAAATTGCAGTAGGAACCAACTAGAGCCAATTGTGGCATTCAACCAACGTACATCGCCCAATATACTCGGCCCCAGCGTGCTGGCAAATTACATTGCAGTGGCGGTTTAAGGGTTAAATCTCAAAAAAGTGAACCCAGCAACTCCGGAGCGCATTCACAATGAACGGCCAGGAATTGGGGGAGACCCTCCTGATTTATACAGAGGAGGGCAGTTCCAGGCGGTGATTGGCAGGTGGCCCCGCCTCTTAGGGGGAACCGCCCACAAAACACAAGGAACATAACAAAGGCAGCTTACATAAACAAACAAAATCGAAAGCAAAGAACAATGCACAGAATCCACAGAAGTAACAGTAACGTAATCGACATAAATCAAAAATGAATTTGAACCCCAGCCCCATAGAAGGGGAACCCTAGATGAGACCTGACCTCGACCATCACGGCCTTCCGAACGCATGACTTCTTTTGACGCCTGGTGGGGTCACACACTCATCTCCGGAAGGCTGGTTGGTGGCCGTGTCTCACTCCCCCCCAGCTGAACCTGTCACCTACTCTCCTGTAGGATGCATGTGTGACACCCAGAATATGTGACAATACTGCTGCTACTGGTAACTTCCTAAATTGGTTTTTAGTTGAATCTTCATATTGACTGATGTGTGCCTTTGGTGGTCTGCGGTGGTCTCGGAGTATTAAGTCCTTGAGAAGATATGTGCAATTTCTGCAGCTGCTAATCATTTCAGGGAAATGAAAGACATTGGAAATAAAAGGAAAAAAAACAAAACAAAACAAAGGACTCCTTGTTCTCCATGAGGAAGAATGACACCGATGTCAGAATAGCTGTGATGTCAAGAAGACGTCCGCAGGTACTTTATAAGGTACTGAGCTTTGAAGAACAAAGAGACTAAAAATTGTAAACTAGAAAACATGGCACCCTAGCCCCCCTTTCTGAATGTAAAATGGTGATCTAGGATGGAAAGAATGTTTACGACGAATTGAGAACGCAGATGCATTGTAACAGGACCCTGTAATGACAATAATGACCCTACAAACCTTCAATGTTGCTTCTGTATTTTCTGCTTATCACACATCACCATTGTCAGTGATTCTGCCTGAAATTAGCACTCAATCAATAATCAGTCCTGAGAAGGTAAGCGATACCACCCAGGGACCAGTGGGGGGCGCTGGTGCTGTTTCTTTATCCAGTAAGATGGCTCAGGATGACATCAAGTCCCACCCACAGTGTTCCGTGGAGGCTCCGCCCTTTCCATCTGGTACACCATAAAAACAGACGGTTCCTGGAAGGAGGCATCCATTCTGCACCTGGACCTCAAGAGTGACAGAACTCCGACTCAAGTGCCATGCCTCTTGGCTGCTGCAAGGCGCTGTACTTTGAGTGCCAAGGGTTCTTGTTTTCTTTATTTTTTTTTTGCAAATAATTACATGGGGCATAATTGGTTGGCACCCCAATCTTTTCTTCTGGCATCCTTGGTCTGTTCTCCTGGTCATACCACCTTAATAGAAGGACAAGTTTCTATGTGTCCTTCTGGTTGCTTTCTCTCTGTCATTCCAACAGGTGGTGCCTCACAAACATTTGTCATAATAAAATACACCGTCTGTTGGAATGGATAATGCAATGCATATGTCTCTGTTACTATGGGATTTGTAAAAGCAGTAAACGGGGCTTAATTGGTTGGCACCCCAATCTTTTCTTCTAGCATCCTTGGTCTGTTCTCCTGGTCATACCACCTTAATAAAAGGACAAGTTTCTGTGTGTCCTTCTGGTTGCTTTCTCTCTGTCATTCCAACAGGTGGCGCCTCACAAACATCTGTCAAAATTAAATGGACCGTCTGTTGGAATGGCAAATGCCATGCATATGTCTCTGTTAGTATAGGATTTATAAAAGCAGTGTTGATGTTTGGGGTGCGCCATCTGTTGGAATGACAAATTAAATGCATTTTATTGCTATAAATGTTTGTAAAGTGCTATCTGTTGGAATGAAAGAGGTATAAAGTCCTTTAGCTCGGGTTCAAATGCTTGTTTTTTGTCTTGATTTATTTGTATGTGTTGCTATATCCCAAGAGCCAGACCAAGAGCGAGGCCATCAATGACTTCTTAGGCACGGCCATCAGCAGTGTGTCTGTCTGCAGAGAGAGTGTCGACCTCGTCGAGAGGTTTACTTACCTCAGCAGTGACATTCATGACTCTGGTGACTCTTCCTATGAAGTCAGTAGGTGGATTGGGAGAGCATGGGGGGTCATGAGGCCACCATTAAGGGTTGTGTGGTGCTCCCGTTATCTGCAAAAGGACGAAGGTCCAAGTCTTTAGAGTCCTGGGGCTCCCTATTTGTGAGACATGGACGCTATGCAGTGACCTGAGATGAAGACTGGACTCCTTCAGTACTGTGTCTCTCTGGAAAATCCTTGGGTCCCGTTGGTTTGACTTTGTGTTGCTTATGGAATCCCGAATGAGGCACAGTACCTGCATTGTGAGGGAGCATCAGTTACGGCACTACAGTCATGTGGTGTGATTACCCGAGGGTGATCCAGCTCACAGAATCCTCATTGTTGGGGACCTGAGCATCTGGACCAGGCCAAGGGGTCGCCCACTTAACACCTGACTGCAGCAGACAGAGGGTCATTTCTGGAGGGTGGGACTGGACCGCGTGTCTGCCTGGGGGGTTGCCAACCGGGATTCCGAGTTGTTTCGTCGTGTGGTGGGTGCGGTAACGTGCCATACCAGTGCATGCTTCCCAACTTGACTTGACTTGACTTGCTGCTATATCGTTTGTTAGTGATTTGCAGTATTCTTTACGTTTTATGTATCTGTAACCTAGTCCATGTTATCTTCCGTTTGTTTTGTGGGTGGTCTCCATGTCAATCACCACCATGGTTCATTTCATTTTAGTGAGCTCTTCTGCCTTTTGTGTGCTCTGTAATTAGTGTTTTTTTAACATTTTACTTTGTATTTTGATTATTCTTGGGTTTTCTCATGGGAACTATTGCTTGAATCGGAGTGCCTTATTGTTTTGGACAAAATCCTTTTGCCTTTGTGATCTACAGAGCGTGATTGTTATTGTTGTTTGGTGAAGAATCCATCGTTTATTTTACAAAGATTCTGCAAGGCCCTTTTTGTGTCTAGCCAGGGTTTTTGACAGGAGTTCCCCCTCCACATGAGCATTTGTGACTTATGTACATGGGACTCCTAGTTCATGACACGTGGCCACCAGACGGACACACAGGCAGACAGACGCTTGTCCTTTTATTAAGGTGGATTATTCAACTGATGCCTGTTATCTAAGGTGGCTTTTTTAGTTTAGATGTACTCTGTTTGTCCCTAAGGGAGAAAAACATATAAATATTGTGAGACATGCCCGGACACCACCAGACTGAGGCCACAACTTTATAAAACACACACGTTTATTTAACACAGTCCCGCACAGCACACAGTGCTCCCAGCACTAATCACCCCTAATCCGGGCCTTTCTCTTAATGTCCGTGGGCCACCTTTCCTTTCTCCACGGGAGCCTCGTCCTGCTCCCACTCCCGACTCTAGCTCCCTGATTGTAGGGAGGCAGGCCCTTTTATTCCCACCCGGATGTGCTCCAGGGGCCTGACGATGTTCTTCCGGCAGAACTTCCTGGTGTGGCGGAAGTGCTGCTCTTGCACCCGGAAGCACCTCCCTGAAAGGCTCTTCCTCCATCTTCCCGAGTGTGGCGGAAGTGAATGCTTCCTGGGCTCTCTGAGACTCGGGGCGCCCCCTGGCGATGGCCACGGGTCCCAATGGGCTTGAGCCTCCTTGCTCCTCTCCCGTGGTCCTCTCCAGATCCAGGTCGGTTGCTGCCTCGTGGCCTGGAGGATGTATATGCCACCTCTCGGTCCTTCCAGGCTTCCCAGCTGGATCTGTCCCCCAGTCTTCTGTGACAATATCTCTTATATATTTTTCTCTTCTGGTTCGTCCTGCTTCCACTTCAAACCGGTCCCGCCCCCACACGGAGACGACATGACATTTCTCGATTCCTATTCGTCCTCTTCCAAACCTTTCCCCACGCTGCCTGCGGCCTCCCATACACACCCACGCCGCTTTTCTCGATTCCTATTCCTCCTTCGGACTACCGCATTCCTTCCTCTTCAAACCCGGTCTCACCCACACGCAGACGACATGGCATTTCTCGATTCCTATTCGTCCTCTTCCAAACCATTCCCCACGCTGCCTGCGGCCTCCCATACTCCTTGCTATTTTCGTTATACTGCGACGGTTGTTTCCTAAGCCTTTGATATAAAATGAACGACAGCATCTTCTCTGTCGACGGGTTTTTATACAACGTCATCTCTATTCCAGGATTCGGCAACTGCCTGTTCCTATCAGTGGGTTATTTCTTGACACCAACAGTTGATGAAGGCAATGCACCATTTTCCATTCCTATTCTTACACCGCCGTATGCTACGGCAGGCGTCGGCTATCTAGTATATATATACAGTACGTATATCTACTCTATATATATAAAATCCTAAGCCTAAAAGTGCAACGACTTTGTGCAACGATTTTATGTGTCGTTTTTATGTGACATTTTGTGTCACGCTTTAAATTTTAAAACCTACATATATATGTTTGCTATCATTCTTTTTAGAATTTATCAAACTTTAATGGGATGTTTTTAGATTTTCAGATTCTGATTCCGTTTTTAAATTATAACCTAAAAAATATCAAGAACTCACGTCCCGCGAGACGAGACTTAGAGATTTAACCAAACCCAGGGCCGGAAATAAAATACAAAGAGTGGGACAGCTGCTGTACAGGCTTTTAAATGTTTGAAGTGTTGCGCGAGATGAAGATCACGCAGCACAGCAGCAGCAAGCCAGCAGCTGATCGAGCAAAAAGGAGGTAAAAAAATCTATTTGTTTCATCATCGTATCACCGTTTAAGAGGGGGTTTCTGAGGAGCGAGCTCATCTCCGTCGGGTGTGTTCAGCCTGCCTCTTCACAATGCGAGCAGCAGAGACGCGAAGTGGCTGGCGCGTAGTGCAGGCCGGGTTGGTGAGCGAAGCGAGCAGGGGACGAACCCCCTATAAATAATAATTCCTCTTTTGTACATTTACACATTTTACTAATATTCTGGCCGCAACTGGGAGTTGGGCACTGAAGTCGCCGGGGGGGGGCTTGCCACCCCCTAGTAAAATATATAAATAGCAAAAATGCTTACAACATTTGAGATACGATTTGTTAGATTTTCTGTTGTTTGTCCATTTGGAGCACTTGCTCGGGTCCACATGGTGTCAGAAGTGGGATTTGAATGCACAAACACAGAGTTTGAAGTCCAAAGGCTTCAAGACATCACACTGCCATCCCATAATAAGAGCCCAACTACTGCATATAGAGAAGTACAGTCTTTAGTTACACAGGAGTTCTGATCCATCTGATTAACCGATGGAGCCATAACTCACGCCCAGATCTCCCAGGGAAAGCTGGGTTACCCAGCTAGTTATAAAATAGATGAACAATTACACATACTGGATGAACTTTGGAATGAACTTCTAGGGATGCTACAGGACCACCACCCAGTTTACCAGATAGCTTTTAGCTAATGAGCCACATCGTGACGTGTGTGGATTACCAGATTACCTCCCATCATCCTCTCATTTCTGAGGCCGTCTTCTCTCGTTTGTGTGGTTGCCAGCTGCGCGTTGCCGGCGCTAAAAACGTCGAATCAGCGGAGCGCATGTAAAACACTTCCAATCCCGGCACATCTGACATGGCGCTTCCTTTGTCAGGGAGTAAGCTGGTCAGAACTGAGAGGTGAACTATTACTCTGTGAGGCCCCCGAGGTCCTCCTTTGTGCAGGCTGAAATATGAGCTGCTGGCAAGAGGCCGCCGCTTTCCTGAAGCCTTTCATCCTGACTTATGGTGGAACCAGCTCAGGAAGACATCCAGCAGAATGGAAAAAAACAACAAGAAAAAAAATGGAAACTTTGTCTGTCAGCCATGTCCACGTATCACTTGTCGAATTCCCTGTCCCCTCATAATTGATCAATTTTTACATATTTTTGAAAAAGGGTATGTAGGAATCAAGATACTGGTGGACGCAAGCACAACAGATGCTCACAAAAGCAAGCAATTACAGAGAAATATGGGCCGACTCCGCTCACATCTGCTGCACCGTTACACGCTGCACGTTATGCCATATGGCTTGACTAGCCGGCCGTTAGAGCATCACTTTCAGGCAAAACCAGCGAGGAGCTCTGATCGGGGTGCCCTGCTCTCTCTGGCTGCTCTGCTTTTAAATACGGTCGTGGGAAAAAGTAAATGCACCCCATGTTGTTGACGTTTTCATCACATTTGAACATTTAAACATCAGGTCTTCATGCAAAGTGGGGCCTACAGCTCAAGGTGAGGCACTTGAACAAATGACACACCGGATGGACATGGTGTATTCATGCTCATCATCTAAAGCAGGGGCATCGAACTCCGGGCCTGGAGGGCCACAATGGCTGAACGTTTTCATTCTAACCATCTTCTTCATTACTGACCTCTTTTTGCTACTAATTAACTTGTTCTGCCTTAGTTTTAATTAACTTGACTCAGACCCCCTTAGTTTTTTCTTTTTCCTTAATTAGCAGCCAAACAATAATGAGACACAAAACGAGCAAACAAGTGACCAGCTAACCACATTATTTGAACATAAAGAAAGGTGATGGCCTTGGTAAGGTTGATCTCTCAGTTATATAATCAGAAAGAGAAAATCAACAGTTTGGGAAATGTCTACTGTAGCAGAATAAGGGTAGCAGCAAGCTGTGGAATTAAGTAACAGGTTTAATTAACAGCAAGAATCGGCTTTTCATTAAGGAACTGGTTGGAGTGAAATTGGCTGGAGTTTGAAACCCCAGTTCAGCTGGTCATCTGTTGGCTGGTTTCACATCTCACATCTCGTTTCACATTTTTATGCAGATGATACTCAACTCTACTTCAATGTTAAAAGTGGAACTTCATCAGAGCTTTCTCAGCTCACAACCTGCCTTAGTGAAATTAAAACCTGGATGGAGCAGAACGCTTTAAAATTAAACTGCAACAAAAGTGAACTCCTGCAAATTGGGACTAAAATGCAACTTAATAAAATGAGCTCCTTCCCAGTCCATCTTGGTGGTGATCTCATTTAGACCTGCCTCTACTGCAAAGAATCTCGGTGTCATTTTTGATTCCTCCCTTTCTTACTCCGCCCACATAAATCACATTAAGAAACTTTCTTACTTTCACCTCCGTAACATATCCCGTGTTCGCTCCTTCCTCTCCTTTTCTAATGCTGAGAAACTTGTCCCTGCTTTTATCACATCCCGCATAGATTATTGTAACTCGCTGTTACAGGTGTTGGCAGGTGCCCCTTCTAATCTTATATCTAAACTGTTCTGTATACAACCTCCAGTTAATCCAAAATGCGGCTGCAAGAATTATTACAAGAACAAGAAAATATGAACACATACCTCCAGTTCTTAAATCCTTACACTGGCTCCCGGTTAAGTTTAGGGCAGATTTCAAAATACTCCTTTTAACATATAAAGCATTAAATGGCCGAGGTCCGGCTTACTTGTCTGAACTTATCATGACTTACAAACCAGAGCACACATTAAGATCTCAAGATGCCGGTCTGCTTATGATTCCAAGGATTAATAAAATAACAGTGGGAGGTCGAGCTTTTAGTTACAGGGCCCCTAAACTGTGGAATGGTCTTCCCGCTTCTATAAGAGATGCCCCTTCGGTCTCAGCCTTTAATTCCCGGCTGAAGACTCACTTCTTCAGTTTAGCACACCCTGACTAGAGCTGCTGATTAACTGTACAGACTGCATCTCTGTTGTTAGTCATTAGCACTAAAACATAAGTAACATTATAAATGAATACTAACCCTCACCTATTCTGTTTCTGTTCTCGGTACTCAAATGTGGCAATTGGTGCCACGACCAACCTGCCAAGTTGTTTGCCTGCCTATGGTAAAGTCATCCCTGATGGAGGATCGCAGGAATCATGGGAAAGAGGGGTCCTTTCATCGGATTGGCTGACCCAGCACTGTTTTAGCCGTGGAATGGCCAAATGGGGCAGGCAGCTTGATGGATGAGGTCTCCAGGACTCTAAAAATATCCAAATCTTATTATGTGATATCATCCATCCATCCATCCATTTTCCAACCTGCTGAATCCGAACACAGGGTCACGGGGGTCTGCTGGAGCCAATCCCAGCCAACACAGGGCACAAGGCAGGAACCAATCCTGGGCAGGGTGCCAACCCACCGCAGTATGTGATATCATCTACTGTTAAATTCTGTTCCGTACTTCTAAAAGTTTTATTTTTATGCTGTATTAAGGATTTGTTCTGTTCTGTGTATTGTATTGTATTGACCCCCTTCTTTTGACACCCACTGCACGCCCAACCTACCTGGAAAGGGGTCTCTCTTTGAACTGCCTTTCCCAAGGTTTCTTCCATTTTTCCCTACAAGGTTTTTTTTGGGAGTTTTTCCTTGTCTTCTCAGAGAGTCAAGGCTGGGGGGCTGTCTCATGAGGCAGGGTCTGTTAAAGCCCATTGCTGCACTTCCTGTGTGATTTTGGGCTATACAAAAATAAATTGTATTGTATTGTATTGTATATCACAGCTCCAGCTTATTCAAAACTCGGCTGCAAGAGACCTTACTCGAACCAGCAGCAACGAACACATCACACCCATCCTGCTCCATCTTCACTGGCTCCCTGTGAATCGAATATAAAATCCTACTAATAACCTACAAAGCCTTAAATAACCTCGCATCAAACTACATCAGTGACCTTCTCCATCACTATGTGCCTGCCCGCTCACTAAGGTCCTCTGATTCTGGCAATCTTGTTGTGCCCCACACTAATCTACACTCCATGGGTGACAGCAGGGCCTTCAGCTGTATAGCACCCAGACTCTGGAATGACCTACCGAAATGAATCAGGTCAGCTGACTCCATGAATTCTTTTAAAAAAAACAACTCAAAACTCATCTGTTCAGGAAGGCTTTTAGCTCTACTTGACTTCAATTCCCTTCTCTCGGTTTACCTCCATGTCAAGATGCTCATGTAACCTGTGTGTGTGTGCGAGACCATCAATTCTGTTGTCTGTTAGGCTTTCTCTGAATTTACTGTCTTAATCTTCTTTATTTATTTATTTGGTTTGTACAATGCTATACGCTGTATACCCTGCCGTTCTTTCTTATATTCTGTAAGTGCCTTGAGCATGGGAAAGGCGCTATATAAATAAAATTTATTATCCATCCATCCATCCATTATCCAACCCGCTGAATCCGAACAGGGTCACGGGGGTCTGCTGGAGCCAATCCCAGCCAACACAGGGCACAAGGCAGGAACCAATCCTGGGCAGGGTGCCAACCCACCGCAGGACACACACAAACACACCCACACACCAAGCACACACTACGGCCAATTTAGAATCGCCAATCCACCTAACCTGCATGTCTTTGGACTGTGGGAGGAAACCGGAGCGCCCGGAGGAAACCCACGCAGACACGGGGAGAACATGCAAACTCCACGCAGGGAGGACCCGGGAAGCGAACCCAGGTCTCCTAACTGCGAGGCAACAGCGCTACCACTGAGCCACCGTGCCGCCAAAATTTATTATTATTATTATTATTATTATTATTATTATTATTATTATTATTATTATTAT
>JANRMT010062837.1:99226958-99239541 GCA_026402145.1 Polypterus bichir lapradei
CAAGTTGCGGTCAGGTGTGTCGTGTTTCCTGTAATTCTCCCTGAGATGTGTCTAGAACTTGATTGGAGTCCACACTTTAAATTGATAGGATGTCATTTAGAAAGACACGCATGTGGACCTGTGTAGAGAAGGTCCCACAACTCACATTGCATGTCAGGACAAAAACCAAGCCGTGAAGTCCAAGGAGCTCCCTCTAATTGCTAGCACTTTAGGTCCACTTGTCTGGTACTTAAAGCCAAGTGCTAAAAATCTCAGGGTGATCTTGGATTCGGGTTTTAAATTTCACAAAGAAATCCATGCTGTGGTAAAGAGTAGTTTTTTTTTCTACCTCTGGGCGATCAATAAAGTCAAGTCGTTTTTGTGATTCAATGACCTACAAAAGCTCATTAATGCTTTTGTCACGTCTCATTTGGATTGTTGTGCTACCCTGTATGTCGGGATATCCTGTACAAGACTGTCTCACCTGTAAATGGTGCAGATTGTGGCTGCTAGAGTTTTGACGGGCAGCAAAAAAACATGGATCACATCACTCCGGTGTTGGCGCCTCTCTTCGTTGGCTCCCTGTTAGTTACAGGGTGAATTTTAAGATTTTAGTGTTTGTTTTTTAAAGTCCTACATGGGGTCAGCTCCACCGCACTTAGCTGATCTGATTGTTTCAGATCAGCTATAGCTTATTGTCCCACAAGCTGAAGAGTGTAAAAATGATCAGACCTGACACACTTAAAAAGGTTTGGGGCAGCCACCTGTATAATATCCCTGGCTGCAGTGGGTTAGATTTTCCAGACAAGTGACTGGTTTGGAATCCAGACATGAACTGAACTAAGGTTTGGAAAGATGGCGGTTTTAAGTGATTGACCCAGAAGTGATGTAGGGGAACTGGAAGTGAACTTCTTCTGACATCATCTTAGGAGCTAGAATAGGAAGTGACATCTTTCTGGGCGCAGGAACTGGAAGTGATGTCTTTCTGGGCGCTGGAGCCGGACGTGACGTCTTCAATGTTGAGTCAGATAGGTTTTCCTGCAGCTGGTCTGCAGAGACAACAGGAGAAGGTTTAGTACACCTTGCCACCCCCTGGCCTGGAGTGGAATTACATTCGCTGGGTCCATACAATGTTCTCCTACTCACATGTGCGTGACAAGGGCAATCGGGCCTTTACACTGGCTGGTCCTAAATTGTGGAACGGTTTGTCTCTCGTAACAAAGTCGGCTCCCACACTTCATAGTTTTAAGTTTCTGACAAACAAAAGCACCTTCATTCACTTGATTTTTAGCTTATGAGTTTCAGTGGTTAAATCTTTTTATTTGTATTGTTTATATGGTGTTCATCTTATGTATGTATTTTTATTTTACATATTTATGTTTGTGTGTAGGTATATGTGTGTTCATGTATATATAATGTTTTCTTTTTAATATTTCCTTATCTGGCTTTTATTTCATACTGTTACCTTTCATTCTAGGCAAAGCACTTTGGTCGACGTGTAGTTGTTTTAAATGTTCTATATAAATAAATAAAACTAAACTAAAAATAGAACTGGATTAGAAAGGCGCACACTTGTGTATTCAAAGTCCCACAATTCAGACTTCTTGTCGGGACAAAAAAAGAAGCCATGAAATCCAAGGAACTCTCTAGAACTCCATGGTGAGGCATAGATGAGGGCACAGGGATCAAACACCTTCTGAATGTTTGAGTTTTCCCAAGAGCACAGTGGCCACCAGAAATGAGAAATGGAGGAAGTCTGGAACCACCAGGACTCTTCTTATCCGGCCAAAACTGAGTAAACAGGCAAGATGGGTCTTGGTAAGGGAAGTGGTCAACCAACTCTAAAAGACCTTCATAAGTCCTCTTCTGAGGATGGGAGGACCTGTCCAAAGGACAACCATCTTAGGAGAACACCATCAATCAGAGGGTTAAAGTAGAAAGGATGAACAGAAGTCAATCTTGAGTTAAAGGCATAGCACAAACTGCCTTTAGTTTGACAAAAACATTTAGAGGACTCTGAGAGCATGTGAAGAGCATGAGGAGAAAGATTCGTAGGTCTGGTGAGATGAAAACTGAATTCTTTGGGCCAACCTCCAAGCACTACATCTACAGTACATCACCTACCTAATACCATCCCGACGGTGAAGCATGGTGGTCGCTGCATTGTGCAATGGGATGCTTCTCAGCATCAGGGACAGGGAGACTGGTCAGAACTGAAGGAAGTGTTAATACAGCCAAATACAGAGAGGACCTTGAAGAAAACCTGCTCGAGAAAGCACATCACACTCCACACTCCTCTTAATATATAATGTGGACTGATGAAAAATATTGTGAAGGTGATGAACAATTTCAATACTTGAGACAGATGTTTCCACAAATAATTGATGCCAAGATTGAGGGAGGCATTTTTGTTGGTCCACAAATCAGATAGAGTGTCACACATGTATGCTTGGGAAGCAGCAGAGGATCATGAGTGGTTGTAATTCTCCACCAGGACACATGGTGGTGCTGTGTAATAACAATCGCTCTTCTCCTTCCTCTGCAGAAAGGAAGACTGACACCATCCCGTCTATGACATCATTTCCGGAGTAAAACCCGGGCCCACCTATTTTTCCCAGAATGCCTCAAAAATCAGGGAAACGCCATTTTCTCCAATCCGCCTGAGCTTGAATGAATTTTAGCGTTATTCCCACACTCTTATTTTTTATTTCAACTTGTTTAATTATATGGGGTTGACCACAAGGTGCTCCAAAACACTTTTCCGTATTCGTTCTCATTTTACGCCCATCATTAATGACAAGTGGATCGAAGATCTGCTAGCGGGGCCTTTGAAAAAATAGGAATTAAGAATGGGCGGCACAGTGGCGCAGTGGGTAGTGCTGCTGCCTCGCAGTTAGGAGACCTGGGTTCGCTCCCCGGATCCTCCATGCGTGGAGTTTGCATGTTGTCTGCGCGGGTTTCCTCCCACAGTCCAAAGACATGCAGGTTAGGCGCATTGGTGATTCTAAATTGTCCCATGTGTGTGCCCTGCGGTGGGCTGGTGCCCTGGCCAGGGTTTGTTTCCTGCCTTGCGCCCTGTGTTGGCTGGGATTGGCTCCAGCAGTCCCCCATGACCCTGTATATAGGATATAGCATGATGGAATTAAGAATACAGACATGTGGTGTGTCATTTTATGCTAGGACAAGGTTGCTGATCACAAATATGATCGTGTTTTCAATACTCAATTATTTACCGGTGGTCCTAGTCCTCTAAGGGCCGCCCCAGAAGGGCAAAAATGACAAAATTCAAACATACAGTAAGCATGTGGGGTGTCATTTTAGACTATTTCAAGGTCAGCAATATGAATATGATGTCATTTTTGATTTTTGATCCTTTAGTCGGGGTCCATCCCTGTATGGACCTCTGTCAGAGGGTGACTAGTGACACATTTCTGTCACAATCGAGAATATTTAGACTTTCAATTGAAGCACACATTTTAATATTTCAAATATTTGATGTAGCTGTTCTGCCTTATGATGTATTTCTACCTCATTAAGTAAATCATTTAATTTCTTATGAACACCCTGAATTACAGCGCCTTACACTAATTTCGACTTTTTGCATAATGAAATGACAACATAGCATATTAGCCCTTCAGCAATAATGTAATAAAAGCAACCTGCTAGCGTAATAGAAATGTACACTATCTGGTTAATTTATAGTAGCTGTAAAGCAATTACATTATCATTAGCACATTTTTATTTCATTTTAAGGCAGTTTGTTAACATAGTTGATGGGTTCACACCAAAGTTAAAATTGATATAATGTGTCGTGGCTTGCCCTGTCTGTGCCTGGGGAATAGCAGGGGAGCACAAAGCGCAACACCACAGAATTTGGGATGCCACTTCGTCCTGTTTGACTTTGTCATTCCCTGTTTTGGTAGAAGGAGTTGTCTTTATGAAGTCAACCCCTGACATATCAATCTGAAGAACGTGACGTCCATGTCAGCTTAGCCACCTGTGACTTGTATTGCCCATAGCAGGGTGCTATATAACCTAACATTCTGTTAGCCTTCTTAATGGCTTTGTTTTTTTGTTTTTTTTTAAACATCGTTTACATCCATTTGCTTTTTTTTTTTTCTTTGTTACTTCATCTTTAATATTATTGCCTGTTTCTCGTTGGCATCTTGTAAAGCACTTCATATGAAAATGAGCTGTGAAAATAAATGTTGTTGTTGTTCAGGATCAGGGGGATGCAAGGCAGGGACCAGTCCTGGAATTGGTCATTACTCCATGATAGGACACACACAACTTAATGTAGTCATTAGTCCATTACAGGACCCTCACACACACACACACACACACACACACACACACACACACACCCACATACACACAACAACTAAGTCTAGTCATTATTCCATGACAGGGCCCTCACAAACACATACACACACACACACAACAACAACTAAGTGTAGTCATTACTCCATGACAGGACCCTCACAAACACACACACATACAACTAAGTGTAGTCATTACTCTATGACAGGACCCTTACACTCACACTCACACACACACACACAACAACAACTTAGTGTAGCCATTAGTCCATGACTGGGTCCTCACACACAAACACACACACACACACAACTTAGTGTAGTCATTACTCTATGACAGGACCCTTACACTCACACACACCCACACACACAACAACAACTTAGTGTAGTCATTACTCCATGACAGGACCCTCAAACACACACACACAACAACAACAACAACTTAGTGTAGTCATTACTCTATAACAGGACCCTCACCCAAACACACACACACACAACTAAGTGTAGTCATTACTCCATGACAGGACCCTCACACACACACACACAACAACAACAACAACAACTTATTGTAGTCATTAGTCCATGACAGGACTCCCACACACACACACACACACACACACAACTTAGTGTAGTCATTACATCATGACAGGATTCTCTCACACACACATACACACACACATAACTTAGTGTAGTCATTAGTCTGTGACAGGGCCCTCAAACACACACACACGCACCCACACAAGACTTAGAATAGTCAATTTACCATTTTTTTGGTGATTTGGGTAGAAAAGCAGAGTAAACTTTAGGAAAACTCACACGTGGGGTATCAGGCTGAGGCATGGGCTCCATGAGGCAACAGTGCAAACCACTCTGCCGCCATGCCTCTCTCCAATCCTTCTTGAAGGAAAGCATCTGATGAGGTGCCACATGAGAGGTTGGGTGTCAAACTAAAAGAAGTCTCAGTTCATGGTGTAGAATTGGCTCAGACACAGGAAGAAGAGGGTAATGGCGCAAGATACCTCATCAGAATTGGCTGACGTTAAGCAAGGGGGAAGTGCTGGGTCGCTGCTATTTTTAATTTATGTAAATCATTTGGATAGGAATATAAATAATAAGCTGGTTAAGTTTGCAGATGATACAAAGATAGGTGGAATGGAAGATAATTGAGAATCCATTGAATCATCACAGAGGGACTTGGACAGCAGACAGGTTTGGGGAATTTGTGGCAGATGAAATTTAATGTCAGTAAATGTAAAGAATTACACAAAGGAAGTAAAAAGTGAGGTCTGAATACACAATGGGTGGTCTGAAAATCGAGAGTCCACCTTATGAGAAGGACTTAGGAGTCGTAGTGGACTCGACATGATCAACTGCCACACAGTGTTCAGAAGCCATTAAGAAGGCTAACAGAATGTCAGGTTATATAGCGCCTTGATGTGTGGAGTACAAGTCACAGGAGGTTCTGCTGAAGCTTTATAACACACTGGTGAGGCCTTGTAGGTAATCTGGCTATTTCTGATTCTGTTTCAGTCTCTTCAGATCCCACTGTAAATCAGCACGCTATCAAAATCATCAGCACCAATTCAGATGCAAGGTGAATGAATGGATAACAGTGAGATGGGATGGGAGGAGTGGAGTTGGGGGGGGGGGGTCCAAGAAGTTCAAATGTGGTCCCCCAGCAGTCCTGACTCTTACTATCAATGTTGCTTCTAGTGAGGGAAGTTTCCATCTTTAAAGCTCTTCGAGTCTTACTTGACATCGACTGGCCGCGTGCCAGGAGTGCCCTTCAGCCCGAGCTCTAACTTCAACAGCGCGCTGTGTCAGAGGGGTTTTGCACCTCGAGGACATGGCGACTGTATCTGCCGGAGCCAAAGCCCACCAACAGCGATTTTCAAAGTTACAGTAATACCTTAGCAAGCCATTTGTTTTTTTTTTCAAATTGCTATTATACGCAGTTTTTTGTTTATTTTTTTAAATATTACAATGTGCAGTATGTATCTATTTTTAATACCACATGCATCTTACATTTTTTTGCATTTCATTTACTTTTTCATTTACTTTGATTTTTAAAATGTACTTTTTGTACAAATGTTCTGTTTATTGTGTTTTATTGAATCTGTTTTTAAACAAAATTGAAATAAAGAATTTGTGTTTGTTACATCCTCCACGTTGATTTTATTAATTTACATGTCACTCTACAATGATCAATTTTACAATGTTGAGACAAGGGGTGGGGCTTGGGGTGGGCTAGGTGATTTGGAGGGGCCCATGGAGTTTTTTTATGCCCAGGGTCTCCAGAGTCACAGAGCTCCCGAGGAACATGCAGAGGCGATCAGCTATGGTACTAATGAAGCTTAAGCTTCAGGGCCCCTAATCCTGGAGAGTCCCCAGAAGCAACATTTAGGGTGTCCACTGCATGAGAATGCGATTTTAAAACCCCTACACGTAGTGGTTACATTTATAAAAAACAAAATTGTGGTCTTCTATTGTGGAACAGCCCCATTGATGAAGATAGCAGTGGTTACTCAGACCTCGTTGCTGGTTGCAAAGGGAACCCCCACAACAATTTAAGCTTCAGGGCCCCAAAAATGTAGAGGCATGTCCCTCTGAGGTCATTACAATGCAATGCAGTTGTCTTCTTCATCTACCTCAACAAGGGCTGAGAAGATACAAGCTTTGAACAGTGAGAATTTGCTTTAAGTGAGAAGGGTGTAACTGCAGACCACAATACCCATAACATCGGTCACTGAACACCCAAACATCACAGAACGCCCGTAACGTCAGTCACGAAACGCCCTCTGATGTCAGTCTCCACACGGCCATCGCCATCTTTGTTGGAGTTGGGAGAAATTCCAGTCTTTGAGTAAATCTTTACAAACGATAATTGATTAAAGAAGAACATGACAAAGTTAGAGTTTAAAATCAAGACGGCAGCGAGTTTGTCATAACTTTTACTAAGGTTAGATATCTTCATTTATTACTAAGGAACAAATTGTACCCAAGTTTGATAAAGATGTTAGATGAATACCTACAGTGGTGCTTGAAAGTTTGTGAACCCTTTAGAATTTTCTATATTTCTGCATAAATATGACCTAAAACATCATCTGATTTTCACTCAAGTCCTAAAAGTAGATAAAAAGAAACCAGTTAAACAAATGAGATAAAAATATTATACTTGGTCATTTATTTATTGAGGAAAATGATCGAATATTACATATTTGTGAATGGCAAAAGTATGTGAACCTCTAGGATTAGCAGTTAGTTTTAAGGTGAAATTCGAGTCGGGTGTTTTTAATCAACAGGATGACAATCAGGTGTGAGTGGGCATCCTGTGTTATTTAAAGAACAGGATCTATCAAAGTCTGCTCTTCACAACACATGTTTGTAGAAGTGTATCATGGCACGAACAAAGGAGATTTCTGAGGACCTCAGAAAAAGAGTTGGTGATGCTCATCAGGCTGGAAAAGGTTACAAAACCATCTCTAAAGAGTTTGGACTCCACCGATCCACAGTCAAACAGATTGTGTACAAATGGAGGAAATTCAAGACCATTGTTACCCTCCCCAGGAGTGGTCGACCAACAAAGATCACTCCAAGAGCAAGGCATGTAATAGTTGGCGAGGTCACAAAGGACCCCAGGGTAACTTCTAAGCAACTGAAGGCCTCTCTCACATTGGCTAATGTTCATGTTCATGAGTCCACCACCAGGAGAACACTGAACAACAATCGTGTGCATGGCAGGGTTGTAAGGAGAAAGCCACTGCTCTCCAAAAAAACATTGCTGCTCGTCTGCAGTTTGCTAAAGATCACGTGCACAAACCAGAAGGCTATTGGAAGAATGTTTTGTGGACGGATGAGACCAAAATAGAACTCTTTGGTTCAAATTAAAAGCGTTATGTTTGGAGAAAGGAAAACACTGCATTCCAGCATAAGAACCTTATCCCATCTGTGGAACATGGTGGTGGTAGTATCATGGTCTGGGCCAGGACGGCTTGCCTTCATTGAATGAATTCTGAATTATATCAGAGAATTCTAAAGGAAAATGTCAGGACATCTGTCCATGAATTGAATCTCAAGAGAAGGTGGGTCATGCAGCAAGACAACGACCCTAAGCACACAAGTCGTTCTACCAAAGAATGGCTAAAGAAGAACAATGTGAATGTTTTGGAATGGCCAAGTCAAAGTCCTGACCTTAATCCAATCGAAATGTTGTGGAAGGACCTGAAGCGAGCAGTTCATGTGAGGAAACCCACCAACATCCCAGAGTTGAAGCTGTTCTGTACGGAGGAATGGGCTAAAATTCCTCCAAGCCGGTGTGCAGGAATGAGCAAAAGTTACTGGAAACGTTTAGTTGCAGTTATTGCTGCAAAGGGGGGGAAGGGGTCACACCAGATACTGAAAGAAAAGGTTCACATACTTTTGCCACTCACAAATATGTAATATTCGATCATTTTCCTCAATAAATAAATGACCAAGTATAATATTTTTATCTCATTTGTTTAACTGGTTTCTCTTTATCTACTTTTAGCACTTGAGTGAAAATCTGATGATGTTTTAGGTCATATTTATGCAGAAATATAGAAAATTCTAAAGGGTTCACAAACTTTCAAGCACCACTGTATGCACGGGACTGAGCGGGGCCTGTTATCAGACCTTGATTCCTTTGCCAGTTCCCTCAATTCTCCTAGGTGTGTATGAATGGTGGTCCTAGAGTGTTCACTAGGGAGAACCGTTTTTGGGACTCCCATGGGTGTTCAGCCCGAATGGGCCTGTAGACCACCAGTGGTCCACCTTCCAGTTACAATCAAGGCCCCCATGACAATACTAAACGCTCTTGGTTAAATATTAACTGTTAAACCAACAAAAAGTTCACTTTGTGTAGAGTAATGCTACAGGGGTCTGTGGAATACTAAATTCTGAATATTAAATCGGCACAGATGCCTTCAGCAGTCAATTATTTCTTATAACTATAATTGTTATATATAATTGACCATTGTTAAGCATAGTTTTCCATTGCTAAGTGTTATCTTTTATAGACTGTAATATGCTACCGTGGCTGTCCGTTTGTCTGTCCAGGATTTTAAATCACCTGTAGCTCGCAAACCGTTTGACTTATTGACCTGAAATTTGGTACACATACACTACATGAAGTCTACTGTCCACTTTCAGGGTGATTATTGCTCTCCAAGGTTATTCCTCTTTTTATTTTTATTTTATTTTATTGTAGAATCAAGTCTTGGCAGTGGGCAGCATGTATCACATGGCCGCTGTTCTCATTCCCTACCACCTTCGCCGTCCTTTCCCCTACCTCTTCATATCTTAAATCATTCTTGAGGAAGACTTTAGTGTCAGCTTAAGTGAAAAATTAAGGAAAACGTACAAAGTAATTGAGACACAAACACTGACTTAATCAGTATTAACGCAATATGATGCCGTCGAAAGAAGAGAAGAAGCGGGCCGCTAGGGTGGAGAAAAGAAGAGCTGCTCAGGAAGCAGCAAGCACATCAACCTCTGAGAAAACGAATGATAAACGTACAAAGAAAGAGGACGAAAACTAGGAATGCTCAAGTCAAGTGCATTCACTGCACGAGTGCGCGTTACTGGTGGACCATAATCAAAGACCGTGACTAATTAATTATGATTGCCAGAACGTCATTCAGCGTATGTCCGGTATATCGTGTATCAGAAGCCAAAACTATCAGTAATGAGGTATTTTAGGTATGAAATATACCGCAGAAAGACAGTGAAGAGAGATTGAGCCAATAAAAGGTGATGTGCTACAGAAACTTGGAAGACAGTTATAGAGGCCATGCAGTTTTGTTATGTGCAGTGATGTTATCAGTCAAAGGTTTTAATACACTTAGGTCACTGTAGATGATCTATTTTCTTAACTGTTAGTATATTAAGTTGTACACAGTGGCATGCAAATGCTTGGGTCCCCTTGCTGAAAATGTCTTTTACTATGAATATTTAAGTGAGCAGAAGACGAACTAATCACCAAAAGGCATACAGTTCAAGGTGACACATTTCCTTTCAGCATTCTGTGCAAAATGAATTAATTGTTTTTGCTTTGTACAATTGTATCATGGAAATAAGGGAAACGAGCACCATGAGAAAGATTGGGCACACCAAGATATTTGAGGTCTCAGATCACATTTCCCAAGGTGGTCTCAGACCTTCATTAGCCCATCAGGACTGTGGCTTGTTCACAATCATTGCTAGGACACCACAGGTGATGTAAAGTGCAGGTCAGGTCTGTTGACATCTGGCAAAAGGAGGACATGTCCTTCTTTTCGGCGTTGTGTCCTCCGTCGGCAGGCATTGCCTAAAAAGGTGAAAATATTTGGCTTTCATCAGTCATTGACTTGACCGTGTTATTGGCTACTCATTCAATCCGCTTTGCAGATCCTACAGGATCGATGTGCGCGCTTCGATGTTTGATGAATGATTTGATGTGGTGAAGCAAAATGCCGACATGCAAATGCATTTGTGGTGCTTTTATATTCAAGCGTCGCATATTCCGCAATGTAACGATACATACCGTCTTCTTTTCTTGCACCTTCACAACATCATCAGGATGTATGGCGGCTTATTTGAGCCACAGAGAAAAAAATTAAGGACACATTGAAAAGATCTATTTTGCGAGTAAAATGGAAATTTCGGCTTTAATCTCAAAATGTCCACTTTAATCTTGTGGTTTATTTTATTAGTAAAGGAGACCCTGGTAAATATCATCTTAAAACTGAACCCAGTTGTTAATCGCTATGTGCTTCTGGGGCTTCCTACTGAACTGACAGCAGCAGCAGGCAGAAATCGCCACACTGAGCACATTAAATGTATGATACTGTATTCCAGTTCTCTGCACATTTATAATCCTTAGATTTATACTTAATATCACTTTCATGATGAAATGCATTGGAGTATGTATGTTACATTTTACAGATAAATTGTTAATTTCATTTAAATAATGGATACTGTTAATAATTACACACATGGGGGTGACACTGTGTCGGAGCGGTAGCAGTGCTGTCTCGCTGGGAGTAACGTTGCTGGTATTCTCTGCCTGGAGTTTGCATGTTTTCCTGCTGGGTTTCCACAGTGAGCTCTGGTTTCCTTCCAAAGATATGCAGATTTGGTGACACTAAAATGACGCTAGTGTATGCAGAGGTGGGTAGTAACAAGTTACATTTACTCCGTTACATTTACTTGAGTAACTTTTAAAAGAAACTGTACTTCTACGAGTAGTTTTACTGCATCATACTTTTTACTTTTACTTGAGTACATTTGTGAAGAAGAAACGCTACTCTTACTCCGCTACATTGGGCAACACTCGATTCGTTACTTTTTTCCATTTACACATTATATACGCTATATTTTAGTCAGAGAGAAGTCGCCAGTGGATCTACTGCATGACTGTTTCACCAATCAGACGTAGCAACAATAATCACATGACTATGTTTCACCAATCAGAAGTAGCCATGCAGTCACATGACCACACACAAACTTCCTGCGTCTGCAGCCTGTGAGAGACTTTTTCCTGTTCACTGCTAAACGGTTACAGCCTCACTGCAGGAACCTTGACAGCCAACTCCTGCTGAAGCTTAACCATCACTTCACTGAGTGAAGAACAAGAACGTTTTAACCAAACACGCACAGACACAGACAGTCAAGGTAAAGTGAGACTTCTTGTACGTGCACAAGCTGCCTTGTTCTAATGTTATTTTCCATCAACTGTGCTATATGGAGGGCAAGTGAATATGCAGTATTATACTGTCAGTGTACAGGAGATCTTGTCACTCTAAGTAGTTTGCACTGTTCAAACATACATGTTACCTACTGTAGGTATCGACTTCAAAAGCTTTGTTGTGAAAAACTGAGATTTGGAACTTTGTGTTATTTGTGCATCTTTATTTTGTAAACATGTTATTTATTTTTACTCATTTTTTATTTTATTTGGAAATAGCAGAATTTGCACATTATTTTATACTAGCCAACCCGTGGCGTAGCATACGCCGCATAATTATCAATGTCTCAAGTCTCTCTCTCGCGCGCCTGTGTGTGCGTCTCTCTCTCTCTCGCGCGCGCCTGTGTGTGTGTCTTGATTAATGAAAACTTTCTTGGCAAATGCTTTCGCTCTCGCTCGAATTGTTGGTGGACGGGGCTCTGTCATGCGTATCCCATGGTCTGTCTAGCGTGCCATGGTCGACCGCTTAGTGAATTGTTGGTGGGCGAGGCTCTGTCGTGCGTATCACATGGTCTGTTTTGCATGCTGCTTCTTGCGTGCCCTG
>JANRMT010062837.1:99242992-99258200 GCA_026402145.1 Polypterus bichir lapradei
TATAATCAATAGATAGATATTGATAGATAGATAATGTGAAAGGCACTATATAATAGATAGATAGATAGATATGAAAGGCACTATATAACAGATAGATAGATAGGTAGATAATGTGAAAGGCACTATATAATAGACAGATAATTTGAAAGGCACTATATAATCGGTAGATAGATATTGATAGATTGATAGATAATGTGAAAGGCACTATATAATAGATAGATTTATATGAGTTTTTACTTTAAGTTTGATTATCTTTGTCTTACAGAAAAGGAAATATAATTAAACACAACCATTGACCTTCCTGCTAGAAACTCCTTTTGCTTGTAAGAAATGCATACAGCCAAGTGAAAGAGGTAATCACTGAGCACTTGTAATAACTAAATGTGAATAATGTAAGCAATGCTAATTTACAGTAAATTAACCAGCATAACTTAGCATTGCATTTTATTTAAAAAAATGTAAAAATGTGCATTTTTTTGGCATGAAAAATTTAATTTTTATTAAATCTCAAAAGTATAATAATGATACACATAATTAAATTAATGATGAATAAAAGTAATAATATGACATGAACAAAAATAAAAAAAAATCAATATAAGTAATAATAATGCTACTAATGATGACAGAACAGTATATAATCTCCAAATGAGTCCTTTGTGTGGTATATCTTAAAGCACAGTAAAAGACAAAATCCAATGCCACAGTTGGGACAATAATCGTGTGGTTCTTTTCTGATTTTCTTTCCTGATCTATCAGTTTTTCAACAGCACACTGCACAGGTACGAGTTGGATTCTGTTTTTTTTTCTGTTGGAGATATATAATCAGTAAAATGTCTACCAATAAGATGCTCTGGATTAATCTGTGATGTGCTAGGTTGACCACAACTCTTTAGTAGTAGTGTGGACAGTGGATATGTGGCAATGATTTGTTCTACAAGCTGGCATATAAAGTTTGCATAAGATACAAGTTTTTGTTTGTATAACATGAATGCATTCCAAATGCACTGTTCTACCACATAACAAAATATTTTTTTTTAGTATTTCTTTTCTTGCTTCAGCATAATGGGATAGAAAGTCAATTCTTGATCTACGCCGTCCACCGTGCTATTGTGGTTGACCACAGCACAAGGCTTCATAACCTTCTTGTTACCTTTTGCCTGTACAGTGACTGAAACTGCATTATGTACAGTGTGAATAAGACAAACATCTTTCTTGTCCTTCTATTTCAGCAAAAACACTTTACCCTTTTGCCAAGCTATCAGTACACCTTGCTGTAATTTAGCTCTGCCAAAGTCTTCAGGTATGCCATGATGGTTAGGACGCACTGTTCCATACAGTATGTCTTAGTCTTTCTTTGCAGCATGATGTCAAACAGCTTTGGTGAAGTATGCAAATGGTCCATGGTTACACAGTAACCTTAATCCAGTTGAGCATCTATCATAGTTTTCACCGATGACGTAGCAATTGCGTACTGATTTTATTTCAGATCAAACATTGACCCTTTCCCTGTGTACAGAGCCAAATTCCAACTGCATCCCGTTTTAGATTCACAAAGCTTGTAAAGCTTTATGCCAGATTTGCTTTTTTTGTCGTCACGTACTGTATCAATGACAGTCTGCCCTTATAAGCCATGAGACTTTCATTGATGCTGACATCACGGTTCAGAATGGAAACACTTTGAAATTTTACTACAATGGTCTGGTATATCTCCCAATTTTTCTTTAGTTTGGGTGCTGGATGGGCATGCTCATCAAAGTCTTCATTATTGGTAAAGTGCAGATATTTCATAATTAGTGAAAACCTACACTCAGACATAATTTCTCCAAAGAATGGCAGCACTGCCAGCTCTTGTAAAGCCTGAATGATTCTCGGTTCTAATGCTTACGCAAGACGTATCTATTGTGATGGACGGCCGGCGTTTCAGTCCAGCCAGGACGTCCCTCAACTGAAGAAACCCACCTTTTCAGGGCACTACATCCCCCGGGACGCTAGATGGCAGCTCCCCTGGATAGAAATGGTTCCTCGGATTCCCGGAGGGAAGTATGGGACATGGAGTCCGTCTCTTCAGCCCTGTTGGGTGCCATGGGTGCCACCAGGGGGAGCTCACCAAGAACCCGGGGAATATTACCGTGACACTAACCCGGAAGTACTTTAAAGTCACGAGAACGGAAATCCGCAGTACTTCCAGGACACCTGAAGAAGGCATTTGACCCGGAGAAGGAATACTTCTGGGTCATGGACTTTAAAAAGGATTGTGGGAAACCCAGCAGATTGAGCCGGAGTTGGGTGGGAGTGTAACGGAGCTGCTGGGAGTTGGAGGGTTGTGTATTATTGCTTATTGGAGAATTGTGGACTGTGCAGTGCTTTGTGCACTATATTTGAAAAGAATTATTAAAGAATTTATTCTTGGTGTTTTAAACTTGTGTCTTGGATGTCTGTCTGGTGGATTCAACAGGGCAACAGAGCCTCTAGCGTCCACACTATACAGTTGCCAGAGTGACACTTGAGACTGATGCTTTTAACACAGTGTTTGCAGCCCAAGTAACACTCAGGTCTAATGCTAAGGAGGTTACTGGCTACAAGTTGCATTGCTTTCTACAGTATTTTACTGTATGATTTCTATTGTATGCTACATTAACCAACCATAAGCCATCTGTAAATTTGTTGTACATCATTTTTTGCTGATGGCATTAAAAAGTTGGTACGACGGTAAGAAAATTGCATCACAAAGTAAGGTGACTATGTAGAAAAGTGATGTGATTTGTTTTTGAAATTCTAAATAAATAGAGTTAAAGTGCCAGAAACTTTTTGAATGTCCCTCGTATTTCTGTATAAATGACTAACAAACAGAAATGCACTGTGTACAGGTAATCGGCAGCTCTAGTCAGTGTATGCTAGACTAAAGCCTGGATCTAAAAGCAGAGACTGAAAAACAATACAATACAGTAGAGTGACTCGGGAATATTCAAGGGATGCTTTACAATCACTTTTTCGTGGAGTTGCTTGGAGTGTTCTTTTGTCTTCATTGTGTAGGTTAGGCCACCATGCTGACTCAACCTAAGTTGGGCCTTCCACATTCAGGTGCATTTACACTACAATCAACTGAAACTCCTTCATTCAACTACCTCTGTGACTTCTAAAACCATTTGTGCGCATCAGTGATGGCTGAGGTGTGTCATATCAAAGGGGATTAACAGCTGTGTAATCAGTTATTTTGTGTTTAATATAAATAATTTATTTAGATCACTTTACAGTGATCTGTTTTTACTTTCACATTAAAGAGCCTTTTTCTGAAAACCAAATATGCAAGACTTGCATAGATGGTCTACCCTTCATCTCACTTTAGCTGGAAGATTAATATTATCAAGATTAATATCTTTTCTATGCTTCTTTTTCTATTTCAAAGCATTCCAATATATATTAACAAATCTTTTTTAAGAAGTTAGATTCAATCATAACCTCATTCATTTGGAATTCAAAACATCCACATATCCAAAGGGGGCGGCCCTACAAAGACCTAACGCAGAAGGTGGCATGGCACTACCTAACGTTGAATTTTATTACTGGGCGGCAAACATACAAGCTATAAAAACCTTGACATTGACACAAATAGATGAACACACACAGGCTTGGTCTGCAATAGAAATAATGTCCTGCAGTACTTCTTTATATTATTTGCTTTGTACCCCAGTAAATACACGTTATCGCCAATATACTAACAACCCAATTGTGCTTCATTCACTCATAATATGGAACCATTGTAGGAAGTACTTCAAGATAGAGAAGCTTTTATCTGCGGCATCTCTACATAATAACCATCTCTTTCTACCCTCTCAAATTTATGCAGTTTTTAATGTTTGAAAAACTTATAGGATTAAATCACTTCGAGATTTGTATATAGATAATATTTTTGCATCCTACAAACAATTACACTCCAAATTTAACTTTCCATCAGCACAATTTTTCCACTACCTCCAAATTAGAAACTTTGCTAAACAAAATCTGCCAAATTTTCCTCACCTCCCACCTACTTCTATTCCAGAAGAAATGTTGATCAGTCTTGAGGATATTTTAATTTTATTGAATTTTTTAAAATTAAATAACACTCCATACACATAACTTAAGTTTTTCAAAAAGAAGAAGAAAAAAAAAAAGAAAAGTTCGAAATAAATCAACCCCTACATCTGAGAAAGAGAGCTAGGCCAACAGTGTAAAACTTAATGCTGGTAAAGACAATAGATAAAATAATAAATTAATAAAGATAAATGGAGTAAAAGAAGGGAGAGAACCCGTTTCCTTAATTTAAATGCTTATTCTAAAATGTTATTGATTAGATCCTGCCAGGTTTTGAAAGAGTTCTGCACAAATCCTCTAAGTGCGAATTTGATTTTTTCCAGTTTCAAATAGTAGATAACATTTATCCACTGATTTAGAATAGGAGACTTAGGATTCTTCCAATTGCGCAAGAAAAGTCAACGTGCCAATAGTGTAGTAAAGACAATTCCAGTTTGTTTGTCCTTCTCCAAATTGAGCCCCTCTGTGAGCCCACCAAACACAGCTGTTAGTGGATTAGGAGTGACTGTGACCCCCAGGCTGTCTGACAGGCATTCAAAGATTTCGTGCCAGAATGATGTTAAATTGGCGCAGGCCCAAAAAAATGTGGCCCAGTGAGGCTGGAGCTCGATTGCAGTGTTTGCAGTTGGATCTCGCCCTGGAAACATTTTGGACAATTTTAAACGAGAGAGATGTGCTCGATATATAATTTTAAATTGAATAATACTATGCTTTGCGCATATGGAGCTCAAGTGAATTCTGTGCATTGCTACTTTCCACTCCTTTTCTTAAATATTGAGTAAGAGATCATTTTCCCGCTTTTATCTTGGATATTTTTAATGGAGGAACTGTAAAATAGTTGTATATATTACAGAAATGCTGTCTGAGTCCTCAAGACTGATCAATATTTTCCCCAGTATAGAGGTAGATGTGAGGTGAGGGAAATTGGACAAGTTTTGTTTAACAAAGTTTCTAATTTGAAGGCAGTGAAAGAAATGTGTTGCTGGTAAGTTACATTTGGAGTGTAATTGTTCATAGGATGCGAAGACGTTGTCTATGTACAGATCTTGAAGTGATTTAATCCTGGATGTTTTCTAGGCATTAAAAACTGCATATGTTTGAGAAGGTGGGAAAAGGTGGTTCTTGTGCAGAGGTGCCACTGAGAAAAACTTCTCTATCTTAAAATACTTCCTACATTGGTTCCATATTCTGATTGAGTGAAGCACAATTGGGTTGTTAGTATATTGGCGGAGGGGTGGGGGGACTAGGGGGAGAAAGAAATTTATCTTTTTAATCCTTGTAATTATAAATGCCACTGTAACAATAGCATTCAGGACAATAATTCCTGGGAAAATAACTCCTTTGGACACTCCTCTTTCTGTTGTCACAGGCATCTAATTGATTGAGACCCATACTTCTCATATTATTTGACACCATGTCTTCTTTAGTGTTCTTCTGGGCATCATCCCCCTGCACCTCCATTGTTGCCCACCTCATGCAAGAAAAAACACTTAAGAGCAAGTAAGAAAAAGCAAATGAACGAAGTAAATATTTTATTCACCATTATAAAAAAAATAAATAAATGGAATATCTTTAGAAAAAAATGGAAGGGAGTACCAAGTAGGCATTGGTGGTAGTAGTAATATTGTCATATGTTTTACTAGTACAGTAAAATTCTTATATGTTTTTCCAAGCAACATGCTACACCTAGCCACTCATGTCTCTTTTAAACATTTCCTTTGATGGAACCAACCATATTAAATGTGCAAGGTGTTGATGAAGGTTGCCTTACTTTTATGTACAAAATGTTGTCAAATAAAACGAGGAACACAGAAAAATGTTTGCAGTAGCTATCCCGTATAGTCAACAATATCTTTTTACAGAGTTGAGCTCAAAACTGGAACAGATGTGTGGCTAACAATATGGCGTTTTTAAAGCCGGTAAAGGAAGTGATGTAATTGGGCCCAGGTGGAATTTCCCTTGGTTAGTCTGCAGAAGAAGGAGAGAAAGGGTTTTTGCACACAGCTACCCCCTGGTCCAGCATGGAATTACCCTCTTTCAAGCCTCTTAGCTGCCTTCCACGCACACGTGTGACTATGCATAGTACAAAAGAAAGTGACAAATATTACCTTCTAATCAAAAAATGAATTTACTCAAAAATACACAAGAACAGAGGAATCCAATTGATAGCAACGACCGTATAAACCTGTAATCCAAAAACAGATATATTAAATAAGTATAATTTGTTTATGTAGCAATAGTGACCCTATAAACCTATCAAAATAGGATGAACAACATAAAAACAGATCACTTGGATTTGGCTGTGGCACCATATGCACCTTGTGAATGCCTACCAAAAACAAACAAATCAGAAAACTTTCTTTTCAAAGTGTTGTACAATATAAATGTAATATCCATAATGTATATTTCACAGACAAATTACTTAACACATAATAAAACAATAGACAGTGCACCAAATATTGTGACTTATTACAATCCTATGCATATATTGCAATAATAACTTCCAAAGATAACATTTGATATAACAAAATGACATGCAAACATAAAATTAAGACATATGAAGGCTAGAAGGAAGTACATGAAAATATAAGGAGGAATAAATGTCCATAATTCCCATTTGGAAGGAAAAACCTGAAAATCCAACCCAAGGTGGTTATCGGAGCGAATGTACAGAGAGATTGTAGAACTGGGACAAAGAGGTCACGGGAGTGTGTAAATGTAAGAAGATACAAGAGGAAATTCACTGAACTCCCAATGCATTTCCAGTGGCAATAACGCTGAGGAATGATAATCACAAACTTGAACATAAAAGTACATTGAACACAAAACAGGTAAATAAATTAACACTACCAAAATATATATATTTGTGATGAGAACAATATTTTCAGAATTGTAGGATATCCCACAAACTGAACAGAGTAAACGCAGTATACAGCAGGCAGGGCCGGATTTAGATGAAAAGAGGCCCTAGGCTATTCCACTTATGAGGCCCTTTCACCTCCCATTTTTAAGTTTGTTCAAATTGCTAACAATTTGAATGTAGGCCCCTCTTGATCTTGAGGCACCTAGGCTGAAGCCTTGTTAGCCTATAGGAAAATCCGGCCCTGACAGCAGGGATCTCAAACTCCAGGCCAGGAGGGCCGCAGTGGCAGCAGGTTTTCATTCTAACTCTTTTTCTTAATTAGTGACCTGTTTTTGCTGCTAATTAACTTCTTTTGAATTCATTTTAATTGACTTGTTTGTTAAGATTTGTTCCTCTGAATTGCTTCATTTCTTTCCTTAAACCGCACCCAAATAGAAATTGAATCTTTACAGTGATGACCAGCCAGCCAAAATTATTCACAGGGCATGACATAAAATCATCCAGTGAGCCACAAATCTACAAAGAACTGCAGGCTTCATTTACCTCTGCAAATTTCAGTGTTCATGACTCCACATTCAGAAAAATAGACAAAATCAATTTTGTATTATAGTAGCTGGAAAGAAGCAAAATCAGAGTTTTGCACTAGCTTAATCGTGGTCCAAATGCTGTGGTAGGACCTGAAACAAACAGTATAAACTCAAAATTAATCAATGAATTTAAGTAGCTCCGTGAGGAAGAGTAGGCTAAAATTCCACCATGTTGAATTATAGGAAACACTTAGTTTTAAGCTAAAGGTGGGCAAAAGAGTGTAAGAATTAAATTACTTCTTCCACTGCCAAAGTTGCAAAAAATGCGTTCTTTATTGATGTTGGTGCTTTCTAATATTAGATTTTGGTTTTTGGGCCTACAAACATTCATCATTAAAAGTTTGCAATCATAGAGAATGAACTCCCAATGCAAGGGAAGGGGAAAAATGCTTTTTCACAGCCCTAAGTCTGTAATGGTGGTGGGAGGGCCTTTGAAAATTGAAAAATGATTTGATGACTTTTATACACCAAGCATGAGTTTTTCATCTGTTTCATTCAGTTCAACGTGTTCCTGTAAAGTAAACTTATAAACCCTTCATACAGTTTGGCATTTCCAGTATGAAGACGAAATACGATAACAAAGACAAAAAACACAGAAAATGCTCATTTCCTCTTTCTTATGTAAATTAGGGTTACAAACCTAACAATCTTCACATTTACAAGTCAAAGCGAACTTTATTGTCATCTCAACCATATACAAGTATACAGATAGACAAAATTGAGAAGCTCAGGGTCCACAGTGTAACAACATGAAGTGCAAATAAAAAATTAAATTAAAAATAGAATTAAAATTCAGTCAGTCATTCTCCAACCTGCTATATCCCAACTACAGGGTCATGGGGGGTCTGCTGGAGCCAATCCCAGCCAACACAGGGCTTAAGGCAGGAAATACACCCCGGGCAGGGTGCCAGCCCACTGCAGTAGAATTAAAATTTAAATTTAAAGTCAAAATTTAAAATTTAATTTTAAACACAAACAAGACAAGACATTGTGCAAAGACAAGATTGGTGCAATGTATGGTATTATACAATCTAGATACATAAATATAGTCAATAAATATGTAATATAATAAATAAATAATAGATGTAGATAATACAGAAATTATCAGTGTATGATAATGGCGTCCTTCAACATCTGCAATAAGATGCTGCAGATGTTCTATCAGACAGTTGTGGCGAGTGCCCTCTTCTACGCAGTGGTGTGCTGGGGAGGCAGCATAAAGAACATGGTCACCTCATGCCTGGACAAACTGGTGAGGAAGGCAGGCTCTATTGTAGGCACAGAGCTGGACAGTTTGACATCCGTGGCAGAGCGACGGGCACTCAGCAGGCTCCTATCAATCATGGAGAATCCACTGCATTCACTGAACAGGATTATCTCCAGACAGAGGAGCAGCTTCAGTGACTGATTGCTGTCACCGTCCTGCTCCACTGATAGACTGAGGAGATCGTTCCTCCCCCACACTATCTATCTACAGTGGGATGCAAAAGTTTGGGCAACCTTGTTAATAGTCAATTATTTTCCTGTATAAGTCATTGGTTGTTACAATGAAAAATGTCAGTTAAATATATCATATAGGAGACACACACAGTGATATTTGAGAAGTGAAATGAAGTTTATTGGATTTACAGAAAGTGTGCAATAATTGTTCAAACAAAATCAGGCAGGTGCATAAATTTGGGCACCGTTGTCATTTTATTGATTCCAAAACTTTTAGAACTAATTATTGGAACTCAAATTGGCTTGGTAAGCTCAGTGACCCCTGACCTACATGCACAGGTGAATCCTATAATGAGAAAGAGTATTTAAGGGGGTCAATTGTAAGTTTCCCTCCTCCTTTAATTTTCTCTGAAGAGTAGCAACATGGGGGTCACAAAAGAACTCTCAAATGACCTGAAGACAAAGATTGTTCACCATCATGGTTTAGGGGAAGGATACAGAAAGCTGTCCCAGAGATTTAAGCTGTCTGTTTCCACAGTTAGGAACATATTGAGGAAATGGAAGACCACAGGCTCAGTTCAAGTTAAGGCTTGAAGTGGCAGACCAAGAAAGATTTCGGATAGACAGAAGCGACGAATGGTGAGAACAGTCAGAGTCAACCCACAGACCAGCACCAAAGACCTACAACATCATCTTGCAGCAGATGGAGTCACTGTGCATCGTTCAACCATTCGGCGCACTTTACACAAGGAGATGCTGTATGCGAGAGTGATGCAGAGGAAGCCTTTTCTCCGTCCACAGCACAAACAGAGCCGCTTGAGGTATGTTCAAGCACATTTGGACAAGCCAGCTTCATTTTGGAATAAGGTGCTGTGGACTGATGAAACTAAAATTTAGCTATTTGGGCATAACAAGGGGCGTTGTGCATGGAGGAAAAAGAACACAGCATTCCAAGAAAAACACCTGCTACCTACAGTAAAATATGGTGGTGGTTCCATCATGCTGTGGGGCTGTGTGGCCAGTGCAGGGACTGGGCATCTTGTCAAAGTTGAGGGACGCATGGAATCCACTCAGTATCAGCAGATTCTGGAGACCAATGTCCAGGAATCAGTGACAAAGCTGAAGCTGCGCCGGATCTGGATCTTTCAACAAGACAACGACCCGAAACACTGCTCAAAATCCACTAAGGCATTCATGCAGAGGAACAAGTACAACATTCTGGAATGGCCATCTCAGTCCCCAGACCTGAATATAATTGAAAATCTGTGGTGTGAGTTAAAGAGAGCTGTCCATGCTCGGAAGTCATCAAACCTGAATGAACTAGAGATGTTTTGTAAGAGGAATGGTCCAAAATACCTTCAACCACAATCCAGACTCTCATTGGAACCTACAGGAAGCGTTTAGAGGCTGTAATTTCTGCAAAAGGTGGATCTACTAAATATTGATTTCATTTCTTATTTGTGGTGCCCAAATTTATGCACCTGCCTGATTTTGTTTGAACAATTATTGCACACTTTCTGTAAATCCAATAAACTTTATTTCACTTCTCAAATATCACTGTGTGTGTCTCCTATATGATATATTTAACTGACATTTTTTATCGTAACAACCAACGATTTATACAGGAAAATAATGACTATTAACAAGGTTGCCCAAACTTTTGCATCCCACTGTATCTATCTATCTAGTTGTTTAGGATGTGTAAACAATGACAGGTCAGAATGTTTCAAAGAATGTCAAAGTGCAGTGTGTAAATTCCTTAAAGGTCAGTATGAGATTTTCAGTTCTTTTCTCTATGCACACTCGTCTTTGCAGGAAAGTGGCTTGTATGTATCAAAGTTCTGTTTTTAGAGGAGGTTGAGGCAGTGTGGAAGATCCCAGGGGGCAGCATGGTGTTAAGGAGTCTGACAGCTTGGGGGTAAAAACTATCCTGCAGCCTGGCAGATCTGGATCTGATGCTGCAGTATCTTCTCTTGGATGGCAGAAGTGTGAAAAGTCCATGTAAGGGGTGTAAGGGGCTCCTGTACAATGCTGTAGGCCTTGCGGACAATGTGTTTGTAAAATATGCCCTGTAGTGAAGGGAGAGGCACCCCAATAATGTTCTCTGCTGTCTTCACTATCCTTTGCAGGCGCTTGCGGTCAGGTATGTTGCAGTTGCCATACCAGACAGTGATGCAGCTGGTCAGAACACTCTCAATGGTGCCTGTGTAGAACATGGTGAGGTTGGAAGGGGGAAGACTTCCTCGCTTCAGCCGACTCAGGAAGTGTAGTCTCTGCTGGGCTTTCTTGATTAGTGATGAGGTTTTATGTGTCCACGTAAGTTCCTCAGTTATGTGCACACCGAGAAACCTGGTACTCCTAACAGTCTCCACATCTAAACCATTTATGCTGAGTAGGATGTGATTTTCTGAAGTCCACCATTATCTCTTTTGTCTTGTCAACATTGAGAGAAAGATTGTTGTCTTCACACCATGTGGACAGCTGTTCCACCTCATCTCTGTATGCTGTTTTATCATCCCTGCTTATCAGTCCCAGCACCATTGTATCATCTGCAAACTTGATGATGTGGTTGGTGTTGTGCGTGGCTGTGCAGTCGAGAGTCAGCAGGGTGAAGAATAGTGGACTAAGCACACAGCCCTGCGGTGCTCCAGTGCTCAGTGTGATGATGCTGACATTTTTACAAAAACATCATGAATTGGAGCCTAGCACTGAATGGAATGTGGGGAAGAATCCAAGACGGGATGGCAGTCTAAATTAAGGCCTACTCCTGCATATACCCAAATTCACTCAGCATAACGGTCCAATACAGAGCTGCCAATTATTCTAACTTGCCTGTCTTTAAAATAAGGGAGAAAACACACTTAGCCAGTGTACTAGCCCAGGACTCTGGAGAGGTGAGGCAGCAAATTTAATCTTATTTGTCACATACAATTATACACACAGTACAATATGCAGTAAATTGCTTAGTTGCTTAACCCCAAAGCTGTTCCTACAAATATCAATATGAACAGTGTAGTGTGCATTATATTAATAATATAAAAATACAATAAATAAACAAGATTTAACAACAGGGCATCAAGTATGTGGATGGACTGTGAATAGAAGCTTCTTCTTTGTCTCTTTGGGCTGCTCTTCAGGCAGTGATATCGTTCCCCTAATGGCAGTACAGAGAAGTTAGAGAAAGTGAGGTATTCAGGTGACCTCACCACTCTCTGCTGAGCCATGTGCTCCTGCTGCAGGCTGTGGTAATACTTCCTATACTTTCAATGATGGAAATATAGAAGTTCTTTAGTAATTGGGAGGGCAGCCTAAAGTCCCTGAGGCGTCTAAGGTGGTAAAAATATAAAAAAACATTGAAACATGCCTTATTCACCAAAGTGCCAATATTTGCCAATATGTAATGTGAACACAAAGATATCTGAAATTATCCACCCTGTCCATCAAAGTGCTTTAATACTGAGGAGGCAGTAGTGCCTCTGCTGTTTGCTCCCATTGTTCACAGTCATCTCCTTTTTTTTTTTGCTGACTTTCAGGTAAGCCCTCTCATTTTTATTAAAGATCAGTCCTACCAATGTTGTGTCATCACTAACCTTGAGAATGATGTTACAGTCTTGTATAGCTATGCAGTCCTATGTGTACAGGATTCAAGAGGACTCAGATCTCAAGACTAGGAGGGCCATGTGGAGCCTCTGTGTTAAGAGTGAGGGATGATAAAGTGTAGCCACTCTTCCTTTCAAGAAGTTAAAAACACAGAATTAAAGTGAATTGTTCATATGCAGGTCCATAAGATTGGGCATGAGCTTAAAGGGGTCTATTGTGTGCTGAACTGTAATCTATAAATAGCATTCACAGATAATGACGTCTGCTGTTGTCCAGGTGGGCAAGTACTTTATGTAGGATGAAGGTGAAAGCAACATTTGTGAATCTAATGGAGCGATAATGTGAACTGCAAAGGATCTAGGTCTTTGGGTGGCTCAGACTACCTGTATATATAATTCTTGACTTGCTTCTTGAAACACTTCATTGCTCTAAGTTGTTAGTGCAACCGGTTGGTTGTCATTCAAGCAGGCTGGAAGTGAATTCTTAGGTACAGGGACAATGGTGGATTCTTTAAAACATGTTGGTCCGATAACCTGGGTTAAGGAGAAATTAAATATTACCATGAATGCTGTTCCAAGCTGATCATTACAGATGTTAAAACACTTTCTGGAATGCAGTCCTGGTGTTCACTTTCCTGAAAGCTCTCCTTATGTCTTTTCCTGACAAAATAAACTCTGTTTCTTCACTGGGCAGAGCTCCTGATGTAGATGCGGTCGACTGCTCACTGGCATTAGTGGCATTCACATTGAAGAACATGGAGAAAACATTAAGCTTGTCTGTTAAGAGAGGTGTTGGTGCTCGCCATGGTGCGGGAGGGCCTTTATAATCCATTATTGTCCGTAGACTGATGACTGTGCCACCGTGCTGAAAACATAAATATGTACACAGATAATTGTATGTATATATATATGTGTGTGTGTGTGTGTGTGTGTGTGTGTGTATATATATATATATATATATATATACAGTATGTGTATATATGTATATACAGTGGTGTGAAAAACTATTTGCCCCCTTCATGATTTCTTATTCTTTTGCATGTTTGTCACACAAAATGTTTCTGATCATCAAACACATTTAACCATTAGTCAAATATAACACAAGTAAACACAAAATGCAGTTTTTAAATGATGGTTTTTATTATTTAGGGAGAAAAAAAAATCCAAACCTACATGGCCCTGTGTGAAAAAGTAATTGCCCCCGAACCTAATAACTGGTTGGGCCACCCTTAGCAGCAATAACTGCAATCAAGCGTTTGCGATAACTTGCAATGAGTCTTTTACAGCGCTTTGGAGGAATTTTGTCTCACTCATCTTTGCAGAATTCTTGTAATTCAGCTTTATTTGAGGGTTTTCTAGCATGAACCGCCTTTTTAAGGTCATGCTATAGCATCTCAATTGGATTCAGGTCAGGACTTTGACTAGGCCACTCCAAAGTCTTCATTTTGTTTTTCTTCAGCCATTCAGAGGTGGATTTGCTGGTGTGTTTTGGGTCATTGTCCTGTTGCAGCACCCAAGATTGCTTCAGCTTGAGTTGACGAACAGATGGCCGGACATTCTCCTTCAGGATTTTTTGGTAGACAGTAGAATTCATGGTTCCATCTATCACAGCAAGCCTTCCAGGTCCTGAAGCAGCAAAACAACCCCAGACCATCACACTGCCACCACCATATTTTACTGTTGGTATGATGTTCTTTTTCTGAAATGCTGTGTTCCTTTTACGCCAGATGTAACGGGACATTTGCCTTCCAAAAAGTTCAACTTTTGTCTCATCAGTCCACAAGGTATTTTCCAAAAAGTCTTGGCAATCATTGAGATGTTTCTTAGCAAAATTGAGACGAGCCCTAATGTTCTTTTTACTTAACAGTGGTTTGCGTCTTGGAAATCTGCCATGCAGGCCGTTTTTGCCCAGTCTCTTTCTTATGGTGGAGTCGTGAACACTGACCTTAATTGAGGCAAGTGAGGCCTGCAGTTCTTTAGACGTTGTCCTGGGGTCTTTTGTGACCTCTCGGATGAGTCGTCTCTGCGCTCTTGGGGTAATTTTGGTCGGCCGGCCACTCCTGGGAAGGTTCACCACTGTTCCATGTTTTTGCCATTTGTGGATAATGGCTCTCACTGTGGTTCGCTGGAGTCCCAAAGCTTTAGAAATGGCTTTATAACCTTTACCAGACTGATAGATCTCAATTACTTCTGTTCTCATTTGTTCCTGAATTTCTTTGGATCTTGGCATGATGTCTAGCTTTTGAGGTGCTTTTGGTCTACTTCTCTGTGTCAGGCAGCTCCTATTTAAGTGATTTCTTGATTGAAACAGGTGTGGCAGTAATCAGGCCTGGGGGTGGCTACGGAAATTGAACTCAGGTGTGATACACCACAGTTAGGTTATTTTTTAACAAGGGGGCAATTACTTTTTCACACAGGGCCATGTAGGTTTGGATTTTTTTTCTCCCTAAATAATAAAAACCATCATTTAAAAACTGCATTTTGTGTTTACTTGTGTTATATTTGACTAATGGTTAAATGTGTTTGATGATCAGAAACATTTTGTGTGACAAACATGCAAAAGAATAAGAAATCAGGAAGGGGGCAAATAGTTTTTCACACCACTGTATATGTAAATGTATATATAAGTATGTATATATATATAT
>JANRMT010062837.1:99258600-99350973 GCA_026402145.1 Polypterus bichir lapradei
GGTTGGACGTGCCCGGAACACCTCACCAGGGAGGCGTCCAGGAGGCATCCTGATCAGATGCCCGAGCCACCTCATCTGACTCCTTTCGATGCGGAGGAGCAGCGGCTCTACTCTGAGCCCCTCCCGGATGACTGAGCTTCTCACCCTATCTTTAAGGGAAAGCCCAGACACCCTGCGGAGGAAACTCATTTCAGCCGCTTGTATTCGCGATCTCGTTCTTTCGGTCACTACCCATAGCTCATGACCATAGGTGAGGGTAGGAATATATATATGTGTGTATGTGTATATGTGTGTGTATATATATATAATATATATATGTGTGTGTATGTGTATGTTTATATCTGTACAGTGCATCCAGAAAGTATTCACAGCGCATCTTTTTCCACATTTTGTTATGTTACAGCCTTACTCCAAAATGGATTAAATTCATTTTTTTCCTCGAAATTCTACACACAACACCCCATAATGACAACGTGAAAAAAGTTTACTTGAGATTTTTGCAAATTTATTAAAAATAAAAAAATTGAGAAAGCACATGTACATAAGTATTCACAGCCTTTGCCATGAAACTCAAAATTGAGCTCAGGTGCATCCTGTTTCCCCTGATCATCCTTGAGATGTTTCTGCAGCTTAATTGGAGTCCACCTGTGGTAAATTCAGTTGATTGGACATGGTTTGGAAAGGCAGACACCTGTCTATATAAGGTCCCACAGTTGACAGTTCATGTCAGAGCACAAACCAAGCATGAAGTCAAAGGAATTGTCTGTAGACCAAATCTGGGAAAGGTTACAGAAAAATTTCTGCTGCTTTGAAGGTCCCAATGAGCACAGTGGCCTACATCATCCGTAAGTGGAAGATGTTCGAAACCACCAGGACTCTTCCTAGAGCTGGCCGGCCATCCAAACTGAGCGATCGGGGGAGAAGGGCCTTAGTCAGGGAGGTGACCAAGAACCCGATGGTCACTCTGTCAGAGCTAAAGAGGTCCTCTGTGGAGAGAGGAGAACCTTCCAGAAGGACAACCATCTCTGCAGCAATCCACCAATCAGGTCTGTATGGTAGAGTGGCCAGACGGAAGCCACTCCTTAGTAAAAGGCACATGGCAGCCCGCCTGGAGTTTGCCAAAAGGCACCTGAAGGACTGACAGACCAAGAGAAACAAAATTCTCTGGTCTGATGAGACAAAGATTGAACTCTTTGGTGTGAATGCCAGGCGTCACGTTTGGAGGAAAGCAGGCACCGCTCATCACCAGGCCAATACCATCCCTACAGTGAAGCATGGTGGTGGCAGCATCATGCTGTGGGGATGTTTTTCAGCGGCAGGAACTGGGAGACTAGTCAGGATAAAGGGAAAGATGACTGCAGCAATGTACAGAGACATCCTGGATGAAAACCTACTCCAGAGCGCTGGACCTCAGACTGGGGCGACTGTTCATCTTTCAGCAGGACAACGACCTGTGAATGTCCTTGAGTGGCCCAGCCAGAGCCCAGACTTGAATCCGATTGAACATCTCTGGAGAGATCTTAAAATGGCTGTGCACTGACGCTTCCCATCCAACATGATGGAGCTTGAGAGGTGCTGCAAAGTGGAATGGGCGAAACTGGCCAAGGATAGGTGTGCCAAGCTTGTGGCATCATATTCAAAAAGACTTGAGACTGTAATTGCTGCCAAAGATGCATCGACAAAGTATTGAGCAAAGGCTGTGAATACTTATGTACATATGATTTCTCAGTTTTTTTATTTTTAATAAATTTGCAAAAACCTCAAGTAAACTTTTTTCACATTGTCATTATGAGGCGTTGTGTGTAGAATTCTGAAAAAAATGAATTTAATCCATTTTGGAATAAGGCTGTAACATAACAAAATGTGGAAAAAGTGATGCGCTGTGAATATTTTCCGGATGCACTGTATGTATAAGTATTTGCCCCCTTGGAAGTATTCATGTTATTTTTTTAAAACATTGAGTCACAGTGGATTTCATTTGGGGCAGCACGGTGGCGCAGTGGGTAGCGCTGCTGCCTCACAGTAAGGAGACCTGGGTTCACTTCCTGGGTCCTTTCTGCGTGGAGTTTGCATGTTCCCCTCATGTCTGCGTGGGTTTCCTCCGGGTGCTCCGGTTTCCTCCCACAGTCCAAAGACATGCAGTTTGGGTGCATTGGCGATTATAAATTGTCCTTAGTGTGTGCTTGGTGAGTATGTGCGTGCCCTGCCCGGGGTTTGTTTCCTGCCTTGTGCCCTGTGTTGGCTAGGATTGGCTCCAGCAGACCCCCGTGACCCTGTATTAGGATATAGTGGGTTGGATAATGGATGGATGGATATGCAGTATGTATATGGGAAGGGCAAAAGTAAGTTTACATTACTGAGTATATGAGACTGGCAATTTGAGCACTTTCGTGTTTGTACCTTATTGCAGTGTGCCATTGTGGCATTCTTTTAAGTTAATAAAGCTATTTAACAATAATAATAACAACCTGCATGTCTTTTCCATATGAACATCTGTAAATCTACTTTTGATCACCCCTGAATATTTATAAAGCTACATGTCCCTGATTCACTCACTGACTGACAAGAAATTATTGGCTATTTGCAGGCAGCCTAAAGAAAAATGATCTTCAGTAATGAATCAATCATATGGCCCTGAATCTCACAAAAATCCATCCTCACAGAAAAGTTAATTTAATCATGGAAAAAAAAATCACGGAAAACCATTATAATGTTTTACAGTTAATATTTAGGTTGGAAGGGTCGATGTTACTGCATGTCTGTGACAGTTTGCACAGCATTGCAGATGGTAGCCTTTCTGACTGAAGGTCAATGCCATTGTAGTTCGAGCATTGCTGTGTATCTTTTTATCTTGATTTTACCTGTTTTTTGTATACAGAAATATGTGCAGGAGAACAATTATCAACACAAAGTTTGGATGTTATACTGAACATCCAAAAATAATTATTTCTGTAAAATTGCCTTCACATAAAAATATTGTTCCGCTTTGTTCACACTGTTCAGGCTTTACTCCTGCAGAGTTTATTATCAGTTATAACTGAAAAACAACCTGGCCACTGAGCGCGTCACCATGGGCCGGTCAAAAATCTGCATGCGTTATTGAATAATTAGCAGGAAGTGCTCACTGCTTTTATACTGCACTCTCAGTGTTTTATCATATAATTAGGGAGGAACAAAATATAACTAAAAGATTGTGACTTCACTTAAATATATTGCCCTCAAATAGCATAGATTGATATAAAAGGCACTTTGTAATACTATAGATAGAATCTATCTATCTATCTATCTATCTATCTATCTATCTATCTATCTATCTATCTATCTATCTATCCCAAGGGAAAAACTTGCAACTTGGCTAAAAATAAAAAGAACAGGTATAGTGTGACTGTATATTAAAATATGCACTTATTTTACAATACTTATTAATCTGCAGCATAAGAACATCTTTAGATTTCCTTTGAAATTTTTACTGCCGTCTTCTATATTCCGCAGTTTAAAATGAATACTTTATCATTGTCCAGTAAGAAACCAGAAACGTTGTCATCTTTATCTAGTCTTCATTGTCCTTCATTAGTTCACATTTCTGACTTGCTCTTGTGCATTTGTTTAGCTGGGAATTTAAAAGTATCAGCATGTCATTTGGTATTCTATAATTTTTTCTTTTCCTCTGTATATTACGCTATCATGATTAAAGTTTTGCTCATTTTACCAGAAAAATGAAATGGCTTGCAAGACTAAAGCATTAATTACCACTTATATACAGTATATATGTACGTACTAGGACAGCAAAACGCCTGTTTAGTAAAATAGGCACAATGGTACAATGGTAGGTCTATGTGCTTTGATCTGCATCAAATACGTAGTGCATTTAGGAACCGTTCTTCACTGGATATTCTAGCTGTCACATCCCTCTTTCTGAGTGCTTCTTGTTGTCTTTGTTTGTTGGACATTCCAGCCCTATGTGGATGCCTGATGGCGTTATTCCCTGGCATGGACACTGGATATTTTGTCATTTTATATATGGACAGATTGAAATCTATGTAATCAATGTAGACCTCAGATTTCTTAACGTTTGCACCATGCAATGCAGATGTGTCTTTTATATGCCATTTGGTATGGGATTCACAAAAGCAGCATTAATGTTTGTGATGTGCCATCTATTAGAATGACAGATGTAATGCATTTTATTACTTAAAATGTTTATGATACACCATCTTTGATATTCAGAGACACAGCACCCTGACAGACATACAGAAAAACACGCAGTCACTTCTCCTTTTATTAAGGTGGGTATGGACATCTCCATAACTCATGAGTCTGAGTGTTAAAACTAAGTAATTGAAATTTATTTTAAATGAATAATGTTTCCCGTATATCTTTATGAAACATCTAACTTGATGCCCTACATCCTTTAAAATAAAGGCTCTAAAATTGCCCTTTATTGAGTTGTGTGGTTCCTTGTAGAACCATTGCTTGATAAAGAAGCATTTCGTTCTTTGAAGAGTCCTTTGCATATGAAATTGGGTCTTTGGGCTTTGAAGAAGAACTTAATATGTGGAAAAATAAGAAATCTTTAATTTATAGTAGGCTACATAGCTGGGTACTATCATGGATAAAACTTTTATCTCTCTTCAAGGAAGGCAATTCAGAGTCTATGCACAAATGTCTTTGTCCATGGAGTGCACCCCAAACTAAACAATTCATCTCCATTTATACTTTTTTCTAATTACCATCACCTTCTCTAATGCAACACATTATCTGACTCTTAATATGCCCAACTTTATTATCTCCTCCAATCAACTAAAGCCACCAGTAATTTCTGATTCTTGTCAATTCTCCCATTATTCTGAATGCCCCCTTATTAAGAGGGGAGAGTTGTATGGGCTTTCCCATCATTTTATTCCCATTTTCCAGATGGGTGTTTGTTACTCATTTACCTTATTCTAACCATGGAAAATGACGTTGGTGGCTTCTCTAAGATGAGGCAGAGACCTCATGCGCTTAAGCTTCAAGTTAACTCTTGAGTTACATTCAGTTCTTTTCTTTAAGTTTAATAATTCATTGTGTTTTAACTTCATATATACCTGTAAAAGATTGTAAAAGATTATTATATAATAACTAGGGGGTTCGCCCCCTGCTCGCTTTGCTAGCCAACCACGAACCGCTCCCCCACCGGCCTGTGCTACGTGCCAGCCACCTTCGTGTCTCTGCCGCTCGTGTTGTGAAGAAGGGGGCTGAACGCACCCCAAGGAGACACGGTTGCTTCTCCAAAACCCCCTCTTAAGTGGTGATACAATGGGAAACAAATACATTTTTTTTTACCTCCTCTTTGCTCGATTGATCTGCATCTCGTGTGTCGCTTCAAACATCTAAAAGCCTGTACAGCAGCTGCCCTACTCTTTGTCTTTTATTTCTGGCCCTGGGTGTGGTTAAATCTCTTGGCACAAAGTCTCGTCTCGCAGGATGTGAGTTCTTGATTTTTTCTAAAAACGGAATAAGAATCTGAAAATCTAACAACATCACATTAAAGTCTGATAAATTCTGAAAAGAGTGATACCATATATATATATATATATATATATATATATATATATATATATATGTAAGTTTTAAAATAACCCCGATTTAAAGCATGACAAAAAATGTGACATAAGAACGTCACAAAAAGTCGTTGCACTTTTAGGCATAGCATTTTATATATATATACTAGCAGAATACCCGCGCTTCGCAGCGGAGAAGTAATGTGTTAAAGAAGCAATGAAAAAGAAAAGGAAACATTTTGAAAATAACGTAACATGATTGTCAATGTAATTGTTTTGTCACTGTTGTGAGTGATGAGTGTTGCTGTCATATATATATATATATATATATATATATTTACACACACACACATAAACATATATATATATACATATCTATACATATACACATATATATACACACACACATATATACATACATATATATATATCTATATATATACACATACATATACATACACACATACATACATACACACACACATATATAAACATATATATACATATACATACATATCTACATATATACACACACAGCTATTTCCTATCAGTGCAATACGCTGCTTGTTAAAACGGATAACTCCCGCTGTTACGTGCAAGTCTGTGTGGATATTATGAACTATCATATTTGTTCAAGTTCTATTTAAATATTAAATATAAGGAATTTTTATTTAGTCGACAGAAATATCTTTGGTAGGAATGGTAAAAACAGACAGGAATATTATTCTTGAATAAATCAACTCAAACCTTAAACAACTTATAATATTTTGCTCTCCATAAAAATATATCCTGTCTAAATTATACAAGTTAGAAATAAAGTAAACGTTAAAAGAACAAACATTCAAATTTCTTTACTCTTATGTAATTTTATATAAAAAATAAACTTAGATTTTAAATATCCCAAAAGATTTTGCTCTCCATAAAAATATATCCTGTCAAAATTATACAAATTCAAATATGAACATGCTGCATAACAAAACCTGGAAATATAAATAAAATGTGTTCCTTTCAGCAATAACAAATCAAATCATTCAGTTGTCTTTGCTCATATGTCATTTTAGAGCTGGACGCCTGGCATCTTTTTTTGGCAACAAGTTCGTTTCTGTTTGGTGTGAGGTTCTGTGTTGTGGAGATTCTCAGGATGGACTGCAGGTGCTCATCAGTGAGGCGACTCCTGTGTGCTGTTTTGTTAGTCTTTATCACTGAGAAGAGCTTCTCACACAGATATGTGCTACCAAACATGCACAAGGTTCGAGCCGCATGTAGACGGACTTTTTTTTGTTCTTCAAAGTCACCAAAGCGCCGTGCAAACTCAGTGCGCTCAGTTTATCAGCAAAGTGCGTATTTGGGAACACCGTAGTGACGACTTGGTTCAACATTACTTGGCAACAGGGAAAGTGGGGCAAGTTGCACTGGTTTATTTGTGTCTCCCATAAAAGCAGCTTCACTTGAAATCACTTTGTGATTGTGCACGGGTAAAAACGTCCGCTGAAGTGTCAGATTCTTATTTAATTCTTCTGCTTTCTGTATCTTCTGCATTGCATTCAGGTCTTTCAGGTTACCCTGATGTTTTGTCTCATAGTGCCGTCTTAGATTAAATTCTGTAATTACAGCCACATTAGCTCCACAAATGAGACACACGGGTTTACCGGCAATGTCAGTAAACATATACTCAGCCTCCCATCGGTTTTTAAAGGCTCTATTTTCAGAATCAACTTTTCTCTTCAGCATCGTGTGGGCTAGCTTTGCAATAACTTGCAGCGTGATAAGCTAGACTTGATTAACGCGGTAAGTGTTCGGCAAGGCAGCTGAAGCGCTGCATAATGGGATCTGTAGTTTATTGTGTTACCAGCGCTTCATATACCCGGGCTATTAATAACAATAATACAGTATATAAAATGATCTTGCGGGCCGGATATAATTACACGCCGGGCCGGATGTGGCCCGTGGGCCTTGAGTTGGACTCATATGGACTAAATAGAACTTGAAAAGAAATATTTTTTGGAATGTAATCGCGCAAGTCAGTACATCGAGCCCGCGTGCTATTGTGGTTTTGCTTGTGTGCTTCAGTAAGTTACCGTCCCCTCGCTCTTACTTTTTTACCGTTCATCTAATGAATACACTGAGTATGGCTTTACCAAAACAATCATTGATCGCGAATAAAGTATCCATTATTCATGAAGCTTCAATAGGTGAATAGGTGATCTGTCTTTCTGCGTTAACCGCATGCGTTTTCATACGTCTCAAACTAAGGGGATGCGAGGTTAAAATAAATCGAGAAGCGCGCGTACATACTTAGTGCATCCCCTCTCGGGAATTGAACCTCGGACGTGGGCGCTACAGTCGAATGCTTTAGTATCGCGCCACGGCGTGTGGTTTATCTATTTGAGCGTAGCAGTGTAATTCAGTTTTTGTTCAGCACTCTTTGGAACTGTTACTTTTTGTCTGTGCACTGCGTCAGTTCACGTGAGCTGCTGAATATGGTTTTATATATATGTCACTCGCTCGCTTCTAATTGTTTCGCTGCCTTCTTAATTATATAATGCATGTTTTCTAAAGCGCGTTTTGTAGCTCTTCCTGGCTTTCTACGTAATGCGTGATTACGTGAGAGGCGTGATGATGTCATACGAACTCCGCCCCTCCAGCTGAACTCCATTACAGTAAATGGAGAAAAACAGCTTCCAGTTATGACCATTACGCGTAGAATTTCGAAATGAAACCTGCCCAACTTTTGTAAGGAAGCTGTAAGGAATAAGCCTGCCAAATTTCAGCCTTCTACCTACACGGGAAGTTGGAGAATTAGTGATGAGTCAGTCAGTCAGTGAGTGAGTGAGTGAGTGAGTGAGTGAGTGAGTGAGTGAGGGCTTTGCCGTTTATTAGTATAGATAGAGTAGATTAAAACTTCTATAGTACTGACAGAACAAGAAGTCCTGAACTTAACCTGTGTTATTATATACAGGAAGTGTCATTATTAACTCAGGAACTCATTGGCATTTTATAAATCCAATATTATTTATTTATGGTTACAGTGGCAAAAGGAGCATGTGAACCTTTTGGAATGGCCTGGTTTTCTGCATAAATTGATCATAAAATGGTTCAAGCATAGACAAACACACTACGCTTACACTAATAACACACACACTATTAGAATCCTTCACGTCTTCATTGAACACAGCCATCAAACATTTGTTGCGTGCTGAGGAAAAAGTAAGTGAACGTTTTGATTTAATCACTGGTCGAAATTCCTTTGGCAGCAATAACCTCGAAGGAGCACTTCCAGTAGCCGTGAACCAGACATGAACAATGTTCAGGAGGAATTTTGGACCATATTATTGGGATATCTGGTGTGAACAGCTGTCCTGAGGTCATTCCACAGCCACCCCATTGGGTTAAGATCTGGGCTCTGAGTGGGCTACTCCAAAAGGCCTGATTTACTTTATTGAAGCCATTGTGTAGTAGATTTACTCTGATATTTAGGGTCATTGTCATGCTGCATCAACAAACTTCTACTGAGCTTCATCTGGCAGACAGCCACCTTGACATTATCTGGTAGGATAACTTAATAAGCTTGGGACTTCATTTTCTTCTTTGATGATGGCAAGGTGTCCAGGACCTGAGGCAGCAAAGAAGACCCAAATCATGATGCTCCCACACTTCACCACTGGGATGATGTTTATATAATTTTTCCAATATCATTGTAGTGTAGCAGGGTGATGTTTGGCAAACTTCAGGTGTGCAGCAATTTTTTTGGAGAGCAGCGGCTTCCTCCTTGGTTTCCTTCCATGAACACCATGCCTGTTAAATGTTCTCAAGAAGAGACTAGTTAACTTTTTCCAGTGATTCCTTTAATCTTTAACTGTTACTCTAGGGTTCTTTGATAAGCTAATTGAGCATTCTGGGTTGTGCTTTTCGAGTCATTTTGACTGCCACCCACTTGTAGGGAGCGTAGGCTCAGAAGTAAACCATCTCCATTTATATACAATTTAATTTTGAACTGGTAAATATTTAAACTCTTTGAACAGTTTGGACTTGCAGATGCTTCTTGTGAAAAGCAAACTCTAAATGATTTTAAAGTCTTATCTATTGGTCAAAGTGTCTCCAAGCCACACCTCCAAACTTGTTTCATTGGTTATACTCCGGGTTTGTCAACTTCTGACTCAAGTTAGCTTTTGTTGAAGTCATCTGCCTGGAGTTCACATATTCTTTCCAGCCTACACTGTGACTGTTTGAATGATTTATTAAATAAGTACAGAACAATACAGTAATATGTGTGGCATTAATTAAAACAAATTGTGTTTGTCAGTCAGTCAGCATCCAACCCACTATATCCTAACAAAGTATCACGGGGGTCTGCTGGAGCCAATCAAAGCCAGCACAGGGCTCAAGGCAGGAACAAATCCCGGGCAGGGCGCCAGCCCACCACAGGGCATACCCACTAAGGAAAATTTAGGATCGCCAATGCACCTAACCTGCATGTCTTTGGACTGTGGGAGGAAACTGGAGCACCCGGAGGAAACCCACGCAGACACGGGGAGAACGTGCAAACTCCATGCAGGGAGGACTCGGGGAAACGAACCCAGATTTCCTTACTGCGAGGCAGCAGTGCTACCAGTGCACCACCGTGCTGCTCCAATTGTGTTTGTTCATTGTTGTAACTTAGATGAAGGTCAGATTATATTTATTTCCAAAGGGTTCACATGCTTTTCTTGCCACTGTATTTATGGAGCCTCCTATAGATCTAAAAAATGAACTTCATGTGAATGGTTCTTTAGGAAGCCAAAAAATGGTTACCCTGTTGCATCCCTCTGAAGAACCACTATGATACCTTTACTTTTAAAAGTATAATCTATACAGATGCAAACAGTATATTAAAGAAAGAAAGAAAAAGTGATGCGTGCTATTAAACAATTAAATTGGTAATGACACTAAAGTGTTCAATGTGACAGACTGGCATCCCATCCAGGTTTGATTCTTATGGGTGTTTAAAGATACTAAAATGGGCTCCTTCCATCCTTTTAAGCCAGTTGAGATAATCCATGGTTGCACTGATGTCTCTTTTTGTTGGATGTTCTCCTAATATTTCAGCTATCATTAATCCTAATCAAGCAGATGTTTACATGGATGCACCCTGACAATAAACAAAATAGTAGAAATATCAGACAGAAAGTGTCAAATGGATGACTTCCCTTCCCCAAATTATTATTAATGAAAATATGTTATTACATTCCTTTGCATTTACATTCCTTACCTTACGACCTTTGTATATTTTGATATGAACGATGGGCACCGTTCAAATTATTTTAATGAGTGCTCAAAGGTGCACACTTGTTTGGCTATGTATTACAAGCAAGAGAAGTATATTTTTAAATGAGTCTTCAACTATTAGTTTTGATTCTGGTGTTTTTACAATAACGTTACGTGTCACGGCGGGGGCATAAGTATTACAATTCATAATTTGGGGGTAATGGTATAAATTTCATAATTTATAATTCGGGTTGGGTAAATTTCATAATTTATATTTTTGGGGTGGGACTAAGTTTCATACATCAAATTTCATAGTTCATCTTTTCCTAAATCATTTTTTACACATCATGTTTCATAAATTATAATTGGGGCGGGGTTTAAAGTCATCAATCACCAATTTGGCAATTTCTGTCTTATATTACTGCTACTCAAAATGATTTGGCCTTTTTAATTAAAAAAAAAGTGATTTATTATTAATAAGATAAGGACTTTATCCAACATAACACACTTCTTTTTGTATTTGTCCAGTTGAAACACAGGCAGGAGAAATGGCACACTTATAGTCAGACAGTATTAGCAGTTGAATCTGAACCCATAACTTTAGAGTTTGAACTTTAACCTCTGCACCAGACATTTTTGAAGGAAAGGCTCTTGAATTTTCTTGAAGGAAAGGCCCTCATGTATGGAGGTGCCCATAATACACTCTAGGATCGGATATGGCAGTTTATTTCCCTTGCTTTTTTTAAAAGCTTTAATTTTTTTGGCATTCATCTTTCCAGTGGCAAATATGATTATCACCCATATTTTGAAGAAGATAAAAACAGTTTCTGAACTAAATAAATAATGACTTATTTTTTTCCTAATTAGGATGGGCACTTACTGTATTGAGCATGCCACACTTGGGATGTGCCCACTGAGTCCAGTAAATGGCGCTAGTGGCACTTCCAGAGCCTGAGCAACTGTGATCTACACAGATGCTAACAATATATTGTGGAAGTAAATAGTAGAAAGAAAGAAAGAGAAAGAAAGAAAGAAACCTTTTTACTATTACAAATGGTGTTAAATGCGACACACTGGCGTTCCACCCAGGATTGATTCTTAATGATTAGTGTTTGAAGGTAGTAATGAGTTTGGCTCACTCCATCCTTTTAAAGGAATGTTCCATCCAAAAATGTTATTTAAATGTTACTTAAAGAGAATGTTTTTGAATTTTGAATTGAACTTTATTAATCTATGCTCAACAAATCATTTACGAAAGTAAAGCCAGCAAAGAAAACCCCAATTCACCCCAAAAAGAGAGCAATACTTAATGCATGTGTCAAATAAGAAAAATCAATTCATTATCTTCATATTTACAAATTGCCTCATGAACACACCATTTTTTTTCTCAAAAGAGTTCACATTTGCAGTCATTCTGTAGTACTTACATTCCAAATACACCCTTTGCTTTTACAAGTCCATGAAATATTCTTATCATGTCACGTTGTTTATTTGAGTTCACGTTCTCCTTTATGGATTTATAAATGGCCAGCCTAGCCAGTCCGATGAGGATATTACCAATCTGGCATTTATTTCGATTATTTTTATTTCCGTTAACGCTGTAAATAAATACACAATTATTAAAAGGCAAGTTACTGTTTTACTATTACAAAAGGTGTTAAATGTGACACACTGGCGTTCCACCCAGGATTGATTCTTAATGATGAGTGTTTGAAGGTAGTGATAGATTGGCTCGCTCCATCCTTTTAGAGGAATGTTCCAACCAAAAATGTTATTTAAATTCTGAATATTATATATATATATATCCATCCATCCTCTTCCGCTTATCCGGGGTCGGGTCGCGGGGGCAGCAGCTTGAGCAGAGAGGCCCAGACTTCTCTCTCCCCGGCCACTTCTTCCAGCTCTTCCGGGAGAATCCCAAGGTGTTCCCAGGCCAGCCGGGAGACATAGTCCCTCCAGCGTGTCCTGGGTCTTCCCCAGGGCCTCCTCCCGGTTGGACGTGTCCGGAACACCTCACCAGGGAGGCATCCAGGAGGCATCCTGATCAGATGCCCGAGCCACCTCATCTGACTCCTCTCGATGCGGAGGAGCAGCGGCTCTACTCTGAGCCCCTCCCGGATGACTGAGCTTCTCACCCTATCTTTAAGGGAAAGCCCAGACACCCTGCGGAGGAAACTCATTTCAGCTGCTTGTATTCACGATCTCGTTCTTTCGGTCACTACCCATAGCTCATGACCATAGGTGAGGGTAGGAACGTAGATCGACTGGTAAATTGAGAGCTTCGGCTTACGGCTCAGCTCTTTTTTCACCACGATAGACCAATGCAGAGCCCACACCGATCTGCCTGTCGATCTCACGGTCCATTCTTCCATCACTCGTGAACAAGACCCCGAGATACTTGAACTCCTCCACTTGGGGCAGGATCTCTCCCCCAACCCTGAGAGGGCACTCCACCCTTTTCCAGCTGAGGACCATGGTCTTGGATTTGGAGGTGCTGATTCTCATCCCAGCCGCTTCACACTCAGCTGTGAAAGGATCCAGAGAGAACTGAAGATAACGGCCTGATGAAGCAAACAGGACAACATCATCTGCAAAAAGCAGTGACCCAATCCTGAGTCCACCAAACCGGACCCCTTCCACACCCTGGCTGCGCCTAGAAATTCTGTCCATAAAAGTTATGAACAGATTCAGTGACAAAGGCCATGGCGGAGTCCAACTCTCACTGGAAATGGGCTCGACTTTTTGCCGGCAATGCGGACCAAGCTCTGACACCAGTTGTGCAGGGATCGAACAGCTCTTATCAGGGGGTCCGGTACCCCATACTCCCGGAGCACCCCCCACAGGGTTCCCCGAGGGACACGGTCGAACACCTTTTCCAAGTCCACAAAGCACATGTAGACTGGTTGGGCAAACTCCCATGCTTCCTCTAGGATTCTGCTAAGGGTGTAGAGCTGGTCCACTGTTACACGACCAGGACGAAAACCACACTGTTCCTCCTGAATCCGAGGTTCGACTATCCGACGGACCCTCCTCTCCAGAACCCCCGAATACACTTTTCCAGGGAGGCTGAGGAGTGTGATCCCTCTAGTTGGAACACACCCTCCAGTCCCCCTTTTTAAAGAGGGAGACCACCACCCTGGTCTGCCAATCCAGAGGCACTGTCCCGATGTCCATGCGATGTTGCAGAGACGTGTCAACCAAGACAGTCCTACAACATCCAGAGCCTTGAGGAACTCCGGGCGTATCTCATCCACCCCCGGGGCCTTGCCACCACGGAGTTTTTTGACCACCTCGGTGACCTCAGTCCCAGAGATGGGAGAGCCTACCTCAGAGTCCCCAGGCTCTGCTTCCTCATTGGAAGGCATGTTAGTGGGATTGAGGAGGTCTTCGAAGTACTCCCCCCACCAACCCACATCATTCCGTGTCGAGGTCAGCAGCGCACCATCCCACCATATACGGTGTTGACACTGCACTGCTTCCCCCTCCTGAGACGCTGGATGGTGGACCAGAATCTCCTCGGAGCCGCCCGAAAGTCGTTCTCCACGGCCTCCCCAAACTCCTCCCATGCCCGAGTTTTTGCCTCAGCAACCAACGAAGCCGCATTCTGCTTGGCCTGCCGGTACCTATCAGCTGCCTCCAGAGACCTACAGGACAAAAAGGTCCTATAGGACTCCTTCTTCAGCTTGATGGCATCCCTCACCGCCGGTGTCCACCAACGGGTTTGGGGATTACCGCCACGACAGGCACTGACCACATTGCGGCCACAGCTCCAGTCAGCCGCCTCAACAATAGAGGCACGGATCATGGCCCATTCGGACTCAATGTCCCTCACCTCCCTTGGGATGTGGTCAAAGTTCTGCCGAAGGTGGGAGTTGAAGCTACTTCTGACAGGGGGATTCTGCTAGCCGTTCCCAGCAGACCCTCACAACACGTTTGGGCCTGCCAGGCCTGACCGGCATCTTCTTCCACCAACGAAGCCAACTCACCACCAGGTGGTGATCAGTTGACAGCTCCGCCCCTCTCTTCACCCGAGTGTCCAAGACATGTGGCCGCAAGTCTGATGACACAACCACAAAGTCGATCATCGAAATGAGGCCTAGGGTGTCCTGGTGCCAAGTGCACATATGAACACCCCTATGCTTGAACATGGAGTTCGTTATGGACAATCCGTGACGAGCACAGAAGTCCAATAACAAAACACTGCTCGGGTTCAGATCGGGGGGGCCATTCCTCCCAATCACGCCCTTCCAGGTCTCACTGTCATTGCCCACGTGAGCATTGAAGTCTCCCAGCAGAACGAGGGAGTCCCCAGAAGGTATGCCCTCTAGCACCCCCTCCAGGGACTCCAAAAATGGTAAACCCCAACGCACAGGCTCCAAGTCGGGGGGCAATAAGTATGCCCACATCTGCTCGGCGCCTCTCACCGGGGGCAACTCCAGAGTGGTAGAGAGTCCAGCCCCTCTCAAGGAGATTGGTTCCAGAGTCCAAGCTGTGCGTCGAGGTGAGTCCGACTATATATCACCCGGAACCTCTTGAACTCGCGCACTAGCTCAGGCTCCTTCCCCTTCAGAGAGGTGACATTCCATGTCCCAAGAGCCAGTTTCTGTAGCCAAGGATCAGACCGCCAAGGTCCCCGCCTTTGGCCACCACCCAACTCACACTGCACCCAACCTCCTTGGCCCCGCCATAGGTGGTGAGCCCATGGGGGGGGAGGACCCACGTTACCTCTTCGGGCTGTGCCCCAGCCGAGCCCCATGGGTGCAGGCCTGGCCACCAGGCCCTCGCCATCGAGCCTCACCTCCAGGCCCCAGTGACCCGCGTCCGGGCAAGGGAAAACGTCGTCCAAAATTTTCTTTCATCATTGGAGGTTTGTTGAACCGCTCTTTGTCTCATCCCTCACCTAGGACCAGTTTGCCTTGGGTGGCCCTACCAGGGGCATAAAGCCCCGGACAACATAGCTCCTAGGATCATTGGGACACGCAAACCCCTCCACCACGATAAGGTGATGGTTCAAGGAGGGGTTTATATATATATATATATATATATATATATATATATATATATAGTAAAAGACGAAGCAACAAACAGCATAAAGGTTTGGGGTTTTCCGGCCCCGTATATTGTAGACAATCCACAATAAATAAAAATGCAGGTCAAAAGAATATAAACAAAACAGTTCATATGCGCGACGCCCTTCAGAGGCGTCGGCGGCCATTTTATAGGGGAGGGGCCGGAAGTGGAGGAATGCTGGGAAGGAAGCGTGAGGGAGGATGGGACTGCTGACGTCAGGAAACATGGCGGAGGAAGGGCGGAAGTGGACGTACTGCGGGAAGGCTATGATGGTGGAGCGTCTCTTTTCCTGAAAGACAAAGGAGAAAGGTTAGTACCCCACCACTCCCTGCCGGTGAATGTCTTTCGAAGCGGTTTAAGGTCCGTCCGCGGCCTCCTACTCGCGCATGCGTGACAATATATATATATATATACTGGGAACTGGGACCCGGACACACACAGACGGACATCGTTATTAGTCCCAACACACTGTTTATTTACAACTATGCACAAGTTTTTGTGCACTCACGAACCCCAGTGCCTCCAGCACCGATTCCCCCAATGTCCAGGCCACACAGTTCCCGTGCCTTTCTCCTGGCCGCCTTTAGTCCTCCCTCCTGTTCCGTCCTCTTCCACCCGACTTCTGCCGATGACTGGAGGGAGGCGACCCCTTAAATAGGAACCCGGGTGGGCTCCAGCTGCTTCCCGGCATTCCCCTGTAGCCACGCCCCTGTGTGGCGGAAGTGCCGGCTGCGCACCCGGAAGCCGTCCGGGTGTCCCCTGTCGTCTTCCCCCCAGCACTTCCTGGTGTGGCGGAAGTGCTGGGCTCCCGGGATATTCAGGCACTGGGGCGCCGCCTGGCGGTGGCCACGGGTCCCTACAGGGCTGGGCTTCCAAGCCCTTCACCCGAGGCCCCCAACATAACCAGGGCGGATGCCCCCTCGCGGTCTGGAGGAGGCACAAGCCCTCCTCCGGTCCTCCCCGGCCGGGTTCCACACGGGATATTCCGGCACCGGGGCGCCGCCTGGTGGTGGCCACGGGTCCCTACAGGGCTGGGCTTCCAAGCCCTTTACCTGAGGCCCCCAACATAACCAGGACGGACGCCCCCTCGCGGTCTGGAGGAGGCACAAGCCCTCCTCCGGTCCTCCTGGGCGTCCCGGTCGGGCTCCAGCCCCGGCCGGGGACCATAATATATATACTAAAATATTGTTAAATAGTTATTTCCGGAAAGATCAGTGCACATCATAAACACCAAAATAACCCTCACCTACACTCTTAAAAATTAAGGTGCCAGTAAGGTTTGTTCAGAAGAATGCCATGGGGGAACCATTTTTGCTTCCAAAAAGACCCATCCACATGAGGGGCTCAGTAAGAACCTTAGTTTATTTGTTTAGCTCCATAACAGGCTCCATGCAATAAACAGTCATGAACAGACAGTAACATATTGGTGAAATACCAAGAGCTCATGATGCTAAAAGGCCCCTTGCTGCACACGTACAGTAACACAGACTAAGTCCAGGTTTTCTTAATCTGTTAGTGTCCTGCTAGGTAACACACAATATGTGAAAGATTTCAGCTCTCTTCTACATATTAGAAAGATTTTCAAAGCAGGAAGAACCAAATTCATATGCAGAGAACCCTTCCTAGAATGAAATGGTGCTTTGCCAAGAAATAGTTCTTCAAGGAATGGCTTAAAATGCCATTAAAGAGACATTATTTTTAAGACTGTGGGAGAGACTTTTTGAACTGAAGACAGGACTCTTGACCAACAATAAAGGGGAGAGGTCAGTCTCCAGTTTTTTTTCATGGACATTTTTCAAACTGTTTGGAGTTATTTGGTGACTGTTTATCTGTTTAATAACTTTTTTTCTCTCCATTCTGTATGAAAACATGAAAGTAAATGTATTTTTTTTTCTCAGCCATCATTACAAACAAAAAAGATTAGATAACATAGAAAAAATGTAATTTTTGAGAGTTGCATTTCTTTGACCTGGAATGCTCCACCCAATCCATGGTTACACAAAAGTATTCATTTTTCTATATGTCTATACATTATGTCTTTTGCTGTTGCTTTATTCAATATCTGAGCTATTAGTATTAGTATTAGTATCGTTGAGATGGATGCATCCTGACAATAAACAACATCATCTGGCCTTTTTACTTTCAAAAAAGATATTAGGCTGAGCCCTTTATCTAAGGCGACTTACAACATATGACATACAATTGCTTATGTTTCTTTTGTGTTTTTTTTTTTTTTCATTTGGAACACAGGCAGATGAGGTGACTTGCTCATTGGCAAGGAATGTCAGTCGTAGACTTTGAATCCATAACCTCCAAAGACTTAACCACAATGCCACACATTTTTGAAGCAAAGGCTCTTGAATTCTTTTGTTGGGACATTTCTTCAATATTTGGGCTATCAGTAATTGCTAACCAAACAGAGGTTTACATGGATACACCCTGACAAAAAACACAATGATTTGGCCTTTTATCTTTAAAAAAAAAAAATTGATTTATTATTATTAGACTAAGACCAGGTGACTAACAACATATGCCATACAATTAGTTACATTTCTTTTGTTTTTGTTTTTTTCCTGAAGGCGGTGAAGTGACTTGCTCATGGTCACACACTGTCAATAGAAGGCTTTGAATCCACAACCTTAGGGTCTGAAGTCCAAAGCCTTAACCACTATGTCACACATTTATAATGAAAAGGCTATTGAAGTCTCTTAAAGTACATGCCCATTGTCTTTTGTTGGAGATTTTCCCAATATTTGCAAAACTTATTTTGATGCACCCTGATAATAAACATAATGATGTGGAATTTTACTTTCAGAATGATGGACTTGTGAAGCAAAGGCTCTTGAATTTTCATAAAGTGCATGTCCATTGCCTTTTATTTGACATTTTTCCAATATTTGGGAAGTTTATCTGGATGCACCCTGACAATAAACATAATGATGTGGAATTTTACTTTCAAAATGGATTGGTGAAGCAAAGGCTCCTGAATTCTCTTAAAGGAAATGCCCACATATATGGAGGTACCCATAATACACTCTAGGATAAGCTATGGCAGTTTGTTTCCCTTGTGTTTTAGCATCTTTTTCCATATTTTGAAGAAAAACAATTTTGTGAACTAAATGAATAATGACTTCATTTTTTTTTTCATAATTAAGATGGGCATTCCTTGAACATACCACACTTGGGATGTGCCCACTGAGCCCAGTACATCCCGTTTTTGGCACTTCCAGAGCCTAGTGAAGAAGCTTCTCCAATATTAAAAATAAAGCTCCTGCTATTTATCTATTCATCTCTTAATTCAGTGGCGCTCCTTTTCATTATTTGAAGAGTATGAACAGTACAAACTTCATAAATCAGTTGCAAAATAACACCATTAAAGACCATCTCCAACAAGATCTGAGGTTGCTTTCTGCAAAGAGCAAGCGCGTTGTGCTGAGGACATCCACGCTAGACGATGATAATTAATTGGGCTTCACTAGCGCCGCTTCCAGGGCTTTAATGAGTAATAAACAGCGCCATATATATTTTTGTCTTTCAGTCCCTGTTGAAAAACGAGTCCCTCCCCACCAAGCAAGGGCTGCCTTCTGAACATCCAGCAGCAGCAAAAGCAGCAGCAGCAGCGGCGGCGGCAGCTTCTTGCATTTCTCTGGTCGCATGTGACTTGCATTCTGAAAGCCTATGATCTCCGCAAATAAAGGGATTCCGTGCTGCCTCATGGAGCCCAAGCGTTATGCCGCTGCTGCTGCTGCTCCTCCTCAAACGTTAGGGCAAATACCTAAAGTCCGAGCTATACTGGAATGCCTCCCGATAAAGAAGTCCATCGAGGGTGAAGGATTTTCCGTTTAATTAGGTCTGATTGCGATCTAAAGGACTTCTGGATACACACCACGTTGTCCACTAGTCTCTATCTTCACTGCAAACTCTTGCGCACCCCCTGGTGCTTGCTAGTCTCCAAAACTTCTTTGTGTGTGTTGCCTGCTTTGCAGATTGTCTTCCTTGTCTCTCTGGTTGCTCATTATTCAGAGACAGACGGATCTCAGGTCATCTGCAGCTGCAGCAAAAGGAGAAGCAGGAAAGATGGCGATCATCCACTAGACCGGGCACACGCATGAGACACTCAGCAAGTTTGTGTCTTTTTGGACAAAGATCGCTCTTTTTTCCCGGACCGATCCGTAAGTAAAACATGACAGATCCATAACAAGTAGAAGGTTAGGACTATCGTGCGTTATCTTTTTAAAATATTACAAAGCAGCGTTGAGATCTTTCCGTTGGGTTTGCTTTTTTCTGTTTGCTCCTCTCTTGGGTTTTTGTTGTTTAATCATATTTTTGGGGGGTCTTTCTGCTTTTGTTAACTGATCCATAGAAGCTTTGAGAGACGTTGGGGTTGAAGTGAAATGAAAAGGAAAGCAAGAAGGGAAGAAAAAAAAATCTGATGATCGTTTCTTTTAATGAGCTGGGAGAAGGTGAAGGGCTTGCGGGGAGGGGGGTGGTGGTGGTAGTGTGTGTGTGTGTGTGGGGGGTGCTGTTTTCCTTTTTTTTTATTAGTTTGGGACCAGAGGAGACTTGGATAAGAGGAGAAAAGAAGGGAGCTGGAGAAACGTGCAGAGTGAGTGAGTGAGAGAAAGAGAAAAAGAAAAACAAATAATGTGGCGCTGCTGACTCTTAGACACGGCAAAGCCAGCCAGATCGTGACCTCTTTTTTCCTTTTTTTTTATTAATATGATCATTATTTTTTTGCCCACCACCACAACCACCCCTCTTTATTTATCCACGCGCTTGGAAGAGATCGGGGCAGCTCGGAAGTGGAGCTTCCATGGAGCTGCTGGGGCGCGATCCGATATCATGTGAGGCTTTTGTTTGTCTAGGTTGTCTTTGTGACGTTTTTGAACATTTATTTATTTTATTTTTTGGTAAGGGGGGCGGTGGTGGTGGTGGTGGTTCACCTAGGTTGGTCCAATGCACGGATTTAGTGGTAGCGAGGCTTGTGCGCGCGCGGTGGGGAGGAGAAGCCATTGCACGCTTTGCTTTGCTGTCCTCTTCTCTTCTCCTCTCCTTTCTCCTCTCCCAGCACCTCCATTAGCGCTCGGCTGTCTGGCTCCGCAAGTCCACTCGTTGGCTCGCTCGCTCTCCCTCCCACTCTCTCTCTCTCTCTCTCTCCATTTCAAGCTCTGTCCAGCTCTCATTGGCTTCTCTTCACACACTTCAATGATAAACGTTTTGCATTTGTTTCTTTTGTGACGACTGTTTTTCCTTTCTTTCCTTCTGGTGTATCTTGGAAGCTACAGTAGCGCTTTGGGAATGGTGGGGGGGAGCGTGTGGGTTAGAAGAAAGGGGGGGTCTCCATGCCATTTTTTTCCTTTCCCCCTTTTTTTTTTGCTTTCCTACTGTCTGTTGTCTTCCATGGCTTTGGTGTTGTTTGTTTGTTTGCTCTTGGCTCCTTGGGAAGGCTGATCTTCTTTTGCATGTTTATTTATTTATACATTTCTTGCACTTGTTTCCGTCTACTTGTGGTTGGTGGCATACTAAGCTTTTTGCCAGGGCCTAAGCGTCAGACAGAATCAAGTCAGACAAGGACTCATGGATGTTCTTGTGGGCTTCACCATAAAATGGAGGAACAGCAGAAGCCAAGATTCCTCCTGAGCAGTGAGTGGCGAGAACTCCAGTCTGCATTTATTATATTTAAGGCCACCAAAGGGAGGCTGCAGAAGGATGCATGGGTGGATGGATGGATTTGGGTTGCTTTTAACCTCAAGAGAAAATGGAGAGCATGGTGTGTGTGTGTGTGTGGGGGGGGGTGTTTTGGTATGTGTTTGGGGGTCGGGGGTTTGGCAGCACTGAGCAGACTTAAGCGTGTGGGGTTTGGTGTCAGACAAGGAGGCAGGTGCACCCACATGGTAATTATGTGGTCAGATGGCACAAGTCTGATTTGTAGGTTGAAGGAGCATGGGGTCTGCATGCAGAGGCTTAATTGCATGTTTACCACCAAAGGCGACACTGGCTTGTGGGCCTTCCATGATGATGTCAATGTCATACTAAGTATGACTAATTGTCCTCGGTGCTCATTCTAGTCTGCAGTTCTGCTAATGTCTTCATGCCTATTTATTTCTCTCTCTCTTTGCTTTTTTTTTACTTCATTTCCATTCACTTAGTGTCCCTCCAGCTCTGTTTAATTTTATGTTTCTGTGCAAAGCGTCCTTATTTTAGCTCATGATTTGATAAATAATAGCTGAGGACTCTTCTTGGAATCTGTCTTTGGAATTAAGACTAGCCAATGTCGGCTGTGGAGGAGTTGCATGAAAGAACCTTCCCTGCACAAATTCTATTCCTTTTTGTTTGAACTTGTTTTTTTTCCCTTACCGTTTGTGTTACCATTTTCCTTCAGCTACCCACCACCCTATCCGTCTCAGTTTGAATTTTATGGATTTATGCAGGTGATTTCTTATTTACCTCATGACTTGCACAAATGATAATGGCTCAGGTAGCTCCTCTTGATCTGCCCTAACTATTAAGACTAGCTGATTGCTAGACAGCTTCTGCTTTAATTTAGTTTCCTAAAATAAAACGTGCCGTTGTATATTTTTAAAACATTTTCGCGCTTTTTGTTTAGTTAGACCTCCTCTTGCTGCATTTTGGTTTTTGTTTAATGTTCTTCTTCATGACCATTACTAGACAGCCATGTTTGTCATGTCTGGAGAAATAAGAGCTAAGGTGGCCTCTCAAAATTGGTCATTGGAATGATAATAATGATGATGGGTCTGTAGTCTACTGAAATAATTATATATGAGAAAAAATGTTTTCTGTGTGTTTTAAATGTTCATTTCCTTATGGATATATAAAAATATAATGAGAGTTTGTATCTTAATTTACATGTGGTAATGTATGTACATTTTTTTCATGTTGGAAAATGACATATATATATATATATATATATATATATATATATATATATATATAAATAATATAAATCTCCAGTATGGAATCTGAAGAAAATAAAACTTTTTACAAGTCTAAAATAATTGGTCCCAAACTACCTGTGCACTGTATAGTATAACCAGTTTAATTCAGTTCATTGTTTGAAAGCAGAACCCATTCTAGCAGAATCGGTCACAAGACATAAACCAAACTTAGGTGGGGTGTCCCTCTACCTCTGGTTTCACCAGCACACACACTCCTATATATTGTGTGTATATATGTGTACATGCTCATTTGATTTTTATTTTTTTTTCTGCTTACAAAATTGAGAATTGGGGGGGGTCTAAACCTATTTTGGCAAATCTGAGCACAAACCACCAGACTGAATGGACCACATGACGGTACCCATACACACACTCTGACACTCATGTGCCTGTATGATATTTTCTTTTGTATATACCCATTCATCTAACCATAACATTATTTGAGCTTTTGTAAAAAGCTAAATATCTCTCTGGGACAAATGTAGTACTGCTGAAATATCTATCTCTGTGCCTGTGAATCTATGAATTGAACTTCCTTTCTACATTTAAATAAAGTTTATGGTCAGGGACCCCAAGCCAGGCAATCTCAGGCATAAGACCACTGCCAGTCTTCAATCTATGAGTGTCCACTCATTCATCAGTTTTCTTTGTCTGCTGTTTATGGTCACTTTGGCCTTAACTTATCTTCACAACATTGGGTGTAAGGGAGAATCAAGTTTTCCAATGGGAAGCTAGTTGATGTTTGAGTACTGTTTTATACATACATAATCACACTCCTGTAAAGTATAATTTGTCAGTTTTCTTTCTTTATCAATGTATAAAGTTTAGGACTACTGATGCTGTAGTCTGTACCAGAAGGCACAACCCAGGATGAGGCATTAGCCCATTGTAAGATACACTCACGCCTTCGCACTTGACAGTGAACCTAACAAAAAATGGAATGAGAATTAAAATTCTTTGTAGAAACATGTAGATATGGGGAGGACCAGGTCAGGACTGGAAACCAGGAGCCTTGAGCTGTGAGGCAGCAGCGCAATCTACTGCTCTGCCCTCTCAGCCATAATTCAGCATACAGATGTAATGCAATATACGTAATTACAAACATTTATAAGATCCATTTCCTAACTTGCTTTTCCAATGAACAAATATTCAGTTCCATTCATTTTCATAAGCTTAAGTGTTGACTATAAATGGACTCTTCTGTATGCTGTTTGGTGGCCTGGCACCTTGTCCGGCGCTGTTTCCTGTTGTGTGCCCAGTGCAGCCTGAATAGGCTATGGCTTCCTGTGACCTTGAGCTGGATTGACTGAATTTGAGAATGTGTCTGTTTATGTATATATAGTCTTTATTTAGGCAACTGCATCACAGAACACATTTACGAATAGAACAGTGAAAGTGAAATGCAAACTAATATGGCACAAACGCAAGACTATTCTGAACACTAATACCCTATGTAGTATTTACTAAGAAAGCAACCTAAATGAGCCAATCAACTTGACAGAATGTTTCAGGGCATTGTGGGGGGGTAATACCCACATGAACACAGAAAGAACATGTGATCTCCATATTGAAGGCATGGAGTCTGTACTGTACAATCTTGTTGCCCATCACTGGCTCAGTCCTGGGTGCTCCAATGCACGTCTCTTCTAGAATTCGTGCCAAACTCTGGCGCTGTGGCTGCATCTGCCATTTTATCCTACGTTTTCTAAGTACCAGACAAGACTTTGGTTTTTTTCCTTTCAGAGTTAGCAGTGTGATTGATGTATTCTAAATACATGTTTTATTTTATAATACAAATTGATTTTTTTCTTTTTAATCCACATTATGTAGCTCATCCTGTAAAAATTGTTTTTTCCTTCCCATCATTCAAGACTGGATGCCTGCAAGGGGCTGAATGCCTTTTTGGAATAGGCCATGTTAGCTCAGATCTGTTAAAAATTACATACATAAGACTGGTGAAGTATTTAGCTCTTGCTGTTTTTTTGAAGTGTCACCTTACATCACCCGAATGTTAGATAAAATGCAATCCTTTGTTAATCTGTCTCGAAATGTGTCGCAGATTGCACCTTCTCTATTTTGTTCCAACCTAAATCAAACAGAAGTTCATACGTGAACAAAAATGTGATTATCTTGAGTGGGAGAAGCAAATCTTGAATTTAAGATGTAATGTATTCTAAATGAGTCCTGTTCACTTCAGAAACGAACACTGAATGGTTAGTTTTTAAACATTTAGAGAAAGTGTTTCTTGGAATCCAACAAAGAGTTTGTTTTTGTGTTTCTATCTTCAATTGGGTTCTCACCCTTTAGAGATTCTAAAGGTCTTTCCTGTTTTGTGAACATGTGGTGTGAGGGCTATCAACCTTTTGAAAAACTGAAGGCTGTTCCTAATTTGTGATACTCCAGAGTAGTTTCTGCAAAATGTTCAATGTTTGGAAATTCTAAAGGCCTTTCCTACCTTATACCCAAGAATAAAGATTCTCAGTCTTAAGACATTTCTAAAAGCCATTTTCTGTTTCACAATCATAAATTCTAAGGGTGATTCAAATTTTTTTTTTTACTGTCTACACCTGTGGTCCTCAACCCTTAGAAATCCTGAAGACCATTCTTGTATCCTGATACTGTAGAGCAGAGGGGTCAGCAGTCTTGGTCCTGGACCGCAATAGTGGCTGCAGGTTTTGCTCCAACCTGCTTATTTAGAATCCAATCCTTACCAATGACAGCTCTTATTTAACTTTAGGGATTGTTAGTGTCTTCATTCAGCCATGTCATTGCATACGTATCGTGTTGATTTATTTTTTTTCCCTTTAAAAGGATATCATCCAGATGATTTGCATCCTGAAACAGATGAGTAATTCTTAGTCCTTCACTTTTTTCTATTTGGTTTAGTTCCAATTTTTTTTTTATTAAACCAGGTAGTACACATTTGTAAATAGCAGTAAGTTAGATAGAGAACTGCTGGTTCCTTTGTCATTTGCATCTTATTGTTTATAAGAACCACATAAAAGTGGGAAATGCAGCAGCTTAAGACTAAAATCGGAGATTAAGGATGGATAATCGTAACAAGTGGGACCACTAAAATAAAACATAAAAATGTTACTTGAACAATAAGTGCTTGAACCGAAAGAGTTACCTTCTCATTAAGAAATTTAAGTTGGAACGAAAAGCCTGCAGCCACTACAGCCCTTAAGACCATTTATTATCTGTTTCCTTATGCTCTACAAAATGCATTCTCACATATTTAAAAATTCTAAGGTGGTTCCTGTTTCCTTATCTTCTTCAGCAGTGGTCCTCAACATTTACAAATTTCGATTGCTATTTATTTTTTATAATCTTATAGAACAGAAGTCTTCAATGTTAAGAAATTCTAAATGTCTTTCTTAGTTTATGGTACTCTACAATAGGTTTTGTTAGCTCTTAAAAAGACTAAAAGCAAGTCCCATTAATTTATCTGCAAAATTGGGGTCTCTACCTGTAGAAATTCAGAAGGCCTCTCCTGATTTGTGATCTTTTACAGAAGGGGGATCTCTTCCTTCTTGAACATTCCAAAGATGATTACCTATTATGTAATTATCTATTAGGAGTGCACAACCTCTAGAAGCTCTACAGATCACAACTGTCTCATGATCCCCTTCAGCAGGGATTTACAGGTTTTAGAAATTCTGAAAGTGATTCCCATTGGGGGTTTTAAAGTTTAAATATTCCAAAGTTCATTCCTACTTTAAAATTGATGTTTCCAATCTTTGGAAATTCTGAAAGCTATCCCTCTTTCAGAAAACAGTTTTGCCTCATCTCTTGTTAGGTTACGGTACAAAGGAGGAAAAATACTTTCCTCAGTTAAATGTTATTTAGCCATGACAAATACTGGAAGTGCTTTCATCAAGTGCAACTTCTTGTCACTGGGAAACATTACAGGTGCCCATAGCATCCTGGCCGAGCTGTATATTAGGACTCCCTTATTAAAGCACATTTATTTTGAATAATCTAATAATTAATGATTGTAGAAAGAGGTTTTAGGTGTTTTGTTTCAATTTATTTTTATTAAGCATACTTTCACTTTAATTACTTAGTAATTATAATTATAGTAAGAAAAAGGATGTGTGGCATAAATACAAAATATTATGTTGAAACATTAAGCAATATTGATAAAAATTGTAAAAGGAATGTTAGTGCTGTTGATCCAAGCAGTTACTTAAAAATGTGTTCTTTAACAAGAGCTGAGGGGCACAGGTGGAAACTGTTTAAGGATACATTTCACTCAAAACGTAGACTTTTTTTCTTTACAAAGCGATCAGTTAAGCCAGTAGTCTCAAACTCCAGTCCTGGAGGGCTGCAGTGGCTGCAGATTTTCATTCTAAACCTTTTCTTAATTGGTGACCAATTTTTGCTGCTAATTAACTCCTTTTCCATTAATTTTAATGGACTTGTTCCCCCGACTTTCTTCATCGTTCCTCTGAATTGCTTCATTTCTTTCCTTAAATGGCACCCAAACAGAAATGAGATGTGAAGTGAGGGAGCCAACAGAAGACCAACTAAGTCAGGGCCTCAAATGCCAACCAGTTGCTTAATTAGGCACCGGTTCTTGTTGTTAATTAAACCCGTTCTTTAATTCCATGGCTCGTTGCTGCTCTCATTGTGCAATGGCACACATTTCTGATATTGTTTATTTTCTCATTTCTAAGAGCACCGTTCATATGTTTTGAGGAACTGAGCAGATCAGCATTCCTAAGACCTTCATCTTTCTTTATTTTCAGATATGGTATGATGGACACAATTGCTGGTTCTATTTTGGCTCATTTTGTATCTCCCTATTGTTTGTCAGCTAATTAAGGAAAAAGAAACAATGAAGGGGTCTGAGTCTTCAAGAGCAAGTCAATTACAATTAATTCAAAAGAAGTTAATTAGAAGCAAAAACAGGTCACTAATTAAGAAAAGGGTTAGAATGAAAACCTGCATCCACTGATCCCTCCAGGACTGGAGTTTGAGACCACTGGGTTAACCTATGGAGTAAGTGACCAAGTAGTGTGGTTGACTATAGGAACCTTCAAAACTTGACTTGATATTATTTTGGTAAAATTAAATACAGGAGAAAGTAGGGTGAAATGACACATTTTATTGGCTGACTAAATAGATTACAAATGCAAGCTTTCGAGGGAGCTAATGCCCCTTCATCAGGGAACTTTGCTGGGTGGAATGGCCTGTTTTCATGAAAATTGTTCTAATATGCTAAAATATGTATACAGTGTGTTTTAAGTAAATGTGTAAAAAAAATGAAAAAAGAGAATTTTAGAGTATTAAGAAATTTGACAAATAAAAATGGACCATATGGCCCTTCAAGTTCATTTGTTTAGCTAATAGGTAAGCTGTCCCACTATCTCCTCCAGATAGAACTTTATTTGACCCCAGAGGAAAATTTAGCTACTGTCCTCCTTGAAGGTTTGGTAAGGTTTCTGTTTCAAAGCTCTGACTCTGTAGTTTTGTTCCAGATTTTCACAACTCTTTGAGTAAAGAAGTATTTCCTGGCTTCAGTCATAAACACACTTCCTCTTAATTTCCATTGGTGTCCTTAACTATGTCATTCAGCATTTCGTTTGACAGAGTTTGTCTGGATCTGCTTTATCGATGCCTTTGAGAATTTTGACGTAGTGGATTAGGTCCCCGCATAGCTTCCTCTGATCGAGACTAAACAGGTTTAATTCTCTGAGCCCACACTGCATAAAAATGCATATGCAAAAATTAGGCAAAAAAACTTGAAATAGGAGTTGTTTTGCGTTTATTTAGCAAAAAAATCTACCAGTGGGATAGGAAAAATTTACTTGACAAGATTTCTTAAAGTAAGCTAAATGTACAAATGTTTAGATAAGTCATTAATACAATACACTAAGACAAACAAGATCTAATGTCATGATATAAATACTTGTTTAGATTTCATTCTTTGCACTGCATCAGTGTAGGAAACGTCCTTAAGTCCTGGGATAGCCCAGGTTGCATCCCAGTATTTAATCTTTCTTTACTCTCTCGTTTACGAAGTATAGGCAAAGTATTGTAATGGTACAAAAATTTGACTTTGAGATTTTGATGAATGTCGACGTTTTAGACCTCCCTGAGTCCGAAAATACAATTATTGGAATTATGTCTGTGTGTGTGCGTCTGTATGTAAATACGATAACTTAAATACGCTTTCAAATTTTGCATACAAGTATTAGGTACAAAACGTAGATTTCTATCAACTTTTGAGCTACTTTTGCTAACCAGAAGTGGTACTTTTTTATTCATGTAGTGGCAGAGTCCGATTTATTCAGCTTTACTTTTATAATAATTGTTCCAATATATTATTAATTTGATTTGTTGCTGATGGTTCTTTAATGTACATAATATAAAAATTATTGTCTTGTGGTTTACTTCTCAAATATCTATCCCCATATCCAAGTGTACGAGAAAGTCGAGGGGAGACCCTTCTTCTTTCGGCTGCTCCCGTTAGGGGTCGCCACAGCACGTCATCTTGTTCCATATCTCCCTGACATCTCCATCTTGTTCTGTCACACCCATCACCTGCATGTCCTCTCTCACCACATCCATAAGCCTTCGCTTAGGCCTTCCTCTTTTCCTCTTCCCTGGCAGCTCTATCCTTAGCATCCTTCTCCTTCCTCTGCACATGTCCAAACCAACGCAATCTTGTCTCTCTGACTTTGTCTCCCAACCGTCCAACCTGAGCTGACCCTCTAATGTCCTAACTTCTAATTCTATCCATTCTCGTCACACCCAATGTATATTTTAGCATCTTTAACTCTGCCACCTCCAGCTCTGTCTCCTGCTTTCTGGTCAGTGACACTGTCTCCAGCCCATATAGCATAGCTGGTCTCACTATTGAAAGACCTTCCCTTTCACTCTTGCTGATATCCGTCTGTCACAAATCCCACTCACATTTTTTTTTTATCGTTTTTTTTATTACATAAAGATACAATGACACAAGATGAGCAATATACAATTGCACATTGCAAAACAAGCCAAACCTACCTCGCGTTTCCCATCCAGCCTGACCCAAGGGGTAAAATATTCTGGGAAAATCCAGTCACCAAAGAAGAAGGGAAATTTTAAAGAAGCCCGACTTAGCCGCAATAGCAAAAAAAAAAAAAAAACTAAAAAAACAAAGGCAAAGTTTTCCATCAAACCAAGACTTACACAACTGAGCTGCAGCAGACCAGGATTCTAATGGTCAGCATCAAATAAAGCAATTAGATTGGTAATTGTCACGTTGAAGGATTTCCTCTCTTTTTCTTGGCTACCATGCTTTACGTGAGTATTATTTTGGTTTGCTTTTTTTTTTTTTTTAATCATTAGTCATTTTAATCAATGTTAATTTTGTCATGTCGTGATATTAGTCGTGTCGACCCTTCTTGTGTCTAATTTAGATTTATAAGATAAAGTATGTGGAAGGAGAACTGAACTGTGAAGAAGTTCTCTTATTAGTAAAGCATAAGATGTCTTCACATCATTCAGCTATGGGAATCCATGTTTTGGGTGATTTCCTTAATAGGAAGTCCATATTCTCCTAAAAAGAATACTATGGGATGGCCGCTCTGGGAAAGAATGGGCTTATTGGGGAGCAGGGTCTGGGGGTATCGCAGTTTTATACAAACACATTTATGCTGCTGAAAAACAGGACAACTCTAAAGAATAAAAAGAGACCCAGCCTTCAAAGCCACTTCTATAATGAGGTACTTTCTACTTGTGTACTTCAAACTTGCTGCAGGTGTCTTGCTAGGGTGTGATACTATCACTTTGACATGACTTGGACATACGGTAACTCCGCTGAATCGGAAAGCCCTGTCTAGCCATTCAGATCATATTTTATTTATGTTGCCGAATGATAAGCAAGCAGCTGTAGGCCTGCACAAATAGTGTCTGCTCGAAGTCCTAGCCTTCCTGCCACTCTTACTCTTTTTTGTGTCTTTATTGTCCCTAATGTGTGCTTGGTGTGTGTGTGTGTGTGTCTGCCCTGTGGTGGGCTGGTGCCCTGCCCGGGGTTTGTTTCCTGCCTTGTGCCCTGTGTTGGCTGGAATTGGCTCCAGCAGACCCCCGTGACCATGTAGTTAGGATATAGCGGGTTGGATAATGTATGGATGGATGTATTTTGTTATTTATATGCTGGGTAATATCTCTGTGTCCTCTATGGAAAATAGAGCATCTCTGTCCACATGTTTGGCACTTCTGTTTGTTGATCTCAGAATGAAATATACAGGGTGGGCCATATTTATGTATAGGATTGAAAAGGCATTATTGTCAGGAAACTATCAATGTTATTATCGAGTAACATAATCGACCATGAACATTAAGAACTTAAATGTTTTTTCATTCCCTGTTCTCCATGCCGTGGTCCACCAATGCGCCATCCAGATCGATACACGCCTGAAGACGAAGAGCAGAGTTGTCACTGGAGGCTTGGCACATCTGTACTGGTATCCTCTGAAATTCTTCTGTGATAGCTGCACGTAGCTCAGCCATATTGTGAATGTGATGTTGATACACCTTGTCTTTTAGGTAACCCCACGAGAAAAAGTCTGGTGGGGTCAAATCGGGAGACCGAACTGGCCATTCCACAGGCCTGCGTTGGCCGATCCAGAGTTGTTTCATTCAACCATTGTTGCACTGGTACGACTTATTGTGGCGGTGCCCCATCTTGCTGCCACCACAGATAATCAGTGTCCGGTCTTCATTACTCCCATTCTCAGGCTACATAGTGATACCATTTTCAATACTTTTCGTGCAGTAGTTTAAATGCTACAGCCTGTGAAACGTCATATACGTAAATATGGGCCACCATGTATATCTTTATTCGGATTTTTTTTTCCAAAGTTCTTCATTAAACAAGCCCAGATTGTGACGTCACTTTGACAAATTAAGCACTTGACTTAAGCAAGCTGTCTCGGAACTAAGCTCCTTGATATCACAGTTGCGCAGTTCCCACTTTTTAAGCTTCTCTTCATAAATCCAGAACATTTGACTGGACTGCTATTGCCTGTTTTGAATAGAATTGATAGTAATTGGTGATGTTTGTGAATGCAATTTTGACGCGTTAGTGCTCTTTCTACAAGAGATATGGAAGAAGATGATCCGCTGTGGCAACCCCTAACGGGAGCAGCCAAAAGAAGAAGAAGAAAATCTTTTTCTACAATGACATGCATGAATCATGTTTAAAATACGCGGATTTTTTAAAAAGTAAATCGGTACACCAAAATTGGCCAAGAAATAGGTGACTACTCCAGAAATACGGGGCATCTGGGTATCGTAGTTCCTTACAAAGTGGTGTGCATTATTTGTTCTAAGTATTTTAAGCATGTAGAGTTCAAACCCGGTGAAACCTGACAAACCCTTGCCTTTAGATTTCTAGAACTTTACATTGTTTTTCCAGCTCCTTCATAGGTGTGCATTTCTCTAAATTTGGTGCAATTTGCAGAATTAGTCAGAACAATTCATTATGGTACTTTTGGGGTCAGCAGTCTTGTTAGTAATTTTGTCAGTTTTATTACTTAGACTTTTTTTTTTTTTCTCTTCCACTTCTCTGGTTCCTGCCTTTGGTACAGAATGTTTGCTGTGTAAAAGTGCATTAAGAAATGTCTCCTGAACGCATCTCCCCGGGTTAACAGCACAGCCTAGGTGCTAATGGTTAAGGAGCAACTTGCCATTCTGGTTAAAGGTGGGGGGGATGGGGAGGGGTGAAAACACCTCAGGGTAACTTGGAGAAGAAAGCACACAAAAGGCCTTTGGAATGCTGCATTCAAAACATCCAGCTGCTGTGACAATGACTCATGGGAAGGATAAGATACATGCAAAGGTTTTCCACGTTGCAAGTTGAGCTAGTAGCAAGGAAGAAAAAAAAAATGTTAAAGCAAGAGCAACTTATGGACATGGACGCGTTCTAAAGAATTACTGTAGGATTTTATATAAGTATTTAATGAAGCCTCTTGAGATACTTTTAGTACCTTGACATCTTGTTCGGTGTACAGTATAACAAGCTGCCGGTTGCAGTGTTTAAAAATCATTAGGAGTGTTCACAATAATGAACACAGCGTTTTTTTTTTAATCATTGCTTTGAAATTTATTGCAAGAGTTATGCAAAATATTGTATGTGTTAATGTCTGAATGCATGTTTGTTTGTGTTTACAGGTACAAGTGTTTAGGTATAAGAACATTGTAAGTAATGAACTGGTTAAGATTTTCAGACCCGGCTGGGGGTTCCCCATTTATTTAGCAGTGCTGATAAGTTGGAAAATACAACTGACAGCCACTGAGGCTTAATCAGTGCTCAGACTGAAGATCATCACTAATGGTGGTGTTAACTTCTCCAACTGAAGCTGCACTCCCTGTGGTGTTTCCCCCTGGTTCTGTACCCTGTAATGGTGCTGCTATTGTCACCCTCTTGACAGTATGTCACTTTGTCTGACACCATTATCCAAGGTGACATACAAGATCAGAAAAACAGACTTTTTATATAGTTGGGGCTCAGGCTGGTTAAGTGACTTATCTAGGGTGACAATAAATAAGAGGTGGGATCTGAATTGGCAGAATTTGGATTTAACAGTACGCCACACTGTCTCTGCAATAGTGTTTGAGTATTTCTATGATAAAAGAAAATGTAGAAATTCAATCTTTTAAATGTGGAGTTAGTTGACCGTTGGAACATTTCTCTCACCTTGTTTTCTAATTCTCCCACACCAGAAAGGGAAAAAATATATTTTACCCATTTTTTTTGTATGCTTAAGAGTAATATAAAAATGTATGCATTGTTGTTCTTTTATTTATATATATGACATAATTGTGTGTGTGTATACATATAAAATTCTATAGTATAAACCTTTAAGAAATACATCATCTTTATATGATACAACAGTAACTCTTTATATATAAATATTGCATGACTGCGTGTGTGTATACACATACAATTCTATTATATAACACTTCGTCTTTGTATGAGACGACAGTGACTCGAACTACTAAAATTCTAGGTATTTAAGATTATGTGACTGTATTTAAGAAACTTGAGGACAGTCGCAAAATTACTTTGTACCTGTGCAGAATTAAAAATTTGTCCATCTCTGCGTTTCATTTTTGAGGAGACTGCCATAACCAAAAAAGCCTTTAGTCATAGCGTTTTTTTTTTTTTTTTTTCTCCAGTTACCTAACATATCAACAGATTTTGTTTAAAGTTTAAGAAGTTAAAAATTCCCAGTTCAGTTCATCTTTGCTACCTTTCTATCCATTTAGTCTTGAACCCTCTTAATTCAATTCATCTGCTAGAAATTCAGGTCTGCGGTGAGCAGACATAAAGGTACAGTGAACTAGGAGCTACTTATTGTTTATGACTTCATATGGGTCACAGTGATTTGTAATGACCCGGAGAGCTGAAAGATTGTGTGGTCACCAATAAAAGGTGTTTTTTCATTTAGTGCTATCGAGGGTGCACAACAAGCAGGCAAACTAGCTTTTCACCCTATTTTATGTTTGTATATGATTTGTATGCCAAACATTAAATACATTTTTTTAAACTTTTAATTATATTAATGACTTTAAAATTTATATTTTTCCTCATAACAGACAGAAATGTTACCCTCTCTAATACACAGAGACAGCAATGGTAGTAATACCTTTCTTTGTGCCTCTATGTATAAATATGGACCTGTACCATGAACCGTATACATATTAGTAGTAATCTTGCGAAAGTCTAGTCAAAAATAGCGAACCCATATAAAAATGGGAATCGCTAAGGGAGTCGAATTGCAGAGTGCACGACCTACAGCCACTCTCTTGGATTTGCATAAATACATCGGTACTGCAAGCGAACTTAGGTACTTAAGGCGATGAGAGAAGTTGCAAAATCAACCGGAAAGTTCAAGCAGATTATAGAAAACAACCTGATCTAAATTAGTTAAGTAATTCTCTTGTGAAAAGCGGACAGACAAACAGAATGTGCTTGGACCACGAAATTTTAAAAATCATTTCTTACCGAGCATCTATGGGCCAAGGGTAACCTACATTCCAAATTTCAAGTCCCAAATCCTCATGGTTCGGGAGATTTCATGATGAGTGAGTCAGTGTATATATATATATTTAGATAGATAAATAATTCCTGTTTTATGCCCAAGCTGTCAGCTGCCCTTCTCTCTATGATGTTTGAATTCTAAAATGGGTTTGAAAATATGGCTGCTCAAGTGTCACTTCCCTGCTTAGAGTTAGAGTTACCAGAGTAGATAGTGACCTTGAACTGGGTAAGCAGGTTAGATGTGTATGTATGTACCTATATATGTTATACTGGAGATTTACAGATTTATATGGTCACTTATACAGAGTACAATGATACAGTGTATATATAAATTAGCTTTGGTGTATAAATGTAAAATCTCTCTACATACATTGCGTGCTGTATGTTTATATGCATTCTCTTTTAATATACAATATACACATATGTGTGTGTGTGTGTGTGTGTATATCCAAAGGGATCAATAAATATAGATCTGTACTATCTGTAACAGCAGATCCTGCCTTCCATGGGAAATAAAGACTGATATTGGATGGCTGCACAGTACTTACGACAGCAAGAACAAAAAAATACTGAGAAAATCGATAAATTATAGGCTTAAATGAGTCATATGTATACATGAAACTTGTGTGCTTAAATGCTTTTTGTATAATATATTCATATGTTTACATATTTCCTTACTAAATTAAATAACATGTGTAAGCAGAAAGTACTTTCTTATAGTACAATATTGTGCGTAAACACTGTCTTCATTGGGAATTAGCTTTTTTGCTTTTCTGTCATTCATGCTTGGCCATGTTTGTGGAAAACTGGCGATGAGAAATTTTAATTTTCTAATTTCTAAAGTTTGCTGAGTGATGGTGATGGAGGAATTGGCACACATCTCTGACCCGCCAAAATGTTGTGCGGATATGAATTCAGTAATATGGTTCTGAGCAGACACCTTACAATTTACCATCTTTACATGATTTGTCCAAATTGGAGTCTGTGGTGTATGTTTATTAATATCCACATATTCACAGCATTCATTTCTGCATGTTGCGTAGCTTTATGCTACATGCTGCTTGAGAGTATATGCGTGAAGTTGAAATTTGTGAAATATAAAGTGACATCTTTGATCAATCTATCTATATTATCTGAATCTCTTTATCTGTATCTATAGATGTTTATAATTATAGATGCAGCGAGATAGTACGAGATATAATTTAATTGTAAAATTATTATAGCCAAAATTGGTCAGAGAGCATTCTTTAGGCTATAGTTATTTAGAAAAGCTTTTAAAACTGTAAAAAACATCACAATGTTCCAGCGTGGTGCTGAGTCGTCACCTGCCGAACTTGGGTCCCAATCCAGGTAGTTTGTTGTATGGTGGGTGTGGCCGCGTGCCATCAGATTATGCTCCCAACCTTTCAACACTTAGCAAGTTTTTCCTCCGTTATGGTTGTGTACCAACTGCTTCTTGCTGTGTGCTCGTCCTGACTGTCACGTGACAAACTGTTATTTTGGATGCTTTGTCTTGTTGGATTAAGACGAATAAGGACATGGTCTCCTATTCTAGGCTTTCAAATGCATAGGTAGAATGAGATAAAGATCCATACACACAATGCACATTTTAAATCTAATATTCCTTGTTTCTGGCATAGATATTTAATTATATTGAACTTGTGTCCAAAGCCACTGGACGAGGGTTTGGCCCCCAAGTTACTTGCATTGATATTTAGTCATCATAGTCTTACATCCAGTGGTGATGGAAAGAGGTCTAAGCATATGTGATAGGGAATTTGACTAAGGTTAATAAATGCATAAACTATTGAAACAGGAAGCAAAGTTTAAATGTGTTTTCAGAGATCCTCAATACAACTAAAACTGTGACCAGGAAATGCAGTATGAAATGTGAATTTTTCTGTGGAAAGCCTCAGTATTGCTGTAGACTTCTATTTGTATGCAAAAACTGATATGGCAATTTCACGACACATTTATACGTTTACTAGATCTGTCTTCAAGAACGAATGACTGAGCTACACTTATCTAAAAGTAAGCTGATATACCTGAAAGCTGATAGCATGACTGTCGCCCCCCACCCTTCACCCTCCTCATGTCCTCATAATTGAACAGACACAAGGCCCTCCAGACCGGTTTTGCTTTAATTCTTGTCTTTGGTCCTTCCATTCACCTTCGGTATCTGATGACCCATACTGCAGATCATTGTGAGCTTCCCCTATAAGGTGCTGGTGAGAGAGGCTCCCAGGAGATCAAGGGATAGGCTGAATAAAGTGCTTTTGTGGAGAGTAGCCTGGGGTCTGAAAGCCTGAAAGCGTCCCTCCCATAAATCTTGGAAAAAGTGCAGAGATTTCAGTGAACTGAGCGAGCAGGATGAAGCGAATGTGTCTGCGCTTGTGCTGGAGTGTCTCGCAAGATGAGAAAAGTGTTTTGGAGACCTGGCAGATGGAGTCATCAGAACATTTTTTTGATAGATGATCAAAGACTTGCATACTGTATATGTATATATATATATATATATATATATACATATATATTAACGTGTGTGGATCTTGATTATAAAATATTACACTCTGCTAGTAGATCAGTTTAGCAACATATCCCATTGACCTGAAAGACCAAACTGAAGGCCATTTTCTGTTTACTTTTAGAGTAAAAAATAAATAAATACAAGTTCTGCTGCTGTGTTCAAACTTGATTAGTTTTCCTTCGTTGAAGCCTGGTGTCCTTTGTTGCTTGGGCAGATCAGATGATGCCTTAAGCCATGTTTCAACTGTTCAGTATGGCTGTTTGTGGGCAGGGTGTGCTTACTGGCTCTTGGCCAGCAACTGAATAAAACCTCAGTGTGTAGATCTCGAAGGCCAGGTAGAACCCCATGGTGGGTTTGTTATGAGGGCAGAGTATTATTAGTTTGTTGGAAGCTGGAAAAAAAAACCCACGCTAATGCCATCCACCTTTTTCACTCTGTGTTGGATTCCTGCTAACCTTCAGATTCTGTCTGCCTGCCATCATGCTCAGATCATCTCTCCCTCCCTCCCTCTCTCTCTCTTTCTCTCTCTCTCTCTACAGCGTTACCTTTAAAAGGCCGATCCATTTAAATTGCATATAGCAGCTGGGCTTTGACACCCTTAAATGATTGCCAAGTCCTACAGAAGGGTAGTCATTCAACTGTGTTGGAGAAATCACCTCGTCAGTATGCAGACTTCATGGCAAGAGCCCTGTGCTAGCATGGGGGGAGGGAAGCTTTCAGATGTTAGATTAAAATGGTGCTCTGTCTGTAGACCTAGGCTAATCCCACGGCACATTTCAAAGCAACCTCGGCGAGCTGCACCGTCTGTCTTTGCATCTCCTTTTGCTGGAGGAGGGGAGTCAATGGAATGATTTGCTTGGAGTTCATCTCCTTTAAAGATAAATAGATCTGAAATTCACCTTATTTTCTCCATCTCCTGTTTGAAAGATATATAATTTAAGATGATTCCGTGGTAGCAGTGACCTTGTTTATTTGTGGACTGGTAAAAAAATAAAATAACAATAAAACCAGGAAGATCACATCTATTGTTCCAAGGATATTTATGCAGAATATCTATAGATCTGTTGTTGGGAAAACATAGGATTGGAAATATTGATTGGTATAACATATTGTGACAAAGTAGTTAGTGTTGCTGCTTTAATGAGCCTGATACCTTGGTTTCATTCCTGGCCTGAGTACCCTCAGTTTGGAGTTTTCATTTTCCTATTTACGCACATGGGCTTTGTCCATGTACTCCAGTATCCTCCACATTCAGTGATAGCACTGTGAAGAAAGGGTGTGCGAGGGGATCCTGTGATGTTTTATCCATTAACACTCGGAGAGGCAAAGGAAAAAGTGGAAATGAGCAGGAGACAAAATGTTAAATAAACCTGAAGTCCTTCACCAGGAATCTGTCCTAACTGTGGTCTAATTAGAAAATCATAAGCCAAGAATCGTAGTCAGAAATAGAAGTCAAAACATGATGGATGTGATGCACTTTATTATACAACCCTGTCCTGCTACTGGGGCTCCTTCATACCGCCAAATAAAGGTCTATTTATCTATCTATTGACACACATCGGTGAATGGGGGACATCTTCAGGGCTTGTATACTTCTTGCAAAACCACTCCATAAGAATGACACCACCGGATGGAGTCAGTCAGTTTTGGACTCGCGTCTGAAGAAGACATTTTACTGCAGCTATCTACCTGCCTACCTACCTACCTACCTACCTACACACACACACACACACACTAGCCGTCACAAACACGGATGCCCGGTTCCTGACGTCACGCTCTTACCTCTCCCCCTGGCCTGCAGCCTCTGTCTCGGAATTGCACGAGTATATCGCTCCTGCAAGCAAACTCTGATTCTTAGCACGATGAGAGAGGACACAAAATCAACTGCAATAATCAAGCAAATTACAGAAAAAAAAACAAATCTAAATCCGCTAAGTAGTTCTCTTGTGAAAAGTGGACAGAAATACAAACAGACAGAGGTTGGATATATTTTTTATATATAATTATATATATATAATATATATAATTTTTTTTAGAGTGAGATATACTGTACATACTGTAATATGCTTTATATAGGTTAATATACACTGGATTCAGAAAGAACACATTGTGATTATATATTGTGATCTGTAGCAAGAAGAGATCCCGGAGAGTTGGCGATCTGCTCTAGAAAGGAGAGGAATGAAGGTAGGGCCACCAAGACAGAATTCATATGTGTGAATTAGAGGGAGGTCAGTAGAATGGTGAGGATGCAGGGAGTGGAGCTGGCAAAGGTGGGTGAGTTTAAATACTTGGGATCAATGGGGAGTATGGAAAAGAAGTGAAGAAGAGAGTGCAGGCAGGGTGGAGTGGGTGAAGAAGAGTGTCAGGAGTGATTTGTGACAGACGGGTATCAGCAAGGGTGACAGGGAAGGTCTACAGAATGGTAGTGAGACCAGCTAGTTATATCTGTGCCACAGAAGACAGAGCTGGAGGTGGCAGAGTTAAAGATGTTAGGATTTTCTTTGGGTGTGACGTGGATGGACAGGATTAGAAATGAGTACATTAGAGGGTCAGCCCAGGTTGGGAGACAAAGTCAGAGAGGCAAGATTGTGTTGGTTTAGACATGTGCAGAGGAGAGATGATGAGTGTATTGGGAGAAGGTTGCTAAGGATAGAGCTGTCAGGGAAGAGAAAAAGAGGAAGGCCTAAGATGAGGGTTATGGATGTGGTGAGAGAGGACATGCAGGTGATGGGTGTAACAGAACAAGATGAGGAGGACAGAAAGATATGGAAGAAGATAATCCGCTGTGGCAACCCCTAATGGGAGCAGCCGAAAGAAGAAGTAGAAGGATTCAGAAAGTACACATTTAATTGTGTTGTAGATTTAATCTTAAATGGATACATTTTCAATTTTTACCTATGGATCTGTTGTATAGTTAAAAACCCATAATGACAAAGTGGAAAAAAATGTTTTCAGAAAGGTTTCCAAATGTATTAAAAAACAACAAATGCTGCATTCCTAGGCGGTTTCAGACCCTTTGCGGCGGCATTCCAAATTGTGCTTAGGTGCCTCCTGATTGCTTTAATTCTCCTAGAGATGTGTCTAAAACTTGAGTGGAATCCACTTGTGGCAAATGTACTTGATTGGACATCATTTAGAAAGTCACACGTGTACCTGTGTATAGAAGGTCCCACACTTCACACTGCATTTCAGGACGACAAAACAAGCCATCAAGTCCAAGTATCTCCATGTAGATCTCTATGATCAAATTATGATGAGGCGGAGGACGAAGGTATAAAACCATTTTAATGTTTTGAGTGTTCCCAGGAGCACTGTTGTCTCGAAGATTTTGAAATTGAACTTTGGAAACACCAGGAGTCTTCCTAGAGTTGGTTGACTGTCCAAACTGAGCAATCAGGCAAGAAGGGGCTTTGTCGGGGAGGTGATAAAGAACTCTGTGATTACTCTAATAGAGTTTCAGAAGTCCTCTGCTGACATGCGAGAATCGGTTGGAAGGTTGACTGAATCAACAGAAGTCCATGAATTTGGGTTTTATGGTAGAGTGGCAAGATGAAAGTCATTCTTAAGCAAAAGGCATTTCAAGGTCACTAAAAGCTTGAGGAAAAAATATCCTTGTCAGATGAGACAAAATGTGGACTCCATAGGCAGAACTTCTAACAGTATATCTGGCGATGATCAGGCACTGCTCATCAATTACCTAATTCCATCCTGATAATGAAGTATGGTGGTGGCAACATCATGCTTTTGGGAGTGCAGGGACAAGTAGACTGCTCAGAACTGAGGGAAAGATTAATGCAGCCAAATGCATACAGGATCTTAAAGAAAACATGCTCCAGAGTGCACAGGACCTAAGAATAGGGAGAACATTCTACACGACAATGGCCCAAATCATACAGCCAAGACAATATTGAAGTTTGAGAGGCCCAGCCAAACCCCAGACCTAAAAATCATAGAAGATGTGTGACTTGAAGATGGCAGTTTACAGACACTTCCCATCCAACCTACTGGAGACTTGAGAGGCTCTGCCTGGAAGAATGTGAGAAACTGCAAAAAAATCCAGGCGAGCAAAGCTTTAGAGACTGACCCAAGATGATTCGAAGCTGTAAATGCTAGCAAAGTAGCTTCTGAAAACCACTGAATGAAAGATCTGAATGCCGTCAGTTTTTGATTTTTAATAAATACGATGATCTTTCTGAAAACATGTTTTCACTTTGTCATTATGGAGTGTGGAATGTATATTGATGAGCTGCGACCTGTGTTGGCTAGGATTGACTCCAGCAGACCCCGTGACCCTGTAGTTAGGATATAGCGGGTTGGATAATGGATGGATGTGGATGAGCCAAAATGGCCAATTTATTCATTTTCAAGATAATTCTACAACACAGTAAATTATGCAGAAAGTGAAGGGGTCTGAATCCACTGTTTTCATTATTAAAGATATACAATAATATAAATTAAAATAGATGGAGGGTTGCAATTTTTTTCAACATCAAAGTCTAGTTTGCCTGCATTTTGCTAGCCAATGATGTGATAACTTTGGATGTCTGTTGTTTGAAGCTGTCATTCAGGACGGTCATTTTACTTCATCTAATCAAATTTAATGTTTGCATCAGACCAGCCTTTTGAGGCCTTTCAAGCATTTTGCCGTAACTTTGTTCTAGTGGCTTTTCAAGTGTGAAATCTGCAAGACATCTTAAACCCTTTTAGTGCAATCTTATAGCCCTAGGGTTTTGTGGACTCTCTGCTGAAAATGACTTTTCAAGACTACAAGCTGTATTTTCTTGGCTATTCCTTTTCCAAGCGGTAGCTTGTTGGATGCCATTATATATTAGCAGATAAATGTACTGTGCCAGGTGTCTTGATTGACCAGTGGTTATTGCTGCTGACCTCATAGCTTCAGGCTGGCCAGGGTTGAATTCCATTGCGAGGAACACTCCGTGTGAAGTTAGCACTCCTATTAATCTCTGCAAGGATGTACTCTGGTTTTCTCCCACATTCCAGAGATGTGAAAATTAGGTTATTTGGTGAAATTGAATTGTCCTGCAATGAATGAGCGCTATGTGTGGGCATGAAAGAACATGGCAGTGGACTCTTTCCGTAATACAGGGTTTGCTCTTTCCTTGTGTTCAACGTTTCCAAAGTTGGCTTCATCTCACTGTAACTTTAAAATTAGATTCCATGCATTTAAGAGATGTATAGATAGCTCTTTAGGACATACAAAAAGTCTACATACTTTCAGAATGTTCAGAGCCTGTTAATTCCTTTCCTGTACACCATTTCCAAGTGAAAAACTGAAATTAATTCAAAAAGAGCAATAAGTTGGTTAAAGAAATTGTCCAGTATTTTGTAGTAATGGTCAAAAATTTTTCTAATCTCGTGTTTCCATGCAGAATGAAGAGAACACATTTTCTGATAGAATAAGCATCTAAAGTGACCAATGTTGGACAATAGCAAACAATATCTAAAACACCCTTAAATACTCTTCAGCTACTCATGTCATATAATCTGCATGTTAAGTCATCCCATTCACAATTTTCCAAACACTATGTATTTTTACTAATATAGATTACTAGGGGGTTCCTCCCTGCTTGCTTCGCTTTCCAACCCCCCTGGCCTGTGCTACGCACCAGCCACTTCGCCTCTCTGCCACTCGTGTTGTGAAGACGGGGGCTGAACGCCCCCCAAGGAGACGCAGTTGCACCTCCGAAACCCCCTCTTAGACGGTGATGCAATGGGAAACAAATACATTTTTTTTATTTACCTCCTCTTTGCTCGATTTTCTGCTGCTACTGCCGTGTGATCTGCATTTCGCGCGACGCTTCGAACATTTAAAAGCCTGTACAGCAGCTGTCCTACTCTTTGTCTTTTATTTCCGGTCCCAGGTGTGGTTAAATCGCTTGGCACAAAGTCCCGTCTTGCGGGACGTGAGTTTTTGATATTTTTTAGTTTATAATTTAAAAATGGAATAATAATCTGAAAATCTAACAACATTACATTAAAGTTTGATAAATTCTGAATAGAATGATAGCAAACATATATATGTAGGTATTAAAATAAGCCCGATTTAAAGCGTGACAAAGTCACATAATATCATTGCACTTTTAGGCTTAGGATTTTATATATATATATATATATATGTGCACATTTAAAACTGCGCCAAAGTGCCGTACAAAGAAGCATTACAATAAACACAATGCAAACAATTGTGCAGAAGCCAATTAATAAAACAACCAGTTATAACCTCCACCTCAATCCCAGAGAAAGGCGGAAGAAAACAAGCAGGTCTGAAGCCGACTTTTAAAAACCTCGATAGACGATGAAGACCTGATGTCGAAAGGCAAGTCATTCCAAAGCTAAGGAGCAACAACTGAGAAAGCTCCATCTTCCATCGACTTCAGACGAGATTTCTGAACTACAGGGGGTTATTGTCCAGATGACCTCAATGCTCTTGGTGCCACATAGGGGTGAAGGAGATCACAGATGTATTTTGGAGCGAGACCATGCAAGGCTTTAAAAACCAAATGACAAGATTTTAAATTCAATGCCAAACCTCACCGGTAGCCAGTGGAGAGAGAGGCTAAAATGGGGGAGATATGATCCTTTTTTCTAGACCCATTACAAATCTAGCTGCTGCAGCATTTTGAACCAGCTGTAGTCACGACAGAGCAGATTTGGGCAGACCCACATATAAGGAATTACAATCATCTAACCAAGTTGGGAGAAAGGCATGAATGACTGTTTCCAAGTCCTTCTGTGAAAGAATGGATTTTAGCTTAGTAATTTGTCTCATTTGGTAAAAAACTGGACTTCACTACCATTGAGATTTCTTTTTCATTTTCATATTGCTAAATAAACCACTTCCAGAAAATGCTCTTGTAAATGAAAATCGAACACACCTCTCTATTATCTCTCTATTGACGTTCCTCTCTTGCATCGTATTTTACTTTTGCCAGACCCATCAGCTCGCCCTTCTGTGAAAGGGAGGTGTTTTCTATTGGGGTATTACTGTGGCCTGTTGTTGGCAATGATTGACCAGAGAGGTTTATCAGACAGGAAGAAAGAGTTTCTATTTTCTGGTTCAGTATATTGTACCTGATAACTTTGTAATTTTGGATTCTGTCTGTAGTTCTATTAAAGCTCTACTGCAGGGGTCCACAACACCGGTTCTGGAGGGCCCAAATGTCTATAGATTTTCATTCTAACCCTTTTCTTAATTAGTGGCACTGTTTTTGCTGCCAATTAACTTCTTTTGAATTAATTTTAATTGACTTCTTTTTGCAGATTTGTTCCTCTGAATTTCTTCATCATTCCTCTGCATTGCATCATTTCTTTTCTTAAATGGCACCCAAACAGAAATGAAATGTGAAGTGAGTGAGCCAACAGAACCAGTTGCTTAATTAGGCACCAATTCTTGTCATTAATTAAACACTTTCTTTAATTCCATGGCCTGCTGCTGCTCTCATTGTGCAATAGCAGACATTTCCAAAATGTTCTCTTTTCTAAGAGCACCGTTAAAATGTTTTGTGGACCTGAGCAGATCAACATTCCTGAGACCTTCATCTTTCTTTATTTTCAGATATTGTGTGATGGTCACAGTTTGCTGGTACTGTTTTGGCTCATTTTGTATCTCATTATCGTTTGGCTGCTTAATAAGGAAAAAGAAACAATTAAGAGGTCTGAGTCTTCAAGAGCAAGTCAAATACAATGAATTCAAAAGTAGTTAATTAGCAGCAAAACAGGTCACTAATTAAGAAGAGGGTTAGAATGAATACCTCCAGGACTGAAGTTGTATGCCTCTGCTTACTTCATCCTCCTGTCTAGGATGGCTTATTGAGAAGTGCATAAGTTCAAAGGTAAATTTGAACTCCCAAGCTGAACCAAATGTCTAGAAAACAAACTTCATAAGTGTGAGGAGTCCTTTTAGTCCATGTAGCTTGTGATGTGCACAATGTTACATGTGAGCACACTTTGAGCCTACCTGCTGTTCTGCTGCTTCAAGCTTTTCCATGTTTTTAGTGTTTTATTTTGTTCAGTTTTCTAACTGGATACACACTTTACAAGGGTGTTTCCCATCATAGAAAATAACATCTGAATGTTTCTGAAAAATGCAATAATAATAATAAGATGTCACAGCAAAACCCAGCTAATTAGTTCATCGTGCGATTTGGACAGCAGTTTGTGTATCCAGAGCTAATTTACCAGTTTTGTTGGCAACCATTTCTCTAGCTTTTCATTAACTCTTCAATCCTTGTGAAACTAATCAAAAACTACAAACCTTTCTTTTGAAGGTTGTGCATTACCACATGCAGGTGCATTGAAAATGATTTGGCCAGCTTTGATTTTGCATTTGTACTCTTTTGACTTGGGGGTTCATGCATGTTACAGTGAAACATTGCCATGTTAAAGCAATTAGACCCCAGTTCAATTCTTGCTGGGGATTCTTTCATTGTAGAAATTTCATCCTCGTTTTTGTTTGACTTTCCTTGTCTTGTCAGGTTAATTTTTGACTCTATAAACTGTCATCCTGGGACAATGCATGGAGTTGCATCGGCACGTATTGGTGAAAACTTGACATTCTTTCAGGAAATGTTCTTGTTTTTTCTTAAGCAACCACTTTCAGATATGTAGCCTTTATCAAGAATTTATCAGTTAACTTACTGGGTCGATATCTTGTGAAATGTAGCCAGCAGTTTTCCAGGTGAAGACACCTAGTGTATGATTTCAAAGAATTTAATGTTTCCACATGCATATGAATAAAGCCATAAAGTTACAAGGTCAAGCAAAACATCATGAATGACTTGAGTAAAGCCCAGTGATATTAATGCAGGTGAATCAATAAGAAGGTTTCAGTGATGACCTTGTCAAGTCAGCAAGAGATTGAGTAACCAAACAAGCATAGAACTTTTTTGCTTTTGTGAATCTGGCTTTATGAAAACAGTGTGGAATTTGAAATGACTCTAAAATGATTCCAAAATGACCATATTTTAGGAAGATTAGGATATTTGTGCTTACAAACTACCACAACGTCCCAAGTGGGTGTACTAGAAAGACACAAAAGGTTTAGGATCATCGTAGAAATTTTTGACAAGCCTTGAAGACCTGTTCAATCTAATCTTTTTCCCCAACTGAGGAATGTCTTGTTTGTGGGATATCCACCGCTGGACAGGTTCTGCTTCCAAATATAAAGCATGCGAAATCCACAAGGTTTCTGAGATAGCAGACCTGGGGATGGCTTGGATTTGATGTCTGAAAGCTCTCTTTATGGCTAAGAATGGGTTTATAATATAATAAACTAGCCATCCCCCACGACTTAGTAGTCAAAGAGGACAGTGAAGAGGACCTGACGGCTCCCTACTCCTGACGTCACTCTTCCTCCTCCCCTCCCCTCAGCCTGCAGCCTCTGTCTTGGATAAGCAAGAACATATCGCTCCTGCAAGTGAGCTATGATTCTTAGCGCGATGAGAGAAGTTACAAAATCAACCGGAATGTTCAAGCAAATTATAGAAAAAAAAAAAAAAAGATCTGAATCCATTAAGTAGTTCTCTTGTTTGCTCACTAAGCGGATGCAAGGTACTCCCTGAGGCTGGTGCGTGACTGAGGAGGGCCCCCGCGTGCTGCGTGTCTCTCAGGTTAACGAGAATATATCACTCCTGCAAGCGAACTATGCTTCTTAGCGCGATAAGAGAAGTCACAAAATCAACCGGAATGTTCAAGCAAATTATAGAAAAAAAAAAAAATCTAAATCCGTTAAGTAGTTCTCTCGTTTGCTAGCTAAGCAGAGGTAAGGAACACCCTGAGGCTGGCACGTGAGTGAGGAGGAAACCAGTCCCCCCTCAAGCCAGCTGCATGTCCCTCGGTTTTGCACAAATAAATCAGTACCGCAAGCGAACTATGATACTTAGTGCAATGAAAGAACTCGTAAAATCAACCAGAATGTTCAAGCAAATTATAGAAAAACCTATCTAAATCTGTTAAGTAGTTCTCTCGTGAAAAGCAGACCGACACAGACATACAGATGTTGGATTTTATATATATATATATAATCTATACTAATAAAAGGCAAAGCCCTCACTGACTGACTCATCACTAATTCTCCAAATTCCCGTGTAGGTAGAATGCTGAAATTTGGCAGGCTCATTCCTTACAGCTTACAAAAGTTAGGGAGGTTTCATTTCGAAATTCTACGCGTAACGGTCATAACTGGAACCTGCTTTCGTACATATATACGGCCGTAGCCTGCAGCTTGGTTGCCGTGTGAGGCGGAGTTGCGTCCCTCATCGTCACGCCTCCCACGTAATTGAGTGCCTGCCCATATAAGGCCGTCCATCAGCAATCCAATGGACACGCTGCCGCTAAATATTCGCGGGTGAAGGACTGTGCTTATGCAAACGAGGATGAGATGGTCAGGGATAGACTGGTGTTTGGCACAAACTCAGCGAAAGTGTGAGAGAAACTTTTAAGTGCCGGCTCTTAGCTAACGTTAAATAAAGCTGTGGATATTGCAAGATCGCAAGACATAGCACAAGCACAGCTGAGAACCTTCGATGCATGTACTCCAAGCGGCTCAAGTGAACTGACTGTGAACGCAGTATGCAGAGAACAAGGGAGAGCTCCAAGGAGAGCTGAACAAGAAACACATTACACAATTGAGAAGGCAGCAAAAGAATATGAAGCGAGTGATGCATACAAGCATCTTCATAAATGCAGCTACTGCGGAAACAGAGCACGGTGTAAACCTTAAGTTTAAATTAAGTTCATAGACACGCTGCCGCTGGCGTTTGTCATGCCTATGACGAATATGATATTTGCGAGATACAAGTTTAATGAGAAGACGCAGGGTATAAACGAGACATTTGATCACTTTGTGATGGAGTTAAAATTGCTGTAATGGAGTTAAAATTGCTGGTGAGGGACTGTGCTTATGCAAATGAAGATGAGATGGTCAGGGATAGACTAGTGTTTGGCACAAACTCAGTAAACGTGCAAGAGAAACTTTTAAGTGCCGGGTCTGAGTTAACATTAAATAAACCCGTGGACATCGCAAGATCGCAAGACATAGCACAAGCACAGCTGAGAACCTTCGATGCATGTACTCCAAGCGGCTCACGTGAACTGACTTTGCAGGACTGGGAAAGGTAAACCCGTGCATGCAGTGTGTGATGTCTCGGATAAAGAGGTGCTTATTGATGCAGTAGGACAGAAATGACCCTCTGACGCTGAAAAAGCCTTTGTACACATATCAATAGAAAAGCAAGGTATAAAGCTTAAGTTTAAATTACGTTCATAGACACGCTGCCGCTAAATATTCGCAGGCAAATCCACAACTTAATACCGGGAATGCCTGTTAAACGTCTTAGATTCACAAGTACCGATTTGGGTGGTGATCACTTCGATGAATGAAACCTGTTCAAAAAATGCATTACACAATTGAGAGAGCAGCAAAAGAATATGAAGTGAGTGACGCATACAAGCATATTCATAAGTGCAGCTACAGCGGAAACAAAGCACGGTGTAAACCTTAAGTTTAAATTAATTTCATAGACAGGCTGCGCTGACGTTTGTCATGCCTACGAGGAATACGATACTCGCGAGATGCAAGTTTAATGAGAAGACTCAGGGTATAACCGACACTTTTGCTCACTTTGTAATGGAGTTAAAATTGCTGGTGAAGGACTGTGATAATGCAAATGAATGGGAAGACAAGGTGTGAAGCTTAACTTTAAATTAGGTTCATGGACACGCTGCTGCTGGCGTTTGTCATGCCTAAGACGAATACGATATTCGCGAGATACGACTGGGAGAGGTAAACCCGTGCATGCAGTGTGTGATGTCTCACATAAAGAGGAAGACGAGCTGTTTATTGATGCAGTAAGAAAGGAACAACCCTCTGGATCTGAACAAGCCTTTGTAGACATCAATAGGAAAGCAAGGTGTAAAGCTTAAGTTTAAATTAAGTTCATAGACACGCTGCCGCTAAATATTCGCAGGCAAATCCACAACTTAATACCGGGAATGCCTGTTAAACATCTTAGATTCACAAGTACCGCTTTGGTTAGTGAACACTTTGATGAATGAAACCTGTTATCTTTACAACGGTTGACAAACACGGAATATAACTTGAACACAACACATCCTTCAAATACGAACCTCATTGAAAGGACTAATGATAATCAAATCCTTGATGACAGCAACACTCATAACAGTGACAAAACAATTACATTGACAATCATGTTATGTAGTTTTTAAAATGTTTCCTTTTCTTTTTCATAACTTCTTTAACAAGCTACTTCTCCGCTGCGAAGCGCTGGTATTTTGCTAGTATATAATATATATACACATATACATATACATATATATGTAGATATATAGATATATAGATTTAAATGGCATAAATGAGTTCTGAAAATAGAGTAATGAATGGAGTGCATGCTGTCAGATAAATTGGGGGTTTTATGGTCCGGACTTTGGCCAAAGTTGAAAAACGTGCACAACAAAATAACAGACTGAAGAAAATACTTGTTTAGTCAAAACTGAATGGCCCAGTTTATCTTGGATTAAGATCCAGATTAGTTGGAGATTTGAGAAAAGAGAACTTCAGCTGCCTCAATAATCGTGGCTTGCCTTGACCTTGGAGGGGCACAGAACTTGAAAATACGCCTTATGGGAATAACAGGGAGTTCTTATGGACTCTTCGCTCTCTGCTTCCAGACAGTGTACAGCAGCCAGTAAGAAGGCTAATAGGATTTTAGGATATACAGTGCAAACTTTGGAGTACCAGCCAAGGACAGATATACTTAAGGCCTCACAAGTGTATTAGTGTATAGAGCTTATCCGGAGCTACTGTGTGTAGTTTTGGTACCCATAATTAAAAAAGATGAAACTACATATCAGCAATAGAAAGTCAAGAGTAGAATATCTAGGCTGTTTCTAGAACTGCTGGGTAAGAGCAATGAGGATGCACTGAAGGAGATGGATATTCTCAGTTTAAGCAAATTGAGATTAAGAGGTGACATTAATTGAAGTGCTTCTAATTATGAAGCAAATTATTGGTGGATCCCTGCTGTTATTTTAAAATGAGATCCTCAGCAAGAACCCAGGGACATAGATGGAAATTGGTTAAGGGTAAATTCACACAGAGAATAATAGAAACCTGGAATAGCTTAATAGGTTGTGTTGTAGACCACAGGACTTTTGGGATTGGGACCTTCAGTGGGACTTGCCATTGTTTTGGTCCTGTCTTCAGTTGAAAACCTCAGTCTAGTAAGAATGCATTTTCTCCTTCTGCAGTGTTCCGATTTTCCCGGAAGTATTTAACATTTTATCAAAAAACGCTTGCATTTTGCATGTTTTGAACATACAGTAGTATGATGTGATGACTTGACAACATGTGGATTGTGGGACACGAGTTACGTGAATTTTGGAAGTTGTCTAAGCGTTGGTCACCATAGACTCCCATTCCCTCAGAAGTGTTGTTATCTTTATTCACCAAGAAAAATGAGATTAAATTTTTTTTCTTGGCCATCTCTACAAACCATATGGAGTAAGCAACATATAAAAATATTTTTGGGTGGAGAATTCCTTTAACGATAAAAATTACATAAGTACCACTTCTCTCCACCCCATTAATGGCAATTTAATTAAACTAATGGAGCACAGTTTTAGGAGCAGAATCATGTGGTCACTTCCTCTCATCTTTTATATCATAGAGACTTGACAATGAAGATGGTTTAGCGTGACTTTACCAAGTTGGAGTGATTTCTCAAGCTGCTTGTGGGAGGCTTTTAAAGGACATCAGACTATTTATAACTGAAAATCTGGCGTCACTGGTGCTTTTAGTGGCAGGGTGTTGTGATCAATACAAAGTACTGTGCTCGATATGGCCCAGAGCTTCTAACGAGGAAGTGTTTGTGCGTGTTTGTCTCTAAACTACAGATATAGTGGCACTTGATCGTGTATTCATTTCGCCCTGAGATTTTTTTTTTTTTTTTTGATGGATTTAGACAAGAACAGTTATTACACATGTCGCCATACTGTTCCACAACAAGCTACCCTCTTTATCTTTCTTGAGAGGTCACTTTGGATTCTTGTCGTTCTTGCTCAGAGCTTTATCCATTCTTTTTTTTTTTTTTTTCCCAAACCAGTCCTGAGGGCAGCAGAGCAGGGCCCTCTCTTCATCTGGAATTTCCCAAAGTTTTTGTAACAGGAAGCTGTTTGAAATGATCATCCAAAGCTGCCATGCCGAGGATGAGAACATGCTCTTTAAAGAAACAGTTCCTGCCAGATGAATGCCTTCTATTAATGGCTTCTGAATGGCTGTCTTTTTCCCTATAGACACTTATCTTCAGCTGGAGCTGGTTTGAGAGAAGCTTTAACATTGGGATTTTTTTTTTTTTTGCACCACTGATGGAATAAGCAGCACAGAAGCTAAGGGGTGGAGCAGAGAGGCCTGGGTGTATAATATTCGACAGTTGAATGGACTATCCTGTCCAGATGTTCTTTTGAGTATGAAGATAATAATAGCGTTATTCATGTAATTTGGTGATAAAACGGCAGCAGGATGGCTTACAAAAAAAAAAAAAAAAATCTCGTCATCTGAGAATTGGTCTCTGTTTAGTTCATCTGTTGAAAAATGACATTGGTTCCATCTAATACTTCTGTGACAACTGGTGAGAGCCCTATGCAGAGCTGAACCCGAGCCTGTAGAGCAGTTAAAAGTAAGCCTCCTAGGCACTTTTCCAGATCCTTTCCATGTTCGACATAGATACAGGAGCTATCTTCTTTCATGCCGCTCTTTCCAGTGCTTAAAATACCTTTGGTTGGCTTTCACAGGTCAGCGACCAAGAGCCTTTTGGTTAGTGACATAGTCTCTGTTCATTGTTCCTCTCCTCTTTTGACACTGAAGAATTATTTATCCGCTGGGCTTTTGGCCCAGTGATGGGAATTTCAATAGCAGCTACTCTTTAAAATGCATCTTCTGGTTGGTTGAGCTGGATTCTTTTAAGCTGGGTGCTTATGGTCATTTGATATCCACCCTAGCCAAGTGACCCCCCCCCCCCCCCCCACCACTTCACTCCAGAAGCAAATTTACACTCGCACAGTGGGAAGCTTAAAAATGAATGAGTGCATCCAAAATGTTGCTAATAAGGATCAAACTACTCTATGATTATTTCAGCCCGGGTCCTAATTTTTTTTTTTTTTTTTGAGTATAGTTGGTAGCTATTTAACCATTGTATATGACCAGTATGTTCAAAGGTAAAGCGTATGTGATAAACAGCAAATTGGCCTTCCGCATGCGAGCTGTGATAAGGATACAGACATCGGCTAAGTCCGCCTGGCCTACTTAAAGATGCTCACAATGAAAGCTACGTGTTGGGCTGTAGCAAGCCAGCCGGATTACAAAGAAGCTTTGCAATTTGGTTGGAGGTTTTCTGTCCATCCAATTGTTCCTTTTAGTTATGGACGCTAGGTTGCTCGTTTCTCTTTTGATCTCCTTTATTCTGATTTGTGCTTGAAGGTTTCTTTTCTTTTTTTTTTAATGCTCAAAAGCTGCTCGTATTCTTGCTTCTGCTAGGGTTGCACAAAGGTATTTGATGTGCAATCCAATATCCGCTGGTTGGAGGGGGAAGCTAGTCTTGTTTTTCATGGCAATGACATCTGTAAAATATTTGAAGGCTCACAAGGAAATAGAAAAATTGGCGTATGCCAGATGCTGGGTAGTCAACCGAAATCCTGCTCTCTGGGCAATTATCTTCAAACCAGTAATGGCACACTGCATGATAACGTGCAGTGAATACTTGAGCATTCCTAGTTTTCATCCTCTTTCTCTGTACGTTTACCATTCGTTTGCTCAGAGGTTGATGCGCTTGCTGCTTCCTGAGCAGCTCTTCTTTTTTCCACCCTAGCAGCCCGCTTCTTCTCTTCTTTCGTCGGCATCTTCTTGCGTTAAAACTGATTCAGTGTTTGTGTTGCAATTACTTAGTATGCTTTTCTTAATTTTTCACTTAAGCTGGCACTTAAGTCTTCAATCTGCCTCAAAAATTATTTAAGATATATAGAGGTAGGGGAAGCGACGGCGAAGGTGGTAGGGATGATAATGGCGCCCGTATGCATGTGCCGCATGGCCTCCCTGTTGATTCTTCAATAAAGTACAGGGTTTCCACAAAGTCTCTTTACAATTTCAAGATTTTATTAAAAAACAAATGAATATTACAAAATTAGGAGTAGATATTGAAGTTTTTTTTTTTTGCCTCATTTAATACACCTCTGTATGGGCACCATTAGTTGCATGAAGCACATCAAGACGGTGCTTGATTTCTTGCCATGTTCTCTGTAGTATAGCGTCATTAATGGTGGCAACGGCATCAGTGATCTTTTGCTTCGGGTCATTAATGTCCTGTATCTTTGTTCGATACACGGTATCTTTAACATAACCCCACAGAAAGAAGTCCAGGGGAGTGACATCTGGTGAACGAGGTGGCCAGGGAATTGGGCCACCCCTTCCAATCCAATTTTGTTTCAATAAACCACGATACACATTGTGCCTTTTCTTGAGGAGTAGCCATTTTTTAGGGGCTTATTCAAAAGTGTCTCTTTCATCAACAGGGTACCTGAAATACGCAAATGTAATGTGATTACAAACTTTAACGACTGAGTACATAGGACAAATTTGATTAACATATCATCAATTGCCTTTTTAGTATTTTTTTGAAATTATGACACTTTGTGGACACCCTGTAAAATAAAAATAAAAAGAGGAATAACCTTGGAGGTCAATTATCACCCCAAAAGTGGATTGTAGACGTCACGTAGTATATGTGTACCAAATTTCCGGTCAATAGGTCAAACAGTATGCGAGCTACAAGTGATTTAAAATCCCGAACAGACAAACGAAGAGCCACGGTAGCGTATTATATACAGTATAAAGATTGCCATTGCTGTAATCATGGATATTATTAAGCGTGTCAGGTGATTAGTCAGGTGTTGAGTTGGCCACATGAAGTTAAACATTTGAAACTGAAATTACATCTGACGACTGACTGATATTATCTGGGGGAAGAAGAGTAAGGTCCAACAGGGTAGCCAAGTAGTTTATTGGGTTTCAAAGCAAACAAGGTGGGCAACGTGAAGCAAAACAAGCTCTTGTAGCACTTTATTCTGTTAGTTTATATATTTAAGTTCTTCTTGATCATGGGCTTCCAAGTCAGTCCTATAGATAAAGCTGCATTGGCTGCTGGTTTTTAATCAATAATTAGCCTGACATTCCTGACAACTTAAATTTATTTTTAAACAGAGAAAATAGATAAAATAATGAAACACCATGTTTCTCTTGCATGATCTCGTACCTGATTTTATACGCTCTCCCCATTCTCTGTTAAAGGATATGTTTGATATTCAGCATGTCATAGTTATTATTTCACAATTATGGTATATATTAATTTTCATCAAAAATTTGTGTTCTAAAGTATTTTTTTTTAAATACATTTATTGAATCATTTAAAAACATACCTACCTTGTTTCATACATTTTTAAAAGGGGTTCAAATATGAAAACGAAAGCCTTAAAAGCTATATTCTACCCAGAAATGAATTTTTCTTTATATGTTAATTACTCCACATAGTTTGTAATGTTGGTTGGGAGTCTCATATTTTCATGCAGAATGGGAAAAAAAGATTGTAATACAAGCCAATGGCAAACAATGCGAAAACCTAAATTAGGGGCGAGGATCTCATATTATTTGTGTTGCGTAATCCGCATGTTGGTTATCCAGTCGTATGCTCAAAAGGTGCGAAACACATCCATTTGTTTTTTTTTTTTTTGCGCTAAAATATTAAGTAGATACCTCTGAGTTTGTCGACTGATATTAGCCCACTCAAGAGGAGTGTTGGGCGAGCGGCGGCTCTGAGGCTAGGGATTTGCAATGGTAATCGTAAGGTTGCCGGTTTGAATCCCGTAAATGCCAAAAGTGACTCTACTCGTTTGGGCCCTTGAGTAAGGCCCTTAACCTGCAATTGCTCCGTCCTGGGTGTATGACATTAATCTGCATCCAGCCCTGCATGTAGGCCCTCCAACCTGGTGGTTGCTGGCAGAACTGGCACTCCAGCCACCATAAAAAACCTCACACTATTCCACTCCATCTGAACTAGTGTGGTGCTGAGGGGTCACCCATTGCCTGGCTGCACTCGGGTCCTAATCTGGGATCTTAAGTTAGTTTGTCATGTGGTGGGTGCGGCAATGCGCTGTATCACATGCTTCTTGCCTCACTCTACTCAAGAAACCTCTTGAGCGAGAGCATAGCTGGTGGTACATTTCAGAATTTAGTTCAATTTTAGAGTTAGGGGGTAGTTGGCCTGGTATGAATTACTGCTAACAATGCCAAGGACTTTGCTAACAATAGATTCGATACACATTATTTTTATTATTATTATTTGAATTTGTTAAAAGATTAAACCCTACAGAGAAATCGGCTGTTGCTCCTGTTTTTATGTTCAGTTATGACCTCAACACAGCACTGTTTCAGGCTTCAGAAAGTTTATATTATCTGTGGCCTCCTAATGGTTAGATCAGTGTGTAAACGTAAGGGATTAAGAATATAAGAAAAGCAAACCGCATTGAGTCATTAAAAGCAGAACTTGTAAATATAATTTATTTTAACGTAATGCTTGGTGACAATCCTAAAGTGAGGAAGGCTTATTCAATTACTCGTAGTGCCTTCATAAAAAAAATTACTCAATACAACTTTATTTTCTTCCTCAGAATTTGAACAGTTTTTTGTTTTAATTGGCTCAGTGATATGCATAGCTATAATTGTTTCTCCCCTTCATAATCCACTTTATTTCCGTTGTTCCATTTTTCTAATCATCATTGACAGAACAGGACCCTTCACTCTTAAGAACTGCTGCTGACTCAGTGATTTACATCAGGGTGAGAGGAGCATTTCAAACTTTAAAGCACTGATGTAAACAAATGTGATGCGACCATCATTGATGTTTAGTTGGTTTAGCTTTGTAAACCACATGACGCATCTCCTGTGCGCTCAGTCTGTTTAGATTAGGCAGCCACTGGAAGTCCAGGGTAACCTTGTTATCTCCATTATCTTTACTTTAAATTCAAACTAAAGATCCCTTGTAGAAAGTTTTAACTTGTTGGGAAAGCAATTAGGAATTATTTTTGCTTTGAAAATGTCTTGATCCTTTCCCTACAGCCCGACTTGGATAAGCAGATGAAGATGAAGTCTTGATCTGAAGAAGCAAATTCTTTACCAGTAGTTACAGTATAAAGCATGCAAAATCCAATGGATATATGGAAATAACCCTTGTAGCAAAATTTAGTATTGAAGGGAAAACCACTTAATGTAAGGTAAAGAAGACAGACGCTTTGAGCTCCGGTAGTTCTCCTCAATAATGACAGCAATGTGTTGCATGTTGATTAGCACATGCAGGTAAGGATTTGTCGTACTCTGTACACATGACAATAATAGCCCTATAAGAAACATTTGCTATTCATTTAAAATGCAGCTGCTGATCTGACGTTGGTAAATGTTTAGAGGTGCACTTGAAGTATACACACCAAAGCTGTTCTTGTGTGATTGCTAGTGATGATATTTAGGTTCGTTGGTATGATTTGAATCATTTGATCCAGTACAGTAAATTTGTTTAAAGAACTGATTTGTGATTTACTTGTTGGAAATTTCCAGCTGACATACACTGTATGCATTCACTATATCTCTAACATACAAAAGCATATTTCCGATGGTTTAATGGACATTTTCTGGGTTCCTCCAGGTTTGAATATTGGAGCAGAATTATATATGGCTGGATATCCTTACTGATTCATCTTGACTTAAGCAGGTTGTATAGTCTCTGCTTCTCAGTACACTTACTCAGAACTTGCTGTGCCTTCAGATTGAAAGATTTCTAGTTGAGTGCAAAGTCATTTATGCACAGCTCTTAGCACCTTGACATCACTGATTTCCTCTTTCATTACTATGTGTCAGTGAGAGCAATGGTCCTGGGTTCTTTCTACTTCTTTTTGGTGGCTGATGTTGAAGGCCATCCCAAATGGTCTGCGACCATCACGATTGACTTAACCATTTTTGAAGTTTACCTTTATCCACTTGTAAAACATTCTCCCTTTACTGAGCACAGAAACATGTATGAATTTCATCTCCACTTAACACCTTCTACCCACAAAAATTACACAACATTTCCTTATTCTTCTTTGGTGTGAAATGATAGCATCATGGCCGTTTTTACAACTTTGTAATGACCCACACACTTGACAGTAAGGCATACAGCTGCAGACAAAGAGCTAGAATGTTGTAAACGCTCCACAAGTTAATGAAAAAGTACAGAAGCCCTATGAAGAATCCTTGTGTGTATAATACGTATGCATGTATTGTGTTAATGTATGTGTATAAACAGTAATGTATATGCAAGACAACAAACGTCAAAAATTGAAGAAATAGAGAGAACAAAAGTTGGGCCAGTTTAACCCAAGGTATCAAGCTTATGTAGAACACAAGGCAGGACTCTGTCTCCTCTTCTCTCTGGTCCATGAGTGAACAACCTCTTCTGGTAGTTGTTAGGTTTATAAATTATAGGTTTATGGAAGACTGCCAGAGAAACAAAGGAAGGAATCTCAGTCAGTGTCTGAGTGTTCTTTAGAACTGCAGAGGAAAGGGCAAAGGTATTAACAACTGTGCCCCGTCTTGGCGTGCAGTGGTTCTGCTTACTTTATTAGAGCTCTGAAGGTGTTCCTTAAGTGCTGGTGTATGACAATAGATACAATGTCTATATGTAAACTAGTTTTGGATTGGTACTAAAATGTTGATTTCTGTATCGATACCAGCTTTCAGACTTCAGCACCAGTACAAAAACGGTTCAGATGCAAATAACCGATAACTCTGAAACTCCCATCATACTCCAACCTCCCAGATGCACCACACAATTGCTCGCCTCCATGATACTCTACACCGTCATGCCGCACCATTTCCCTCTTGATAGTTGTAAAGTCCCACTCTCATAAAAGCAACAGTTGTTCTGATCAGGTTGAAACGTGTAGTTTCCTTTCATTAAGTCCACAAAATTAACATTTTTCCATACCTGCTATAGTGAATATCAAGGGAAGAATGCATACAGGCATACGGGGCTTGAGTGGAAAGCTGACGTTTACTTCCAGTACCGAAAATCCTGAAATGCTGGTTTCGTACCGTTTTAAAATGAGCATTTTTTGGTACTTTTTCAGCACAACCCTAATGTAAACAGTAATGCAGTGCATATATGAAGTCAACAACAACATTTATTTCTATAGCACATTTTCATACAAATAATGTAGCTCAAAGTGCTTTACATGATGAAGAAAGAGAAAAAAGACAAAATAAATAAGAATTAAAATTAGGGAACACTAACATAGAATAAAAGTAAGGTCCGATGCCCAGGGAGGACAGAAAAAAAAAACTGCAGATGAATGGAGAAAAAAATAAAATCTGCAGGGGTTCCAAGGCCACGAGACCACCCAGCCCCCTCTAGGCATTCTACCTAACATAAATGACCTCACAATCAGTCCTCATTGTATTCAGGGTTCTCATTGAAGAACTTGATGATGACGGTCATGTGGACTTCTGGCCTTTAATCTATCAATGGAGGGACAGCACGGTGCTTTGATTAGGTGATGGGGGCGCAGATCGGCACCACAGAAAACCGGAAAAAGAACAGACAAAATCGCACCATGGTTGCTTACATAAACTGACTCAGTCATTATTTTATCTCCCAGCTAAACGGCCAAATCCAGAAGCTGTGAGAGGTCACTGCCCGCTTATCTTTTATATAAACTAATGCACTATGTCTGTTCATTTCTCACAAATGAAGTGACTGAATGTCCTAAATATTGTATTGTAATGATCTTTAATATTATACATTTTATTTAGCAGATGTTATTATTCAAAGCAACTAAAAAATTCTGAAGGAGATTATGAATTTAAGGCAATGGGCCCTAAATTGTGGAATTCTCTTCCTGTAGACATGAGAAAAGAAGCTTAAGACCCATTTATTCAAGCTTGCCTTTTAGCTAGCTCATTGTGTTCTACAGTGTATGTCTACGCATTTTATCCTGGTTTGAATTTTTTTCAACATTACTAATGCATAAATTATTTCTGGCCTAAAGTTTGCTTTTTTGTGTTTCCAATTTTTATTGTGTACGTCTTTACATTTTATTCCTGGTTTTAATTAATTAAGCATTGCTTTTGTCTGTTTCTATGTTTTATTGTGTATGTTTATGCATTTTATTCCTGGTTTTAATGTGTTAGTTCACTTTTGTGTGAGTGACTTTGATGAAAAGTGCTATGTACAACGTAGATAAACATTACTTACTTACCTAATATGTCTGGCTGATGTTAAAGTTAAGAATATTTGATAATGAGCAAGAAGAATTGAAAAAAAAATAATTTGCTATTCTAAATACTTCATTTAAAAATGAGCAACTATTTCAGGTGCAAAACTGGTTATGGTTACAAAGCAAAGGGCAGTCAACAAAACAAATCTCTGTTATCTTCAAGTTAACGTGAAAAGTAAAATTAGTACTTGCAATAATGACCAACATGCAACACATTATCTCTCTGGCACCATGATCATAGTTCCTCAGCGCATTACCTCCATTCAAAGAGTGCTGTCAGGAATCAAGAGTAGGACATCTTGGAAGCTGAATGGAAAACATTTTAATTCAAGACACAAACCAGTAGAAGGTAAGGAGGCCATCTATTCCCTTAGTTGCCAGTTTTCAAAGACTGAAGCAAACATGGTGCAAATATAACGTAATGAATCTGTCACCTGATGCTATGTATTATCTTTAGGTATTCCATTAACTTTGGTATGAATGTAGTCCACTTCCTGTTCATTAAATTATATTCCACATTGAAGCTGTTAATGTAAGTTGAGTAGAGTTAGTGTGGCTGATTAACCATTCGGAAGCAAACAAGAAATATCCATCAGATTTATTGGATTTCCTCTGTGAAACACCTCAAGGATGGAGTCTTACTTCTGTACAATTAATTAGGTTTTGTTTTTAAACAAACAAATGAGTCTGGCACGCTCTTTCTCTAGCCTCTTTCCTGACAGCTTTGTTTGTTTTTTGTGTCTCTTATTATTTTTGATTCTGCACATGTGCTTTGTTGCAGAGACTTATTAAGCAACCAAATTTTTTCCCTTGTGAGTGCCCCAGGATTATGTGTGACTTAGTATCCTCTCTGGTCTAATTCCTCAACTTTCTGTATGAAGGTGGAGAAAGGAAAAATGCAGAAAATGATGGAGGGGATAGAAATCTGTAAAAGGAGAAGAGTGGAAGAAAGGATTGGAAGAGCTGGCAGGAAGGGAAGACACAGGAACATTTACTGAGAGTAGAGTAGAGTAGAGCAGATGGAGGAAACTTCCATGGCAAAGTCATTTTACAAAAATTAGTGTGGAGTGCAGTAACCTTTGTCAAGTGAGGTACTGCTTGTCTACTTGCAAATCCAACATGCTTACCCATTTCTAGGTTTATAGTTGTCAACTAACTGACTCAAACCTGTAGCAGACTCTCTCTGGCCAAGGCCCTGTTTCCAGGCTCCAGGATCCAATATGTCATCTTCTCACAGATTTAACAAAAATTGTGTAGACTACTGTAAAGTCCTCTAGCTAAAGAGGCATCATGTATAGAAACGATATTGGTGACACTGCATGTGCAATTTGCCGGAATTGCAAAAAAGAGAGAGATCAGCAAGGGTTGGCATTGCCATGATGCGAGTTTTCCTGTGGAGAAACAAAATGCACTAGTGTGCACAATGGGGCATTCCTTTGCTTTTTACACATTTTGTTATGTTGCTTGCTTGTTATGCTAAAATCATTTAAAGAATCTTCCTCATCAAGTAACGCTAAATACTCCAGAATGACAAAGTGCAAACAGGAGTTTTTGAATTTTTGCAAATTATTAAAAATAATAAAAAAAACCCCACAAATATCACATTGACATAAGTATTCAGACTTTTTGCTGTGAAACTTTAAATTTGGTTTGTCGTGCATTCCATTCTGTTGATCATTGTTTGGAGTTCACCTGTTGTCGTTTCATGTGATTGGAAAAGGCACTTACCTGTCTATAGAAGGTTCCACAAATGACGAAACCAAGCCATGAGGTCGAAGGAATTGCCTGCAGAGCCCAGAGAGAAGGTTGTGTAGAGGCACCGATCTGGGCAAGCCTACAGAAATTTTTCTGTAGCATTGAAGATTCCCAAGACCACAGTTCCTCCCCCTTTATTCTTAAATGCAAGACGTTTGGAACGACTACAACTCTTCCTGGAGCTGGCTGTCTGGTCAAACTGAGCAATCAGGTCAGATGGGTTTTGATAAGAGGGGTGACAAAGAAATCGAAGGTCACTCCTGTGTGGAGATGGGAGAAATTTCCAGAAGGTAAGCCATTACTGCAATACTCCACTAATCTGAGCTTTATGGCAGATTGGCCAGACAACACATGGAAGCCTCCTTGGAAATATGCAATAAAGCAGTTAACCTCCTTAGAGTTAGACCCAGGCGTCACTCTGGCTATAAAAACAGTGCTGAAACTGTTAGTCCCGAGCATCACTCTGGCAACTGTATAGACATGTCGCACGTAAGCGTAAGACCTGAAGATTATTCGGGCCGTAAAAGTGCCAACAGGGTTAGTGCCGAGTGTTGTTTGGGAAATAAGTGTGTCTTGTGCAAGCAACAGACCTGAGTATTACCCAAGCAGCGCTGCAGTCATGTCTTCTCCTAGCCTAAATGTTTTCCAGCAGCCCAGGTTTTGCAAGCTCTTGACCGTGATAACGAACTGAATCTGTCCTCAGGCAGTGAAATTGAAATGGACATCGAAAATGAAAGTGATTCTGATGAACCCGAACATGACGCTCATGTCAATCGCAGATGTGCAGTGTGCTGTTCAAAAGCCTGGAAAAGAAAATCCGCAAGGAATCACGCTACTATTGTCGGACTGTGACGTTGGATTGTGTATTTCATCGTGCTTCGAGATATACCACACAAATGACAGCAACAACATTTATTTCTATAGCACATTTTCATACAAATGATGGAGCTCAAAGTGCTTTACAAGATGAAGAAAGAAAAAATATAAAAGTTAGGCAAAACTAATTAACACATTAATAAAAAGTAAGGTCTGATGGCCAGGGAGGACAGAAACAAACAAAACAAAAAAAAAATAACTCCAGACGAGTTTCTGGAAGGTGGGACTGGACCGTGTGTATGCCTGGGGGGTTGCCGACAAGGATCCCGAGCTGTTTCGTCGTGTGGGTGGTGTGGCAATGCACTGTACCAGTACATGCTACCCGACCTGACCTGACCTGTAATTTTTCAAGCAAAAAATGCAATGCTCTTTACATGTTTTTTTCAAGAGAAAATGTAACACCAAGGAGGATAACTCTGAGAAACAAGTTTTTCTACTCTGAGAAACCAAGGCTGAATAGCTGAACCTCAGTTTTAAACATAATATCTGCAGAAGACCAAATAGTGCTCATCACCAGTGTAATACCTTTCCAATGGTTAAGCATGCCACTTTAATTTGTTGTGGCACTTTAATTTTAACAAATGCATTACATAAATGCCAAATTCTTATTGCTGATCTAGAAGATGTTTTGCCGTTAAACTGTCATTTCCATACTCAAGGTCTTCGGGTGTAAATTTTAAGGGAAGTTTATTTAAGACCAGACACCCGGATGTACTTCCTCACACTGAGTATCCTGGAAGTGTGCCACGCAGTGAGTCATGCTGTTGAAAAGGGAAACCTGATAACATTTTTAAAAATGTCTGGTTGAGATATTTTAGATAGCTTAGATGAGCCTAATATGTTGAATGGTCTTCTATCGTCCATAAAGTTTGATCTTCTCAACACCTTAGCCCTGCATGATCATTTAGCAGGCACCTGTTCTCTTTTGGTTACAATTTTGAAGAGATTCTGAAAGTTGGATGGCTCTTGAAATATGGGAGCTCCTCTCCATCGAAGCTGTCAAGCACGTCTCATGGAAACTTTCAGTAGTTCATCTCAGACAGCCTAGTGATTCAATAACCAGACAGGTTTACTGGATTGAATTGTACAGATTTAGTTTTTGTCATTAAGGCACTTCTCTGCCATTGTGCGACTTGCTTGAAAATTGCTTTCTCAGTAGTTGTTCTTAATGTTGTTAATCATGTCCTCTTACTTGCAAGCAAAAGTGGCAAAGTAAAGGCCTTGTGATTTTGTAGCTTTAGATGGTTTCTCAGTCAACTCTTTCCATATTATCATTATGGCAGGACCAACATCAAGACCACCTTATCTGCAGGAAAATTTGCCAAATTCTTAAAACCTTTAGTTTACTTATCATTCTAACACAGTGTATTGATAAAGCAACATGTAAATACACAGAATGCAATTTGGGTATGGCAGTATTATAAGGATCTTTCTGGAAAGGTTCAATGAATAAAAATAACCACACCATTAAAAACACCTACCTAATATTGTGTACGTCGTCCTCATGCCGCCAAAACAACCCTACTCATTGAGGCTTAGACTTAAAGACCTCTGAAGGTGTCCTGTCGTATCTGGCACCAAGGCATTAGCAACAGATCCTTTAAGTCATGTAAATTGTGCAGTGGGGCCTCCATGGATTGGACTTGTTTTTTCAGCATATCCCACAGATGCTTGATCGAATTTAGATCTGGGTAATTTGGAGGCCAAGTCAACACATTGAAGTTTTTGTCATGTTCTTCAAACCATTCATGAATTATTGTTGCATTGTGGCAGTGTCTTGTTTTCCTTGTCTCATTACAAATATTTATCTAATAAATAATTGTTTTCCAATCTACCAAAAAGGACATCTCAAGAAGCTGGGGCCATCCAAACATGGCTTGTCTTTTATTTCTAAGCATTACACATATATTCATTTTCATTCAGAATTTCTCAGTCCTGTTAGTAAGAGCTGGTCTCTCCAAAACAAGCCATTCTCAAAGTCCTTGAACTCTTTTACAGAGTGAGGTGGTTTGCTCTATTTTGACAGTAATAGAGACTGTATTATTTGCTCATCGTGTTTTTAGATGATGGAATTCATCCAGATCAGGGGTTGTTAACCTGAGGTTCGTGGACCCCTAGTGGGCCCATGGTTAGGTTTCAGGGGGTCCGTGAATGTCAGATAAAAATTAACATTTATATTCACTATACGGCCTGGTACTTTTGATTTAGAGGAGATGTAGGAATAGTAGTAGTGGTAGTAGAACACACTGAAGTCTTTGTCATGTTCCTCAAACCATTCCTGAATAATTGTTGCAGTGTGGCATTTTACTTGACTCATTACAAATATTTATTTGACAAATAATTCTTTTCCAATCTACCAGTTGTCACCAAAAAGGACATCTCGAAGTGGGACCATCCAAACATGGCCTGTCTTTTATTTCTGAGTATTACACATATCTTCATTTTCACTAAGATATTCTCGGTCCAGTTAGCAGAGCTGGTCTCTCCAAAACAAGCCATTTTCATGGAAGTCCTTGAACTCTTTTACAGAGTGAGGTGGTTTTCCCTAATTTTGCAGTGATAGAGACCTTGTGTTATTTGTTCTTCATGTTCTTAGATGGTGGAGTTCATCCAGATCAGGGGTTTTTAAACCGGGGGTCAGTTGACCCCTAGGATGTCCATGGATGTGTTTCAGGGGGTCCATGACGGTCAGATAAAAATTAACAATTATTTTCACTATACGTCTTGGTACTGTTGATTTAGAGTGGATGTAGTAGTAGTAGTAGTAATGATAGTAGAACACACTGAAATCCTTGTCATGTTCTCAAACCTTTCCTGAATAATTGTTGCAGTGTGGCAGGGTGCATTATTCTGCTGAAAGAGGCCACTGCCATCAGGAAATATTGTTTACCATGAAGGGGTGTAAAGCGGTCTGCAGAAGTCTTTAGGTAGATGATACATATCAAAATAGCATCCACAGAAATGCCGGAACCCAAGATTTCCGAACATTGCCCAGAAAATTGCACTGCCTCTGTTGGCTTGCCTTCTTCCCATAATGCATCCTGCTGCTTTCTCTTCCCCAGGTAACTGACACCCGTGCTGACCTGACCTCCCACATGATCTACAAGAACACATGATTCATCAGAGCAGGCCACCTTCTTCCATTGCTCCATTATTCAGTTCTGATGCTCAGGTGTCTATTTGTAGGCAGTTTTGGCAGTGGGCAGGGATCAGCATGGGCAAGCTGTGATGCATTGTGTGTTCTGACACCTTTCAGCAATTTGTGCTACAATAGCCCTTTGGTGAAATCATGACTAGATAGGCACTCCATGAGCATCAATGACCCTTGGGTGGCCATGATCTGGTCACCGATTCACCATCTGTCCTTCCTTGGACCTCTTTTGGTATCTTCTAGCCACTGCATCTTGGGAGCATCCCACAAGGCCTGCCATTTTGGAGACCCAGTCATCTAGCCATCCCAATTTGACCGTTGTCAAACTTGCATGCCCATTTTTTTTTTCTGCTTCCAACAGAGCACCTTGAAGAACTGACTTCATTTACTGCCGAAAATATCGCACCTCTTGAGAGATAATTAGGTAATCAATGTTGTTCACTTTCTTCCGTTTCAGGGATTTAAATATTGTGGATGATCTGTCTATGACAGCAAGTGTAAATGTCGTGAGAGCCAAAAAGTTGATCATAATGGTGATAACTTTATTTAAGGTTTACACTGCTGGATGCTATGCTTTTCTTGTTATTTTGTGGAATTCCAAGAATAATATACAGCATATTGCTACTGAGGGAGATGCTTTTTGATATTGGGTGTTTTCAATTCTTTCTATAGAAACTTTATATTGTTCTATCACTGTATTTGGAGATGGATGTGCAATGTCCATAGATTCGTCATCTTCTAATCTAATTCTTCCTTCGACGTGCTAATCAATATGCAACACATTGACACTCTGTGGTGCCATGATTCGTGACTATGGGAAACTTACCTTGAAACTGTCCTGAGAGCACTGTTATTGCAAAGGCATTACATGAAACATCAAAAAAGTGTGCATAGAAATTGAAGGAAAAACAAAGATATGCATGTATTGTTAATTGGCGACTATAAATAATACTCTAGTTAAGGCTGACAAGAAATTCATTGAGATTCATTTGACTGTATCGTTGGTTGATCTGTGTCTTGTTCATTGTCATTTAAATTTAAAAAGTAACAACAATGTTCTTGTCTGACCAAGTCGGACTACATACTTTAGAATCCTATAGGAAATCTGTGAACTTCTCTAAAGATGACTGTGGACAGAAGATCCCCTTTCAAAACAGGACCTGATTTTTCCAAATACTGACCACCTTGCTTTGTTATTGACGTGACCAAACTGCTGGCCAGTACTGCCAATAAGATATAATTTCCCTTATCCTCCCAAATTTCCTTCATAGAATGGACATTATGGACCAAATTATTGATTCAAGCCCGAGAGCTACTCTTAATGCGGTTGCACTACACGGGATGTACTAGGAAATGTTTTTCCGTGATAGCTTCTAGCAGGAGATCTTAACTTTTCTGCCATATCGGGTTTTGCCAAGTTCTTTGTATGGGGTGTTTTTGCACATGTTTTTTTTTGTTTTGCTTTTCCTTCCCTAGGCAAAGTAGTTCACTTCCTTATCTCTTGTTACTTCACTCTTTATTTGCTCTGTGTGTGCGTGTGTGTGTGTGTGTGTGTTTCTACATGCATCTTGGGGAAGTGAACCCCGAATGACCAGAGCCAAGCCTTTCAAGTGGCAGCCCCTATTGTTTGTGGGTTTCAGCTTTAAACTTGTCTTTCTTTCCATTTGGACAATCTGCTGATGGAGTCATCACTGGGAATGATTTATGACTGATGTAGCAGCCTTTGCAGAGAAGGTTCTGGTCAAGAGCTTGCATGCAGAGAAGCTGCTGCCCTCCAATCTCTCTTGCTAGCCCCCTGTGTTTTGTTTTTTTTTTTTTTTTTTGTTCAGGGATATTAGCCAGGCAGCTTGAAAACCCAGCGCCTTTTGACCTTTCCAACAGGTCAGAAACCCGATACTGAGCTGCAAGAGACAGTCCAGCCCCTGTCGTCCATCTTAAGGCTGTCTTTCATCTGAATGTTTAGGTATAAGCATTGATGAAAGGAAGAAAATGAGAGAGCCCCCTTTTTCAGTTCTCTGCTTAAACATTTCCATCTGGAAAGCAAGCCAAATATGTGTTGAGGGATGAACGAGTCCTGCAGCAAAGCCTGAAATGGTGGAGCTACCAGACGGCCTTGGAAAGTGCAGCAGGCAACGTGAAATGGAAACTCTCAGCTTGCAGAGCCAGCAGTGTCATTGCTTCTGCTGTGTGACGCAGAAGATAATTCTGTCAAGCAAGAGGCAGCCTTCAGGGGGGTGGTTCCACTGAGCAGTTTGTGCAATATCCACACAAAGCAGCGCACTTGCCTGCATGGTGCCTGGCCAAGATGAGGTTTGGCTCCAAGCCCTTTACTCTCTTTGGGTGAAACGGGTCTGCTTTTTTCTTTTCTTGTTCCTTTTGGGTGGGAGATGGCATATACATGTTATGCCTTGAATTTGTTTTTTTTTTTTTTTAATGCTTTTTTTCTGTCCTAGTGGATTTGGTAGACCCATTTGTAAATACTTTATCCCCTTAACAATGCCAATGGCATGGAATTTCATATTGTGAAGCTCGTATGATTAACACATCAATATAATATAAGAATGGCAGCAGCTGTCGCTCCCTAGATATCCAATTTAAGACAATCCTACTTGGACGTTTCATCAGATCATAAGAGATGGTTCTTGACATTAAGACCTTAAGTTCAGGCATATTCCCTGGCTTGTGGATAAATGCAGTTAGGAAGTATTGGCCTTCATTTTACCTGAGCAAGTCACCAGACGGAACGAGAGAAACAAGATCTTTCAAATACAAGGAAAGGAATGTGGAGTATCTTGTATCCTACTGTCAGAAGTTCTTTATTTTTTTTTTAATAGATTGGCATCTGTATGTTGTGCAGCTTGAGAGACACACACTGGCTACTTTGTCCTGATGGCTTTTCTCTTAGTTCTCCAGAATCCTTCCACAAGCTAAGATGTGTAGCCTACACACAACAAAAATGTGTTGAAACATAAAATGGAGAAACATAATGCAACATTGCACTGATTTCCTCAATAATTTAACAATTATGAAGGGGATTGGAGTGGTGGAACGAACCATGATCATTTTTTAAAATACATTCTTCAAAAAGAATATGGGGACACGGATGGATGCTGCTGAAGGGTAAATTTTGCCCAAATGTTAGAATGTTTTTCTTCACCTAGAGAGATGTAGACATTTAGAATGAATTAGCAATGAGTGTGCAGGAAATCTTGCCTCCAAAACTCAACTTGATGCTAGTTTGGAGGAATTATATGACTAGGGTTGAGTTGGTTTTTTGGGATATATAGCCTGTTTTCATCAAAATGGTTCTGATATTCTTAGATCATGTCTGTTCGGTCATACCACCAGTATAATTCCTCAATGTGACTGCTCTCTTATCTTTAGTCAAGTCAGAAGTTTGTTTTCTTTATTTTTTATGTAATTCTTGTACGTATTTATGAGAAGTTGTAATATTTCTGTCTTTATTGACCTTCTGTAGAAAGTTCAATCTTTGTTTCAAAGGTATATCTGTCTGTCAAGTCTGCATGTCTGTTTGTCAATTCTGCATGTCTGTCTTTTTAACAACTACTGTTTATCTATATAACTATTCAATTTTCAAGACAAAATCATCCAGCATGTGACCTCAGATGTAATGAGGCTTCAAGGTCTAACTCCTCTCAGCCTTATGCTTAAGGAAAGAGATGGACATCATCTAAATGCTGTTAGGAAGTTTATTTTTTGGGTGACTCTGCATTGCTTGAATGTGAGTGTGCTGTTCAATGGACTGGTGGGCAATCTATAATTAGTTTCTAATGTGAACCCCAGTGAATCTTGGATAAGTTATGTCTACTTTTGATTCTGTCATGGAAAATTGAAAAATTAATTAATTGAAAATTGGATGTTGTTTATACCTTGGTCTTGAGCTCTCTGTCTATTCCATTCAGTTCAGTGTGTTCTTTGAAAAAGATCTTCAACTTATAAACTCTTCATACCATACTCTATGAAATATACAGAATGAAGGAAACACAAAATGACATACATCAAAGAATCCAACACCATTTTAAGCACAAATTGAACATGGGGAGGAATCCAAAACAGGCTGCCAGTCCACCTTAAAGCCTACTCATGCATTTACCCATGCTTGCTCACTGTGCCAGTCCAATAGTTGCCAATTAGCATAACATGTTTATCTTTGAAGTAAGGTAGATAAACTCAAATAGACACAGGAGGAACATGCCAACTACGCACAGGAGGTGCTTGAGCCAACATTCTAACAACCCAAGGCTCAGGAGCTGTAAGGCAGCAGTATCGATGACTGCGCCACCAAGCTGCCCAACATAAATATGTACACAGAAAACCTGTATTAAATCCTTTGTATAATTTAAAATGTTCAAAAATGCAAATAAGGTCTATCTGTTTCTTTTAATATTTATCTGAAGTACTAGGGTGTTGTACCGTGTTAACCATTATGAATGTAGTGAGAAGTCAAGCAAAATGACCCCTTTTATTGGCGAACTAAAAAAAAATTACAATATGCAAGTTTTCGAGGCAAGACGGGCCCCTAATGACTACATCTAGCCTGAAGAAGGGGCTTGAGTTGCCTCGAAAGCTTGCATATTGTACTCTTTTTTAGTTCGCCAATAAAAGGGGTCATTTTGCTTAACTCATTACAAATATTTATCTGATAAATTTTTTCCATTCTATCTGTTGTCACCAACAGGGGCATCTCAAGAAGCTGGGACCATCCAAACATGGAATGTCTCTTATTTCTAAGCATTACAAATCTCTTCATTTTCACTCAAAAAATTGCAATCCTGTTAGCAGAGCTGGGCTCTCCAAAACAAGCCAGAAAGGCAATTCCTAATTCTTCTTCTGCAAGGCGTCTGACACTCCCAATCTTTAACTTTTCACCTTTTCTTTCTCCAACTTTCATTGCACTAGCAGCACATTTTTTTTTTTTACATTGACTCATTAAAAGCTGTTATGCCACTGTGTTTGTGTGGCCAAATTCCTTCATCCATCCCTCTCTCCCAAATCCAGAAATGCTGACCAATTTCCATGTTTTACTCAATACACCTCAACTAACCAACCCTTATCTTTTATTTCAGGCTTTCTACTAACCTGCAGCTCCTCTCCCCCCTTGAAAAATAACAAACAAGGTCATAGATGACTATGTTTTTAATTGGTGATCATTCCAGTTTTGGTGGGGGGTCTTGGTTTGTCATCATGTCTATTTGGTGGAGAGCAGACACTCCCGTGGGCTGTTGTGGATGTTTTGCAGTAGCTGTTTGCTGTGTAGTACCAATACATTGTCAGTTTGGGCCTGGCCAGCTCCTCCACCCACCTTATCTTGAGATTTCTGGACCTTCTATAGACACCTCATTGTTTTGGTTTTGAGCAGATTTCATGTTGAAATTTAATCTTAAGGTTGAACAACAGAAAGCTACAGGCATGTAGGCCATCTTTCCTCAATCAGTTGCTCTAGTCTAGTTCTCTGATTTAAAATGTACCTTGAACCTGATCTGCTCGCAGATTACCAGGATTCAAAGAAAGAAAAAAAAAAAAGGCCTTGGCCTGGATTTTATGTATTTTAAAGTCTATTATATAAAAAAAAATCCCGAAGGTCTGCTTGTCTAAGAAAGGAAAATCAATATTGTGTCTGACAGTGTGTGTGTGTGTGTGTTTGTGCATTGCTTGGGTTTTTTTTTCCTCTTTTTCTTTATACTTTCTAAGACTGTGACCCTGGTTAATAAGACTTATTACCCACCATTTTGTTCATGTGGGGGAGGAAAGATGACGGCTGACAGCATGTTCAAATTTTCTAGCACGTCGAGAAGATGAGAAGAGCGTCTGGCAGGATGAATGTGCTGGAAATTGTGACACGCAGATGGGATTTAGGCCGTCAAGTCTGCCTTTGCATAGAAACAGGCGAGATCACCAGGGGGATGAGAAGAAAAATGTGAAGAGTGGGCCTTGTGAGAGCGCACTGGCCTTTTATTTCTGATGCACCCTCTAGTGGAAGTCTGGTGGGGGGGGGGAAGGTGGTGAAGGAGGGAGGGGTGTCGGGGTTGATGGGAGTTAGAAGACATCAAAAAGCAATTGTTCTTGGTTACATTACAGCAGGAGACTGGAGATGTTAGTGGATGGGCCCACATGGTTTGCTCCCTTCCCCCATGTTCTCTTGTATTTCCCCTAAAGCTGGCCCCTGTCCCTGATCTCTGGGTTCAATAAGCTTTAGCAGAGAGCATAAATCCTACATGTAAGTTATTCATTCATTAACGTTTAAAGTGAGTGGTGTTCTAGTTATCAAGACCTTTAGTTTTACCTTGTATATTTCCAGGTTGAATGCTGAGAAATCATTTATATTTAAAAAACAGATTCTTTTAATAAGCAGCAGATTTTAGTTGAGTCCACACCGTTTAGTAATGTCTAACAACTTCTGCTTTTAGTGAGGCCATAAGAGTTTCCAGAGGGGTGCACTGCATGTCTAGTGGTTTCGTCTTGGTTCAACAATGTCTTTTTTTTTTTTTTTTAATGTAAGAAGAAGGGCTCACGAAACAAGTGAGGTGAGATGATAATGGTTTTAGGAGAGCTGCTCTTTAATCTGGAATATGGGTTGGTATCCTCAGATTTATTATAGGTTAGTAGGTGTGATTAGGCTTATTGTGAACCCTTGTGAATCAATATCAAAAGTCGTTCATCCATTTGTATTCTGTTACAGTGTTGTGATGAGCCATAATGCAGGAATTAATCCCAGACTGGATACTAACATACACCGGGACAAATCAACATAACCTGCAGGTCTTTGGAATGTGGGAGCAAATTAAAACTATATAGAGTTTCAGCAAAAATGTAGACAAATGGTTGGAAAATTGTTAAGGGGAAATTTCACACAAATGCTAGAAAGTCGTTCTTCAATCAAAGAATCATGAAAGACATGACCAGGCTGTGTGATGGAGAAGGAGGACTTTAAAGACCTGGAAATCTTTACTTTGTTACTTTAGATAGATAGATATGAAAGTCACTATATAATAGGTAGATATTTTAGCGTAGTTGGCAGGATTAGATAGATAGGTAGGTAGATAGATATTTAGCATAGTTGGCAGGGTCATATAGATAGATCATGATCATTATTATTAATCATGATTGATTGATTGATTGTGCTTGTCCATAAGGTAAAATTAAAATTTTACAGAAGCTCCAAAAAAAAAAAAAAATAACCCCTCCCTGCCCCCCAACCCCAACATACATAAAAACTTCTAGCTTCAATAGCAAAAAATTGCTACTTTCAAATACAGGTTTGTAGGAGACAGTAAAATGAGATCAGATTGTGCCACAGGTTTATATTTTAAGGCATTAATGTTTGGACAAATAATCGAAGTGAATAAGATGGTTGAGGTTACTGGACTGAGTGATATTACAATTGTAATATCAGAAATAATGCATATACTTATTGTTCATGGATGTTTTGGCCTTGGGATAAAACTGAGAGAAGGTGGAATCAAGGTGCAATAATTACATGACTGTAATGGTGCAAAAGTAAATCAAATACATTACTTTTAAAGTTAGATTTTAAAAAGTGGGGTGGAATCTGTCAATTAGTACTTGATAAAAGGCTCATTGCCCAGTCATCCTGGGTATGACGTTAATCAGGATCCAGCCTTGCAAGCAGCTCCTCTAACTTACAGGGACATCTTAAGGGATGATGGCAGGATTGGCACTCAAGCCACCATATAAAAAACTCGCACTGTTCCAGTGTGGTGCTGAGGTGTCACCCACTGCACTCTTGTCCCAGTCCAAGTGGTTTGTTGCGTGCTTCCAAACTCTCTTCTCCTCTCTCATAAAAAGAGTAGACCTTCCATAAAGGGATGGAGGAGATTAGACAGCATGGAGTGATCTGAATGCCAGCAGTAGCATTTTCTACTCTATGATTTTGAGGAAATCCAGGGAAGATTTTTTTCCCCCCCATCATTTAATGGTAAGTGATACTTTTGTTAGCATTTGCACAGGTTGGGTTTCACTGGAGAGATGTACTAGTTAGGTGTCAGAGTGGCACACTTGAAATGGGTGGGTAGTGCCGCTTCCAGGTGGTGTCTTGTGACTAACGGACTGGAGTATGGTGCCAGCCATGGTCTGGTTTTGCAGTTTATACAAACCTCATAACTATCTCCAACGAATCCATCTCTTAACTGCAATAGAGACTTTCTTGATCTGCTCAGTTAAAAAGATTATGGTTCCGATCCATAATTTTTAGCTACATTCACACTACAGTTCAAATTAGATTTTATTTACTCATATGTGGCACAGATCTGATATTTTTACAGAAATGTGAACAGCCAAAAATAAAACAAACACATGAAGATTGGATTTAGACTACTTTAGTTTTTGATATTAAATTCGCTATAAACTTGACTGTGTTTGAATGTTTCGATTTTAAAATGAGTTGAGGAGATCAGTGTTTATGCAACCCTTGTTATATCTCTGCATTGAAACTCAAGATGGATCATGGTGCTGACTTAGTACATCATTGGAAAGAAAGCCAGCCACCTAGTCATGGCTGTCCGTCGATCCAACAATGATGTTGTACATCCATCTACCCATCTCTGTCACTCCTTCAGTTGCATTGACGGTGATTTCTTGTCACGCTCTTCTCTTTTTGATGTTGGGTCTGTTGATAGACTCCTTTGGTTACATTCCATCTCGAAAGCATGTGATTCCCAGCAAGTATCTCCAGCTGTCTATGTGGAATGAAGCAGGCCTTGAGAGAAAGATTCAAGTAATCCTTTTAGTGTTTCTTCACGCTACCCCAAGATCAGGAGCCTTTGGCGAGTTCACCATACAGGACCATCCTATGGAGCCAACACTTATGCGGATAACAAGTCTGGTTGAGCGGAAGACACTGCTGAGTAACATGGCCTCAATGCAGCAGCGTTCAAGAATTTCAGCATGTGAAACCCTGTCTTTTCAAGTGATGCCTAGGATCTTCTGGAGGTAGTGGATGTGGAACGCTTCTAGTATGCAGATTCACTTGCTGTAGGGAGTCCAGGAAGAAGTGAAATACATACACCATGTTATAGACTGTGAGATATGGCCGGCTTGTCATCCCGGCCAATACCCCCAGGCCGCCAGATGGAGCCCTCCTTGCAGCATAGAGGTGCCCCGAATGCCAGCAGGGAATTATGGACAGTGGGATTATAATGTACAGCCCTGCTGGATACCAAGGGGACCGCCAGGAGTCGCTGCAGGGCGGCCCAGGGATTTATATTTCCCGCATAGCCCGGAAGTATTTCCAAGTCACGGGAATGGAAGAAATGATATACTTCTGGGCTGAAGAAAAAAAAGGAGTTTTTACCTGACCCAGAAGTAAAAGAAAATCACATGGACTGAGGGACAAACACTTCCGGGTCAAGGACTATAAAGGACTCTGGGAAATCCCAGACGGATGAACTGAGTTGGGAGGCAGGATGGCTAAGCGTCTGGGAGATTGGAGGATTTGTTTATTGGAGTATTGTTTATTTATTGGAGTATTTGGGAGTGGAGGGTGCTTTGTGCACTTATTATTATAATAAATAATAATTATTTGGACTTTTACCTGGTGTCTGGCGAGTGGTCTGAGGGTTCAAGGGAGCGAGAAAGCCCTAAACTGTCACAAGACCCAAACCGTGGTTGCCATATGGAAAGAACGCACAGTGGTGGACTTAAACATTTGAAGTGACCACTGTCAGCCAACTCAAGTAGAAGTGGTTCACCTTAAGTGATTATTTTTCAGAGAGGTTCATTTGGACAGACATCAACATAAATAATCAAATTGCCACCCACAGTTTTGCATCATAACCCTTCACAGCTTGTTCCCACCAGTCCTGGCTTCTCTGTCCTGTCCACACATTTCTACATACAAATACATCAGTGATAATTGTGCACATGCAGAGGAGAGATGCTGGGTATTTTGGGAAAAGGATGCTAAGGATAGAGCTGCCAGGTAAGAGGAGAAGAGGAAGGCCTAAGAGAAAATTTATGGATGTTGTGAGGGAGGATATAAAGGTGGTGGGCGTAACAGAACAAGATGATGAAGACAGGAAGATATGGAAGAAGATGATCTTCTGTGGCAACCCCTAACGGGAGCAACAGGAATAAGAAGCAGATACAGCAGTGATAATTGCACTTGGAGCAACAGCTACAATTTTTTTTGTTTTCCATTTCTTTTCCTTACCATCAGGAGTTGAGAGCTTTTATTGGCTAAGCTTGCATATTGTAATCTTTTTAGTTAGCCAATAAAAGGTGTCATTTTGCTTGGCTTTCCTCTACATTCATAATGGCTAACACGGTACAACACCCTAGTACTACACATCAGGAGTTGAGAAATTTGCAGACATCCTGCACTAAAAACAACATGAAGTGGTGCAGAACCAGCCTGCTGTTGCCATTCATGATGGTCTATTAGGTCCCAACAGTCTTGGTTTTTAATTTTGTGCATAAGGAACACATTCTGGATAGATATCTGCACATACTTGTGTTGAATTTGGATCACTTGTAAAATGATTTTGAACAGTCAAGCAAAAAAAATCAGATTTGTGTCAAAAATTGAGATTGAGTAATTTTTATTTGCGGTGTGAACATAGCCTCTGCGTTGCTACTGTGTCTTGAACCTGCAGAATATACTGTACATTTTAATGTTTGATGGTTTACTTTTCTGAGGTATGTTTTAATAATAATAATACAAATTACATTTATATAGAGCTTTTCTAACTTCTCAAAGTGCTTTACCTAGACAGCGGGGGGAGCCACTTCAACTACCACCAATGTGCATCATTCAACTAGATTATGTAACAGCAACCAATTTTGTGCCAGTATGCTCACCACACATTATCTATTAGATGATGAAGAAGTAACAGAAAGACTAAAGCTAATTTAGCCAGGACTACTCTTTTTGAAAGATGCCCAGGGGATCAGTTATGACCACAGGGAGTCAAGACCTTGGTTGCACATGTCATTCAAAGGATGGCACCATTTTTTTGTTTTGGTTTTTTTACAGTACAGTGTTTCTGTCACTGCACAGGGACATTGGAATCCAAACTTAGACCAGGCCCACCGAAGGCCTCGCCAGCAGCAATCCAAGTTTTCCTTTTTGGTCTCCCATCCAAGTATTGGCTGGGCCTGAACCTGCTTAGCTTCAGGTGGATTACGTGTTCTAAAGAGACACGACATCAGTGACCATGTATTGTTGTAGACAGTAACGCAGTATATACTCACGAAAAATCGATCATAAAATCAGACCCCGACTTATACGCCTGTTCAAAAATTCAACACTTAATTTTTTTTTTTTTTTTTTGCATCTTTTTGCCTCCTCCACTCTTGCACCAGTTACTCAGATGCATCGAATTTTGTTGCAGCAGCGCAGTTACCAATTTCTTTCGCCAACGACGTTTAATTTAAAACCAGCTTCATATTTTCTTCTGATCGAACGCTGCTTGTAGATAAGGGATGCTCTTACGATAAAGGTGTATGAGGGTGTGAGATACAAAAAGCACAAATTAGTGCAAACGTTGCTTTGGAAGAGTTCGGGTATTACCGTGTGGTCACGTAGGAACAATAGAGAGAGAGAGGTTAGGAGCACACGCTGATACAGCGCATTGCCGCACCCACATAGAAATTGAAGGCGTGCGTTATGTGTTAGCATATCATAATCTCTTGGACCAATAGCGTGAGTTTTCCACATTCGACTTATATGACCGACTTTATAAAATACCAGAAATTATATGGTAAAATCAAGTCCTGACTTATCCGCGGGAGAACTTATCCACGAGTATATACAGTAGGCGCTATTTTGGAGAAATTAGGTCAACAGGATTGATCATCTGTGTGGGGCTTAATGGCCTGTTTTTGTCAAAACTGTTTTAATTTTCAAATTTACCAGCCAGTATATGCCTATCATGGATCAGTAGCTTCAAAGAAGATTAATGGGCCTGTTAGTTTTGTTGCTAACCCCGTAGTTTAATTTATTTTAGATTAGAATTTGAGGCCTGGTGGTTATGAGCCCAGTACCTTAGCTTAGTTCCTCATTTGTAGCCAGCCCTCTGTAAAGTGACACTGAGACCAACTGTAATGGTCTACTGATTGTGGAATTGCTCTGTAATTTAGTGAAATTCTCTATGGTTCTAAAAGGTTCCTTTTCTAGTCAGCCTCTTGCATTTATGAGAACTAGGTTTAGGGGCCTTTTGATTATAAGAATAGCCCTGTCGTTTAATTGCTCTGTTATTGCAGTTCTTGTGGAATTGCCTGTTTATTTCATTTCTAAACTGACATTAAAGAATAATTTTAACAAAACTGCTTATGGTATTGGTCCTGCGTATAGTAGTAGGTAACATGTTTCCTACAAGCAATATATTTATCCTATTTGACATCCTCTATATAAAGTAGGCTTATTAAAATTGATACACAGCCTTCTAACCTTGACTGTGAGTCATTTGGGCAGGTTAGTAGTAACTACATGCTGTTACCTCTGCTACATTCTTCCACTGCTAACATCTAAATAATTTGTTTATGAGACCTTGAGGCTAGTTATGTTACTTAAGTATTTAGTTATTGCTCATCGTGTATGGAGTGGTGGCACATATCCATAATTTATGTCATTCTCGTGACTCTCCTTAATTCTGGTATTGAGATGTTGACAGGGTGAAAGTTGGTCTTGGTTAAATATAATGTTTTACAGTACTTACAGTGATTTTTGGCATTTGATGAGCTTGCATTACCAAGTCTAACCATTGCACCATCACTGAGGATGGCTGCTCATAATATAAAATGTGAAATATTTCTGTGATCAGTGGAATCTGGCATGCAGATGTCAGATCTGCACTTTGAAAGTAGGAGGACAATGAAGGAAGCCAAGCATCTTGTTGTTTCTGAGAACAGTTGGCTCTTTCTTAAGATAAAGAAGGTGTGCCAACTTTCTGACACTGCCCCTTTGTTTGTTGAAAACCAGTTCCACCACTCAGCCAGGTGGTCTGTTATTTTTTTTTAAAACAGCATTGGTTGTCTGGATGTATTTAAACTAGGCATTGTGCTTATGGTAATAGCTCCATAGGTTGATATACACTGATTTAATCCCCACTTGTTAATAAGGTGAAGTACAGAACATCTATAAAGAAGTTTAGAGTCCTTGAGACTGACTCTGTTGGACCGTGATTTAACAATAATGTCTACTAGTTGTTCTATGTTCACTATTCCTATAAACTATATTTTTTAAACTATATTTAGAAATTTTGTTACAATGGCAACCCCATAAATGGGTATACACCAGTTTAGTCCTGCAATTACTGTCCTTCTAATAACCTCCTAAAGTCCGCCCAGCTACTGTAGAATTTGTCAAAAAGCACACAAAGCAAGTTGCTATTGGCCTGCAGATTTTAATTCTTATCCACAACTTGGTAATGATTGATTGATTAATATGTGCCAGGTCAACTCATCTTTGATGTGATTTTTCTAGTTTATACTAATCTGATAACCACCTTCAGCCAGTCCACCTGTTTGCGAGTCCAGTTTGTACTTGTATAATCAGTCCGGCCAGTCAACCCATCATATAATTTTGAGTCCTGGAGGCTAATTCCTATGTAATTGTATATAATTCATGTCTTTAGTGAGTCGACCTGTCGTTTAACTATGTAATACGCGGTAATCTAATGAATCTCTGCAGTTATTTCTGAAAGCGAGTCCATGATGCTAGTGTTATGGTTTTACCTCTGTTTCACAATTCTCTACAAGATGGTGGCATTTCACATTTTCTAGATTCTAGCATGTGGCATTAGTTCTAGTCCATAATTAGAAATGGTAAGACTTCATCATTCTGAAAAATACAGTGTTAATTTTGGACTATAAGTTTATGAATGATAACTGCCAATCCTTTGTGTCCTTTGTTGTCAATAATATGGCATTAGCTCTTGTCCATAATCAAATGGAATTAACTCATTATTCAAAAAAATCTGATGTTTAGTTGGCTTAGTTTTATAAAGTATTTAATTATTTTTGCTTTAAGGAAGACAGAACTTTTGAGATAAGGCAGTTGTAATCACTAATGGCATGGTGCTGGACGGTGGCAATGTATTTCATGTTCATTAGCACAGGCAATTAAGAATTTCACTATACTCTGTACATGTGACAATATTACACTCTATAAGAACTTATAGTATTTGTTCAGGCAAAGAATCACCATTTCCTGTTGTTGTCATCAATATGGAGTTAGTTTTTGTCTACGTATTCCATGAATGGTAGAATCAAATCTTCTGTTCTCATTGTAGTGATTAGTAGCAGATTGTAGTACTAGTACTAGTTCTTGTCTATAATTCTTCAAATAGTTGTGCTGATTGTCAATTTTTTCATTCTGATGAGTAAAGTATCAGGTCTGGTCCATCATTCTATTAATGATAGTACAGATTTTCAGTTTCTGTGGTTCAGATGAATATGTTGTCTAAGTAATGGTGCCAATTTTGAGTTTCTGGAGTCTGATAAATATGATATTAATTTTGGCCCATATTCTTTTGAATAATATTTCTAATTTTCAGTTTCTATCACAAGGATGTAGTGGTAGGGTATTCATCACTGGGGTGAATATGGCATTCGTTCTGGTTCACATTTCCTAGAATGGTGTTCCCAATCTGCCATTTCTATCATTGTTCCAAGAGCAATGTTAGTTTTGGCCCAAAGGTAAATAAAAGATGGTAGAGATAATCAGTTACTGTCATTCTGGTAAACATGTCCTGGATCATATGTTTTAAAAGATGATGCTTTCTTCTAATCAATGTGACATTAGCTCTGGTGCATAGTTCTATGAATGGTGATACTAAATTCGGACTTTGTCTCATTTACATGACTATGGTATTAGCTCTGGCCCATAATTCTTGAAATAATGGTACTGATTCTCGGTTTCTGTCATTCTTATGAATATGGTATTAGTAAAGATCCAGTAAGTCTATAAAATGTCAGTTTCTATGATTCTGGTGAATATGGTATTAGTTCTACTCCATAAGGAAATGAATGATGGCAAAGAACCTCAAATTTGGTCTTTCTTATAAAACTGTTTAATCCATGCCCATACTTCAGATGGTGACAGTTCTCAATTTCTGTTTGTCTGATGAATGCAGTTTTGGTTCTGGTCCTGGTCCATAATTGTGTAAATGATGTTACTGATCCTTAGTTTCTATCTTTCTGTTGAATGTGGTATTAGTAGTTCAGGTCTGTAAATTCATGAGTGATGTTAGAAGACCTCAGTTTCTGTTGAAAGTGGTATTCAGTCTCCTCTGTAAATTTTGTGAGTGTTGGTTACTGAATTATAAATTTCTGTCATTTTGATAAATACAGTGTTAACTCTGCTCCAGAATTCTTTAAACAATGGAAATGATTGTCGATTTCCATCATTCTGTTTAATACGGTATAATGTTTTTGTTCACATACTATAAGATAATAGTTTTTGGAGTTCTGATTTGCAATGTTTCACCTTCCTACTCTGGTGTGTTCTCATGCACTTATAGTCAAAATTTTTGGAGAAATGAGTAATTGTTAATTACTCTGTAAATAAAAGCCACTAAACAGGAAGTGCATCATTCATGGCAATAATTACCAAACTAAACTTAATTAGTGTGTTCCATCGCCCCACATTACAATTTGATCTCAGAATTTCCATTATATCAAAAAAATATATATATTTTTGATTTTATACAGTTGTCTGAAGTGAAAGGTTGGTGTTACACTTCAACTCAGAGAATACTGGTTGTTTTGTTTTCCTAATTGTCCTACTTGGAGCTCTGACTTCATCGGGCATTTACAATGAAATTTCCGACTCAGAAGCTTGAATTTACTGTCTGTCCGATAGCATTCGAATGCTGCATTAGTAATGATTGATAATCCTGTAAATGATAGTACCAGTTCTCAATTTCTACCATTCTGGTATTCATTCTAGTCTGTAAATAAATAACTATTGGTAAAGATCCTCATGTCCCATCTTTCTGATCAATACTGTTTTTTTGCCTGGCTCATAGTTATGTAACTAATGACATTAATCTTCATTTTCTGTCATTCTAATGAATGTGGCATTACTTTTGTTCCATACTTTTATGAACGATGGTATGAGAGCAAAGTTTCTATCTTTTGGCCTGAATGTGGTATTAGTATAGTTTTAGTCCAAAATTATTTCTATCATTCTGAGAAATATGATGTTAATTCTGGTCCATAATTCTGCGAGTGATGTTACTGATCCTCAGTTTCCACCATTTTGAAGAATGTAGTGTTGGTTCTGGTCTTTAATCCTGTAAACAACTGCAACAAATCCTTAATTGCTCTCATTCTGGTGACTCTTGTCAACCTGTCTTCTAGACTTTGAGAATGCAGAACAGATGACATCACCCTCTTTGTGTGCCTCTTTATGGTGTAATGTTAGATGAGCCCGCTTGTAACCAGGCCTCATCAATGCACCGGAATTGAGGTTGGCTGATAGTATCGTCAAATGTGTAATATTGGTCAGAGAAGTGGATTGTGACATGGAAATGACTGAGGCTCATTTTGTAGGTATGAAGCAAAAGGCTGTTGGCTTTCCCTCAGAACAGCAGAAGTTGTACTGACTTGCTGTAACTGCCCTTTTGTTTTGTTTGAAAACCAGTTCTGCAGCTCAACCTGATGGTCTGCTATTTATTAAACACCATCCACTAAATCTGTTCAACTTCAGCATTGCTTCCATATGGACTGCCTTGTTTTCACGTTTCATGGTGATAGGGAGGAGATGGCAGCTGGATGAATGGAGCTTTTAACTTGGAAAGCAGAGTGCTGCATGTTTATATGTTGAGAGGAGCTTTTTGCAGCAAGCAGAATGCCATTGGTCTCCTCCAAGACCTTCCTTTTGTTAAGATGGTCAACCAGCAGGCTGCCTCATGCTGCTTCTTGCCGAGTGACATTAACAAAGGTTATGTGACGGAGGATCTGCTCGTTAGAAGAACTTCTGTTGGGTGTACGCTCTGAAGCTTCCTGTTATTTGGTTAATGGTTGACCTACTTCTGTTGCCATATGCTTCCTGGAACAGGCTTGTTAGGTCTGTGTTCAGAAATCAAGGGCATGGAATGTGTTTTAGGAGATTACTGTATCTGTTAAGCATTCAGGCTGTGCTTACCTCGGCCCCCCACCCCACCCCCCTCTACCACCCTATCTAAATTAATCAGGCGAGAGGAACCAGCCTGACTTTTGTTTCATTTTGCTTGTTGCCAAGTCCTTTCTGCAAGAGAGTCTCTAGATTGTTCTGCAAAGCTGACACAGGCCGAGCCTTATTTCTCAGCAAAAGACTTTTCCGCCTCTATTTTTAGCCCCCTTCCACCCTGCCGAATCCATGATTTAAAATCGGCCTGAGGTCCAGCCGACTGTGAAAAGGTGGAAGTGTTTGCCATTTCTGAGGTCTTATGTTGTGATAGTCCAAAAAAAAAGAAATCATTTAAAAAAATCTGCCAGTGTGCATTTGTCAAATACATCCATCTTCTCTTCAGCCGTAGAGAATAAAGCTGCATGGTATGTGGTTTTGTGAGATTTTTTTTTTCCCCTTCATTAGTTTATGGAGCATGCAAGGCAACAGCTTGACTTGATTGCCATGTTTTGTGCCATCAGTGTTTCCATTTCCATTTTGGCCAGCTTGCAATTATCTTGGTGCTCTCATCCACTCAGCAAGAGATCCTGAATTCTTATTCATTAAGCCATGTAAAGACCAAAAAAAATAATAATAAAACAAAGTTCACAGGCAAGATGGATGTTTAAATTTAGCTGAGCTTCAATCCCTGTATGACAAGGCTTCCTCTTCTCATTGATAACGCTGACTTTTACTGTCTTTTCATCATGATGGCGGTAATGGCCCTCGTTATACTAGTAGGTGGGCCCACATATTCCAGTTGCATTTCACCACTAGTCCCACTCTGATAGTTGATGTCCATTTCACCTACCTAATTATATGTTGGGTTAATCCAGAGTTGTCTGATGTTGGCATAAACTATTCTGGATTGGGAGAGCATGGGGGGGTCATGAGGTCGCTGGAAAGGGGTGTGTGGCGCTCCTGATATCTCTGCAAAAGGATGAAGGTCCAAGTCTTTAGAGTCCTGGTGCTTCCTGTCTTGCTATATGGTTGTGAGACATGGACGCTATCCAGTGACCTGAGACGAAGACTGGACTCGTTTGGTACTGTGACTCTCCGGAAAATCCTTGGGTACCGTTGGTTTGACTTTGTGTTGCTCATGGAGTACCGATTGAAGCACATGATCTGCATTGTGAGGGAGCATCAGTTACAGCACTACAGTCATGTGGCGTGTTTCCCCAAGGGTGATCCAGTATGTAAGATCCTCATTGTTGGGGACCCAAGTGGCTGGACCAGGCCAAGGGGTCGCCCACGTAACACCTGGAGGCGGCAGATAAAGGGTCATTTTCGGAGGGTGGGACTGGACCGCGTGTCTGCCTGGCGGGTTGCCAACTGGGATCCCGAGGAGTTTCGTCGTGTAGTGGATGCGGCAATGCACTGTACCAGTGCATGCTCCCCAACTTGACTTGACTTGACTTTCTGTTGTCTTTTCATGTGTCAAGATTGGTAGCGTCCTTGCCACACTGTCTTACACTTGCAATTTGTATGTCTCAATTAATGTGTCTTGTTAGGATCAGGCATTTTGGTCATGTAGTAGATTATCTTTTGTTATGGGCCCACACATTCCAGTTAAATTTCACCATTTGTCCTGCTCTGGCAGCTGACATCCATTTCACCTACCTTATTATATACAGGGTGAGTCAAAATTATGTTAACATTTGAATGGCAGAAACAATTTATTCACAAAACATACTTTATATGTGCAAGATGACTTGCAGGAATGTCTCAACCTGTTCGCCATCATGTTCAACGCACAAACACCAACGAGCAACCGTACCATTTAAAGGCCGGACACATATTTCGCAGGAATAGGTGATCCCACAGTACGTATTCTGTCCTCATTTGTCATTGATATCACAAACTATCCTGCTATACACGTGCGCTCCATCACTATACACCTAACCAGAAATCACAGGGTGTCAAATCAGGGGAGTGTGGAGGCCATGGCAATGGTCCACCACAACCTATCCATCGACCTTAGAAAGGTGTGGTCAAGATAAAAATAATCCATTAGTGTTAACATAATTTTGACTCACTCTATTGGGTTAATCCACAGATGTCTGATTTTTGGCATAAACCATTGTGCTTTCTGTTGTCTTTTCATTTATCAAGATTGGCAGCATCCTTGCCGCACTGCCTTACACTTGCAATTTGTATGTCTGAATGAATGTGTCTTGTTAGGATCAGGCATTTTTGTCCTATAGTAGATAATTTTCTAGTTGTCTCTAAAGTAATGGTGCCTCAATGTTTCCTCAGATCTTATTAGGCTTCCTTGTGCAGCTGAGGTTGATCAGGAAAATTAATGTTCAAATACAACTGATTAGCCAAAACATTCTGAGTGCACCCCTGTGAAGCACATGATCTCGTTAACAGTGGTGCTTGTCAAGGTCAGAGATACAGGAAGATTTACTTGAAAGAGGCCCCGAATATTCTTTTGTAACTCCCGTTAGGATGAAGCAATCTGAACCAAAAAAATCTGCTCTATAACTTGACGTATGTGCAATTGATTGCATGACATGCGATGCTGGAAGTGGTTCCCGTTTTCTTCCAGACACATTTCGACGTGGCGCACCATGTTCCTGAATGTATTGGCAAGCGTCCCGGGGCAGGGAACAGCAGCAATTTCACGTTGGATGTTTTCCTTCAAATCTTCCAGTGTGAGGCTTGTTCTGATAGACTTTTTTCCTTTGAGCAGACCCCAAAGGAAGAAGTCTGGGAGTGTCAGATCCGGCGATCGTGGTAGCCAAAGCCCCTTTGAAATGACCCTGTTGCCGAAGAAGGACTCACTTTACGATGTGTGACACATTGCTCCATCTTGCTGGGAGTAACCTTCCTTGAACTCACGATCATCCAATTGATTCTGACATCGTTTAAATGAATTGGTGACCCAATAGGTTTACACCATGAAGACGTGCTGCTCAATACTGTACACCACCATCCTGATAAGAAGTCGAGTGACTGAGTGAAGGGGTACGGGTAGCATGAACCCAGAAGTCACAAATGGAGGTAAAACGTCGCAACAGCTGTCCGGCGCCTACCTCGTTGCTCCGATGTAGGGGCATCCCGGCTTGTTTGAAGCTCCATGTACTGAGGAGCACGTTGCACATTGTTTTGTTCAGATTGCTTTGTCCTAGAGAGAGTTATTACAGAATATTCGGGGCCTCTTTTTCGAGTGAATCTCCCTTAATATTAGAGAGAAAGCTAACATTAGCTATTCATAGCCAATGTATTGAATGCAAAAGATATGAGCAGGTGTAAACACCTGAGTGACTTTTTCAAGAACCTAAGTGTTAATGACAAGGCTTGTAAGAGTGCTCATGGTTAGCTGTGGTGAGTACCTACTGATGGTTGTCCAAGAAAGGAAAAAAAACAAACTGCCAACAGGGTGTTGGGCGGGCAAGACTCATTGATGTGAGAGTTCAACAAAGGCTATCCTGTTTAGTACAGACCAACTCAAGGGGTACTGTAGGACAAATCGCAAGTCATTTTAATGATGGTTATGCAAGTAATGTGTCCCAACATGTTGGACTACCTAGTCATAGGCCAGTTAGTGTGCCCAGGCTAAGCCCTGTCCACCACCGAAAGTGCCAACAGTTGGTACACAAGTGTTGGAACTGGACTTTGTATCAATGGAAGAAGGTTGTTTCATCCGATAAATCCCATTTTCTGTTGCATCATGTGGATGGCTGGGTGTGTATGTGTCATTTACCTGGAAAAGAGATGGCACTAGCATACAAGCCAGTGGAGGAAGTATGATGCTTTGGGAAATGTTCTGCTGAAAAACCCTGGGTCCAGACATTCATATGGACTTGCCTAAACATGATTGTAGACGAGGTACACACCTTAATGGCTACGGTATTTCCCAATGATACATCCTGCCACACTGCACAAACTTTTCAGAAATGGTTTGAGGTATATAATGAAGAGTTTAAAGTGTGGCACTAGTCTTCAAATTCACAAGACCACAATCCAATTGAGCATCTGATGAATGTGTTGGAAAAACAAGCTGTCTTGCCAACAGGAGTTAGAGGATCTGCTGCTACCTTACCTTCCATGTCTTGGCGAGTTGGAGCTGTTTTGGTGGCGTCATAGAGAAACAGCATGTTAGACAGGTGGTCATAATGTTTTGGCTTCTCAGTAGGCAGTATAACCAGGGGTTGCACACATCTGAAAACTGAGATAATATTTTAACATCACATGGCAAAGATTGGTTGCACAGTGGCTTTTGCTCTGTCCAAAACTGGTTTCAGTCAATCCAGAGGAGCTATGACAAGTGGAAACTAAGCAGGCCAGTGCTTGTGTCTTATTTTCACGTTCACGTGCTATGGAATGTATGAGAATTTGAGCCTTCAAGTGGGAAATCTCGCATTAGTGCTACCTCCCAGTGGAACAATCCGTAGACAACCTTGTTACCCTATTGACCTTTCACCTCATTTCATTATATAAAATAAAATGTGGTAATCAGGTTAGTGGCATTTTGTGGTTGAGTTTTATTTGAAGTGTTGTGGAGTAAAATGATTGGGTATGCTTAAATAGAAGGCTGTCAGTGTATGGGCAAACGGACACAAGGAACATCTAAAGCATTTTCATACTAATAGCAACTTGGGGTATGAGAGAAACAGATGACAAACTATCTATCTATCTATCTATCTCTATCTATCTATCTATCCTTAATAGGATATTCTAAAAGAAATTTGGATGATTGCAGACCAAATTTGTTTTGATCCTTAATCTGTAGCTATGATTTAGATGATTTCAATCCTAAATGGTTCAATAATAAAATTACAATTCAATAATGTTACCTTCTTGGGGTGAAATAAAATGTATGAATTATTAAAAAAAATAAAAATTGGTATATTTATTGTATGTATTTACCCATCCATATTACTGAACCCATGTAATCCAATTTTGGGGTGGGAGGTTTCCAAAGCCTGTCTTAAAGGTTGGGAACAGGAAAGTCTTGTACAGCTTGATAGACCATTGCCTAACACACTTACACATATCAATCCAGTTTGGAGTTGCAGTTAACCCAATGTTTGTGTATTTGGCTGCATTTACACTACCACTTGGGAAAACAGTCTCATACAGGGAGGTAGTCCATCACCTTTCACTCTTATCCTATTCAGTTTAGAGTTAGGATTTGCCAGGCCCATATGACAATCAAGTGATGCTCATTTTCAACATGCCTAAGTCCTGGGTATGACATTAATCTGCATCTAGCCCTGTAGGTAGGCCCTCCAACCTGCAGGGAAAAACCTGGGGGTTGGTGGCAGAATTGGCACTCCAGCCACCATAAAAAAACCTCACAGTAGTTCCATTCCATCTAAACTAGTATGATGCTGAGGTGTCATCTGTTTCATGGCTGCACTTGGGTCCTAATCTGAGTTGGTTTGTCATGTGGTGGGTGCGGCAATGTGCTGTATCAGCACGTGCTCCTAACTTCTCTATCTGAGCCCCTCTCTGACAGAGATTGCAGTTTGATGTAAACAATGAAAACCAAGCCAATGGTCAGTAATGCAGCAAGGAAGCAAGATTTTGGGGGTTTAACAAGACTACGCAAGCTAAATTGGAAATGTTATTGCCTCAGGGGATTATTGTAAGAGACCAGGTAATAATAGATCGCGATGAGAATCCTAGTTCAGGTCAGGCCAGGCCAGGCTGAAACCAGAAGATCAAAAAGAAACATGAGCGAATCCAGCACAGGGGAAAACTAATAATCAAGGACCAAGTAAAGAAAGGAGATCGAAAAACTGAAATGAAACCTAGCAATCAGCCTGCTTAAATTGCAAACTATTGCTAAAGATTTTGAAGTTTATCCAACCAAGGGATACCAAAATACGATCTGCAGCCATATTTATAGCATAACTACTGCTTATGTCACAAGTGCGCCAGTCGCATTCATGTGACACATAGAGTAAACATAAGAACTGGATGAATTATAGTAAAAAAAAAAAAGATACTATGTGAAAACAAACAAAAATGGCTAGAAATCTCCACCATTTGGTTTCACATGATGAAAAACTAATCAAACCCACCTCTTGTAACATGTAATTACTACACTTGCGGCAACCACACAAATGTGAAGAAATGCGATGTTTACGCCTCATGTGCACCACTGCATATTGTATGTTCCTCCTAAACTTAATGTGAATGTAAATATTTGAGCCACGCTTCGTTTGTGTGTAGCGTAAGCATCGCGGACATTCAAACGCATTACTTTACCAATTTTGATTTGGGCATCGAGATCTGGTAGTGGAAACATGGCATTTGTGCCTTGGAAGAACAAAAACAAATTATCAAGAAGCAAACAAAAACACCTGCAGGTATAGGAGGAACAAGTGGTGGCCATTTGAGAGGTTTGAGCACAGCCCGCTAGAGTTGTGCAGTACTTGCTTACTTTGTGGTTCTCATTTCTTCATTGTATGATGAACCCGCACAGTCTTTTCCATTCAACCAATCAGTTTTAAAGTTTGCCTCTGACCTTATAAAACAAAGAATGCAGAGACAAAGACACACCATTTCACATCTTTTAATAATATTGTTAAAAAGTCTGTCATTTACAATTATTATTTTTTTTCTTTTTTGGGCCTCCTTTTTATTTATTTATTTTTTTTTTTTACAGTCCCTGCTTTATGATGTCAGAGCTTTGCGGGGTTTAGATAGAAAGATCCTGCTTTGAAGATCAAAGCAGAAGGAGCCTCACTGTCAGTAGGTTCAGACTCGTATTTCATACCCGTATCAAACTCCAAATTTAGACATATCAATATATGTTACTTTCTAAAGAAGTGTGACATACTAAACTAAAACATTTAAGAGAGGCTCTGCAGCTTTCATTTACAGGAAGTGAAGTTCTCACTGTGGTCCACAGTCTCTGATATAAACTACAGACATGAGCTGGTAAACACTGAATGTTTTCAGAAACAGTGCACAAATTTGTATTTATTGAAAGTCATAAAACTGGCTGTTAGGCAGCTCACCTGTAAGTTTATCATCAGGTGGTTGTAGAAAATGTTTAGAGTGCTAGTAATGGTTTTGCCACATGTACAAAGTACAGTGAAATTCCGGCTTACATGCTCAGCCAACATGCATTGCATTACATTACCCACCCTGTGCCTTGATAAATAATTATTTAGTAAAAGTATGTAAAAATAACTGGCCAATTTAAGTAATCTGAGTATTTAGTCTGTTGCAGCTAGATGGGAAGTTATGCAAGTAAGTGGTTTTTACATAAGATGGCATTCAACATCGAGAAGTCCATCAATACAACCTAAAAATCTGCCTATTTCTATATAGTGAAAGGTAACAAGTCGTTTTATCTTTATTTGAATAATTACCAGGCATTTTGACATTATGAGGTTTGTTCTGATGAAGAATGTATTTGGGTACCAAGGTCCCTGCACTCCTCCACAAGTGAATCACATATTCAGTCACCAGTGGAAATTAAAGCCAGTGTCACATTACACTATTTCTAGTTGGTGGGGATGTCAGTTGTACCGTGTTAGCCATAGATTGATACAGGAGAAAGCAGGGTGAAAAGACACCTTTTATTGGCTAACTAAATAGATTACAATCTGTTTAGTTACCCAATAAAAGAAGAAATTGCAGGGTATGTCAAATTAGATGACTTTCCAGCCCAGTTTCTACATTTCCAAAGTTTCACGGGCACATCCTTTTCTTCTTCTTTATTCTTCCCACTATGCCTTTACAGCATCCGAGATATTCTTTTCTGAATCCTTTACTTTTCTGTTATGTAAGGGATTAGTCCCTTACATCAGGTATTTGTTAGTTCTTTCCAGGCCTTGACATCTACCGTAGTGGTCTAGGGGGCATACACATCTTCCATTGTGATTCACCCTGGTAAACAGTCTGCAACAGTTCAGTCACCACTCCCCATAACTAAGATGCTGAGTTGGACTTCTGGGCCTGTTTTTTTTTTTTTGGCTCCTTTTCTGATAGCCAGCAATGTGCTGCTTCACGGAGCTGGTCACTACATGCAAATTTATCAACAGTTGTGGTCCTTTCATTTATTACTTTTCTCTTTTTTCCCCATCAAGGGATGGGTCTTCCTGCCACATTCTTTATTCCTTGTTGTTGCATTGTATGTATTCTACTTTTGGGTTGAGCACTCATTAGCTATCAACTCATGTGTGCACCTGCTCCTTAGTCTTAATGATTTGGTGGGGTAAGTCGCAGTCAGATTGGATTTAGTTATGGGCATGTCAGACCACGCGATCATGGGAGATTGTACAAGTCTACGACTAAAAAAATCCCATTAGTGTGTGAATGCAGCGTATGAGTATCCCACATAATTGATCAACACTCCATTTATAGTAGGTGGCCATTTTTGTGATCATTCCTGTTAGGACAGTCTCTGACCAAACCACAGGCCTAAACTTGGATTGGTTAAATTTAAAGATCAGGTGGAAGATTAGACATATTGAAGCAAGCTCCTTGCACAGGATTATCATTAACTTGTTTCTTGGATTCCACGCTGCTCTATAGCTTTGCCTTATCTGGAGTGTTTGAAGTTTCCCTATATTTCTTTTGAGGCATTATTTTTATTTTCATCTGTCGTCACTGCTTTGGCTCAACTTATGTGAACTTTGGCCTACTGTAGCATATCCTTGTATTTAAAATGATAACACAAGGACCACTTACCTTAGTAAAGGATGTATATGATAGGTTAGCCCTTATTTGATCCCCGTACCGAAATTGTTGATTTTAAAACAGAATAAAAATGACGTCCAAGATCCACCAAAAACAAATAGTCCTTATATTAGAAGAATCCAAATATATTTGACCTAAGACAACAAATGGTATAATGTAAATAAAAACAAATACACAAAGTCACAGAAATCTTGACAGTTAAAATTCAAATGCAGCTGTGCAAGCCCATGCTGTAAAAAGCTCGGGGTCCTAGAAACTATTGAAATCGTCAGAAAAAAATTTGATATATAGAGATGTCAGGTATTTGAAAGGAACTACGCTGGGCATCTCTCTCCTTAGAGGATTTGTTTTGCCGACATGCTCGCCTCGCTTGTGCATTAGTGGCGGGAGGAAAACTAAAAGGGATACCGTTTTGCCGATGTGCTCATCTCGCTTGTGTAAGAGTTTCTCTTTTTCTTGCCGGTTTTACTTTCTTCTTCCGACTCGTTAACTTGGGTACACCCCACTGGGGGCGCACAGCTGCCCTAACCTGACACAGACAGATGTGGGACACAAGTGGCAATCACATGCTTTTATTTATTTATTTTTTTTCTCATGGGAAACACCTTCCCTAGTTTCCCACATGTACAGCACAGTTCCATAAGAAGCACCAAACCATTTCTTTTATTTCTCCGTCTGCCTCCACTCCTCCTGGCAAGCTTCATCAACTTCCACCCGACTCTGGAGTAGTGGCTGCTGACTCCTTTTATAAGGCATCTGGAAGTGCTCCAGGTGCCCATTGACCGGCTTCCAGCAGCACTCCCGGGCTCCAACTAAGTCCAAGTGCCCTCTTGCAGGGGCCATGGGCCCCAGCAGGGTGCAGGTTCCAAGGTCCAAACCCGTGGTCGTACAGCAAGGCAGGGTGGCTGCCCTGTACTGTCCCGGGGAAGGTAATACCCAGAACACAGCCTCTCCTCGATTCCTTCTAATACAGGGGCAAGGGTTCCGGCTGGCTGTCACAATGTGTATTATATATATATATATATAT
>JANRMT010062837.1:99351373-99374383 GCA_026402145.1 Polypterus bichir lapradei
CTGCGTGCTCTGATTGGTTAGCTTCTCAGTCAGGAGAACTTAACTGCGTGCTCTGATTGGTTAGCTTCTCAGCCATCCGCCAATAGCGTCCCTTGTATGAAATCAACTGGGCAAACCAACTGAGGAAGCATATACAGGAAGTAAAAAGACACATTGTCCGCAGAACCCGCGAAGCAGCGAAAAATCCGTGTTATATATTTAGTTATGCTTTCATATAAAATCCGCGATAGAGTGAAGCTGCGAAAGTCGAAGCGCGATATAGCGAGGGATTACTGTACACACACTAAGCTCTGTTATAAGATTACTAGCAAACTACTGGGGCTAGAACCTTGTTCTTGAAATTGAAAGCTTATGACTGTATACATTCTCGTAATTGAACAAATTGAGATAGCAGCAGCCTCGGCACACTGACCTGCGCTTGTGGGTTTCTTATGGCAAAGTGGTAGGCAAATGAAGTGACATGGCAGAAAGGAACAGAAGATCAGTGACACCTGCTAAACGTCAAGTGTGGGATACTAAATTCAAAAACGATTGACAAAAACAGAGAAACGCATGTGGCCGGAGGTCCACTTGTTGCACTACTTATGTATGTAAGAATATGCTTCAGAATTACTAGAACAGTACATTTTACATGCAACCATATGCAGTATTTTGCATTTAGCAATCTAGAAGAAAGCTGCAGCTTCTGTCACTTGTGCGATGCCCCAGTGTCACTCCTTCTCAGCAAAAGGTCTGATTACGCAATACGACTGGTCGTACACGTGAATGTAATTTGAAAGGGCTGACATGCGCATTGATGCTATGAAGTAATTTGTATTTTACATAGGTAGTGGCAGACACTCACTTCACTTAGGCAACCAAAGTAGTATCACAAAAACGTGACAACCTCCGATGGTCTGTCAACAATTTTGGTTGCATGCATGTTAACCAATTGGATACCCTTGGGTATTCCACTGAGTTTTCTTGAGCGCCCCTTGATCTCCTTCTCTAGGTTCCTTCTTCCTTCCCCATAAGCACGACGCCCTTTTCTGTCACAGCTCACCTGCCCACTCGAGGACCCAGATGTTCAGATTTACCCCTCTTCCCTTCGTAAAATGATATACTCTGATTATCTAAGAAATTCGAAATATATATTTTACAGGAGACAAGGTGGCAGCAAACTGCAGAATAAAGAAAGTATGTAGAGCCCGCTCAACTGCAACTTTTGCACTTTTCATGCCTGATCCATACACGGACCTTCTGCCTCCCAACTAGATTCTTCATGCTTATGTAAATCCTTTATGCCATCTTAGAAAACCCAAAGACCTGGTGACCCAGCTAAAAGAAGGAAGTGGTACATCAAAGAAAAAGAAAGATCTACTGTAACATCAGATAATGTTTACTTGCACTAATTTGATATTGATCATTCCCTCTTGGCATTGCTTAAAACACGTTCTGTACGAAACCCTCTAAATTAGAACCTCACTTGAACCCACTCATCCTAATCCATAGTTTTAACCAGCTATACTGTAACAGGGCTTGGCGTGAGTCTGTTGCAAGAGATGCAATGAGATCACCATTCTCTCAGTCAAAGGCTTTGGAAGCCTTTAGATTTGAATGTTATTTTTGGCTCAGCAGACTAATTGCTTATTTTGCACTTCATGGTCAGGGATGGTCCTATTGTGTATTTGTGTCCATGAGAGTATTTGAACAGAACAAATAAGTCGAGAAGCACTTTGTTGAGAAATACAATAGAATATATAAATAAAAAAAAACCAAAATGGGTTACTTTTATCATGCATGTCTTTGAACCCGTCAGCTGATATCTTAATACAGTATTTCTTAGACGGAGTTTTAAGGTTCTCTTCTTTTAGCTCATTCTTTGTTGCCGTTAGGGGCAGTTTAGAAAAGGTTCCTGCATTTCTACTTAGTCAGCAGTTTTTTCACAATGTTAAAGGAATGGGGTCTCTGAACTTTTCGCATATTGGCCTGGCCTGCATGTCTCAGCATAGCTATGTGGTTGCCAGTTTGTCTCGCAAAATGCTGTTCAGAGTGCCAGTTTCTAAGAAGAAATTTACTTCTAGTTTTTGCAAGCCAAAACACAGCTCTTGTGAGTTGGCAGACAGTGACTTAGACAAATAAGCTTGGCTCAGGAGAACATAGCAAGGAGAAAAAAAAAGCTTGGGTATCTTAGGGTTATTCATTAGGTAATCCTGGATGACGGAGTATCCTGAGGTCTTCTGTTCAGAGGCGACTCTGTGACTGTAGAAGTTCAGTGTGATGAAGGCATGTGGTTTCACGCCCTTGCTTTTTACTTTACTAAGAGAATTTACCTTAAAAAAAAACATTAACATCCTATCTATACCTAAAACCATCAGCATAAAAGAATGTAATGTAGCCAAGCTGAAGAAATGACACACAGTTTGGCAAATTTCAGGCATGTATTAGTTTCTTCCTTTCTTTTTTTGTTTTTCTTTTGTCTTCCTGGAGTTCACTGAGCAGGGCTTGCCTGTTATGCTGGCTCCTCTGCTTTTATATGCAGAATGTAAGTAGAGTGTTCGTTGTAACCCCATCATGGCTATTGTCTTACAGCTTTACAAGCCATGCAGAAAGAGGAAGCAAGTGTGTATCCCTGGACTAGGGACATCTCCACTCTGATAGGCTAAGCCTGATGTCCCACTATATGTCTTTGACTTGGAGAGAATATCACACTTAACTACTGCCCCTGCTGGATCTCGTTGCTGTCACGAGGTCTAAAGACTTGACTATGAATTGCAGGAGATGACGTATTACGTGACTCCCTCACGATTTTTCAGCATGGTTTCAAATTTCTTATCAAACTCAAAAGTATCGCAGCACATTTTAATAGCCAGTCATCTTGGAGCATCTTCTATCCTTTCTCCACTCGAATGTGCTGCGACAAGGATGAGGTGTTGAGTGGACGTTTGTGTCCACTCAGGTTCTGTGAGCCTCTTCTCGATTTGTGTGGTCTAGACCAGGGGTGGGCAATGTCGGTCCTGGAAAGCCACAGTGGCTACAGGTTTTCATTCCAACCCAACTACTTAATTAGAAACCAATCCTTGCCAGTCTCGCACCTTTTTTAATTTTATGGCTTGTTAGTCTGCAATGTTAGGTTCTTATATCGTAGATTTTTTTTCCTCTCCAAGGATATCATCCAAATGATTTGAAGCCTAAAACGGATAATCTTCAGTCTGTTACATTTTCTATTACATGTTTTATTAAATCAAACAGTGCATGATGAACACACACAGATGTAAATGAAAACAAACTGGATGGAGACCTGCTGGCTGCTTTGTCATTTACATTTTATTGCTAATAAGGAGCCGTTAAAACGGTGAATGCAGCTGTTTAAGATTGAAATAAGCAATCAAGGGTGAGGAACCTTAACAAGAGAGACCACTAAAATGAAGCACCGAAATGTCACTTAAGCAGTAAGTATTTCACCAGCAATAATTGTTTTCTCATTAAGAAAATGGATTGGAACAAAAACCTGCAGCCACTGCGGCTCTTCAGGGCCAACATTGCCCACCCCTACTCTAGACCATCAGTTTCCCTTTGTTTCTTAAGGCATCCATTTCCTACTGGTCAAAAGTTTTACAACACCTCAGTTTTTCTAGTTTTTCTTCAAATTTAGTCAGTTGAAATTCAATGAATGACCTAAAATGGTGAAAATGTAAGCAGTGAATTGCCACAGGTTTACATTTAAATTTTAGGTTAGCAAAAACTGAAAGCTAAAAGGAAATGATCATAATATTACAAATGGACCTTCTTCAGGCAACAACTAATAGGTTACAACCTGCAGATGTTCTGCAGCAATTCAAGTAAATGAAGCAGACAGTTAGCACAGGTGTCCCAACCTGTGTTGATTACTTAAAATCCCTCCATCTGTCTTAAAGCAGAGTTGCAACAGACTGTGTTACGACACCCTCTGAAGTCCTACTTGGACAATACTCCAGTGATAATGGCAAGAAAATGGCAATTAACAAATGAAATGAGACAGAGCATTATTACCAAGAAGTGTAGGCCTATCATTTAGAGAAATTGCAAAAAAAAAAAAGTATCAGTGAGTCCAGTGGTGCCCTACACAAACCAAAGGCAATTGGAAACTGGAAGAAACTCTAGGATAAGAGGAGATCTGGCAGAGCCAAAGCCACAAGCCAATCAGAAGACAAGTTTCTGAGGGTTACCACCTTGTGTGATCACAGGGTGCCTTACAGCCCAAAAGCTTCAAGGAGAGCACAACAGTGCAGGTCTGAGTTTCTACTGTGAAGAGGAGACTTTGTGCTGCAGGTTTGACAGGCGGAGTGGCAGGAAGGACGCCATTAGGGCCTTGAAATACCGGCCATGGACTACTGCAGACTGGACAATATAGTTCTGTATGTGGAGACTGATAATTAAGAACCAAATGTGCAATGTAACTACTGTGTGTGAGTGTTTATATGACCAGTTATGTTCTAGCAGTATTGTGGTCATGTGTACAGAGTACAGTGAAATTCTTAACTTGCATGGCACACCTTGTGACGGATTGTTCAGATTGTTAACAGAAGAAATAATCAATGTGTCACGGGATCGTGTATTGACCAGGGTGATTTAGATTTGTCACATTTTCTCTTGAAAAAGCAAATATTGCATTGGAAGAAGAAAGCATGTGATAGGGTCAGAAATGTACAGATTAATGTGCTTGAAGGTGTTTGTGCGGCCAGTATTTACAGTAACATGTCTCATCAAAGCCTGTCTGTTGAAACGTGTGCCAGTGTAAAAATTCTAATAAAAAAAGACTGAGAAAAAATTAGGGTCCAAAATGGGTATTCCCCCATTTGAGGCTGAAGTTCTATAGCAGATGATTAGTGAAGTATGTAAGGATACCCCCAATGTGGCCGTTTTCACATTAGTGTGTAGAAAAGCAGCCTTCCTCGTATTTTTCAACACAGACCATTTCTTACTGTTGCGGCGATCCTTTTAAATGGACCAGTGGTGACAGTGGTAGTGGCTGAAGAGGGCAGACGGATCCCGTTGAGGGGTCATGACTTTTCGTATCCCTGATCACTGTGCCTCTGTGCTATCCTCATAGATTTTTATGACATTATTTATCCAGGATACTTCCACTACTCTAAAGATTTCTGTTTGTTGGGACACAACCACTGATTCCCCCGTTTTTTTCCCACTGTAGCAAGGATTTCCCTGTTGTGACCTTTGGATTTGATCTTATAGGGCCCACATTTTCTAACCTTGTATCCTTAAAGAGTTTCAATTGGAAACAGTAGAGATTTGCATAATCTGTCACATTTCATAAGTTGGCCCTGACTGTGTATTTGGTGCAGCAAAGAACTTGTAAAGATTTCAATCTGTGAGCAGGATGTTTGGGTTGAGCACACGGCTTCTGTTGCCTATTCATTATTGTAACCCGCAAAGTGCACAGCAATTCTGGCAGATCTCTCTCCTGGTGCCCTTCTTGGAATTCATGGTGATATACATTTCCTGTGGCTTTTGCCTTGGACCAAGGAAGTCTGTAAAGCGGCCATCTGGAAATTGACTTTCTGTGGTAAGGAGTATCTGAGCCTCATTCTTTCCACAGCAGGGAATTATTTGCATATGACAAGTTGGATGGTCCATTTTCTTTGAGGAATGGCCTCATAGTGTGCATGTTCTTCAAGAGCTGTTGTGCAATAATGGTCTACTCTTGTTACCATGCTATCTTGATTGCAAATTCTGGTTGTTGCTTTCTTGCGTTTCTTGTGGTTTTACCTGTTTATATGTACTGTGTGTGGGTATGTATTTGTAGGCCAAAAGTTTACTCCAGCATTTAATGCAAAATAGAATAGAAAACAAAGAGTGTGTGTGTGTGTATATAGGTGTATACATACAAGAATATAATTTATTTATATAGCACATTTTCATAATTAAAGTAGCTCAAAGTTCTTAAAATATTAACTAAAATGGTTACAAAAAGAACAAAATAGACAACTGTTATAAATAACAGAAGACAATCTTAACATCTAGTTTAATTACTGGCTATGGTCAGATGGCTTGGGGGGATTAGAAAATAAAAACTACACTTGTTGGAAGCAATGGAGAAAATAAAACCTGTGGGGTTCCAATTCCAAAAGTCTGTCCAAACCCCATGGGGCATTCCTCCATTCATGAATGTGTCACCATTTAACAAGACACTCTTGTGAAGCTCTCTTCATTGTCCCGGCATCTCAGGTGGCTGTGCATACGTGGGCCTAGAGGAAGGGGTACATAATACCACCACAGAGAATCTGGGTTTTAGTGGGGGGAGAAAACGAACAAAGGTAGTGATTAGTGACCAGTCTGTAAAACAAGAAATAGAGTGGCATTTAATGAAAAGAATCAGTTTCCTCCTCCCCACAGTATGAAGCAATGCTAGAGATGTGATTTTGAAAGACAGTTTGAACAGGTGGGCTTTTAGTAGTTTTTGGAAGTCTTCAACTGTACTGGCCTGGTGTATCACTACTGGCAAAGTATATATGTGTGTGTGTGGACAATTTATGCGCCACATATGGTACATGTGTTGAACGTGATGGCGAATAGGTTGAGACACTCATGTAAATTATCTTGCACATATGAAGTATGTTTTGTGAATAAATTGTTTCCGCCATTCAAATGATTCAAATGTTAACATTACATATAATATATACATCTAGTAAAATATGAAAACAACTACAGATTGTAAAGGGATGGGGACCAATGACCAACTAGTTATCCTGTTTTAAGAAAGGCAAAACAGAAAGTCCATACAATATCCCAAATGTCCTGCAGTCTTTGGGACCTCTCAATCATTAAGCTACTAAGTAGCCTCACACTGGTTCCACTCCATCTGAACTACTGTGATGCTGAGGTATCACCCATTGCATGGCTGCACTCGGGTCCTAATCTAGATCCTGAGTTGGTTTGTGGTGGTTGCGGCAATGCACTGTATCAGTGAGTGCTCCTAACCTCTCTCTCTGTAACATGAAGGACAACATCCCATTTTTAATATGAATTGGTTGAAACAAATACAGTGAACAGTCATCTTGAAAATCTTCTTGGAAGGGTTTCTGCCAAATCTACAATAATTGTTGGTAATATCGATGAGTTGTCTGTCAATGAAATCATAAACGTGTATGCATAAATAATAGTGCCCAATACATTCATAGTTTGCTACTTTCATTGAACTTATGGTTGGAAACATCACAAGAATTAATTATTTAATTACAGAATGTGTTTTTTTGATTGAGTGATTTTATTTTTTTGTGCACTTTTCACAAATTAGACTCAATTGGAAAACAGAAGTGTAGTGAGTATATTGTGTAGTTATGTTGAAATATTCCAAGGAGAAAAAGGGATTCAGCATTCTGCAACTCTTCAGCGATCTTCATACTTTATCCGTCATTATACAACGCGGCCTGCTGTTCGTCCTTGGCCCACAGCCAGTGCATTTTCAAAGATTCCTGTTGAAACTAGACTGGGCAGAGGTCAAAATGGCCAAGGAGCTCTAGGCCTGTGTGTGCAGACTGAATTTATGTGAGTAAGTGAGTTATAATCGGGCCTTCTGCTATGAAGAGGTTTCCATTAACATCTGCCCTACAGGAGAAGCTGCTTTGTGAAACCATCTGACTGTTTAGTGCCTTCTAGTATGGCAAAAACTGGTATCTGCTTTGCATCCTGAAAGTGCTTCCTGAAACCTCAGAGGTCAAAGTCAGTTGTGTGGAAGCTGCAGGCTCTGCACAATCGTTTGTTTATCCCGGCACACTGGGCAATTTGATACTGACAGCTTTAGATGTTTCAAGTCTGGTTGACCCAGCGACCAGCACAGGAAGAACTTGCAAGCTGACTGATGAGGAATGTGATAAAATTGCACAGTTCAATCTGCATGAAGAGCCCAACACTTGTCTGTGTGGTTTTCTTTTTCTTTTCATTTTTTGCCTATACATATTCAGAAATTGTACACAGTGTTGTTTTATATAAAGTAGTTTTATTTAATTTGTAAGGAAGTCAATAAGTAAATGAAATGTAATTGCCTGACTTTTTTTCTACTTCAAGTAATGTCTTCTGAAAAGTGATCTTCTTTCAAATTGTTCATAAATGGTGTAGCTCTCCAACTAAGACTTATCAGAAACTGAAATATAGTAAGGTTCTTAGCATCTTTCGATCTCAGAAATGTGATTAATGTGGTTGTGGTTTTGGCCGAGATGAACTTAAATGCTCTTAAAAAAAAAAAGGAGGGTAGCCAGATGATGTCCCAGAGGAAAAAAAAAGAAAAATGAGGGGAAATCGCAGCAGGGATCTTGAAAATGAATGAGACAGGGAGCCAGAAGAAGATCTGGAGGAGGAAAAACACAGATTATGAGGGCAGTGTGTTAGCACATAAAAAGTAAAGAGAGAGCGTTGAGAGGAGGATCTGAGAAAAAGCATATGGTGGATTCAGGCAGGTTCTAAAGAGAGCAGAATGGCGGAGGGGGGAGGAAAGAGAAATGAGATAAAGAGAGAAATGTTCTCTAAAAGAAAACAGATGAGTAGTGGGGTCTGAAAAAGGAAAAAAAAGTTCTGGAATAACGCACGTGAAGGCTAAAGTTTAAAAAAAAAAATCAAGAAATTGAATGTTATGGGGGAATATACACTCAACTGTGCAAATTCTGAGGAACACCATACTAATTCTCTGTAGTGCTTTCTTTTCCTCTCAGTACAGTCTCCGTCCTTCATGGCATGGATTCCACAAAATGTTAGAAACATTCCTTTGAGATTCTGATCCATGTTGATCAGATTGCATCGCACAGTTTCTGCACATTTATCAGCCGTGCATTCATGCTAAGAATCACACATTTTTCCGCATCCCAAAGGTGTTCAATTGGATTCAGATCCAGTGACCGGGAAGGCCACCGAAGAACATCAAACTCCTTGTCATGTTCGTGAAACCAATTTGAGGCGACTTTTGCTTAGTGACGTGGTGCATTATCAAGTAGTCATTAAAAGATAATTTGTGACCATGAAGGGATCCTCATGTCTAACTGTGACATTCAAGCAATAACCGTTTGGTATTCCTTGGCCGAAAGTGTGCCTTGAAAACATTCTGCACACCATTGTACCCCTACCACCAGTCTGGACTGTTGACACAAGGCAGATCACATGCATGGATTCATGCTGTTGGTGCGAAATTCTGACCCTACCATCTTGTGTGCTTCAGCAGAAATTGAGATTCATCAGACCAGGTGACATTTTTCCAGTCTTTTAATTGTCCAGTTTTGGTGAGCCTGTGCCCACTCCAGCCTTAGCTTACTGTTCTTGACTAACAGGAGTGGAAACCAACACAGTCTTCTGCTTTTGCGGCCCATCCATCTCAAGGTTCAAGAGGTATGTTGCTGCTCAGTTCAATTAGTTATCTCAGTTATTGTAGGCCTTCTGTCAGGTCAAACTAGTCTGGCCATTCTCCTCTTAAGGAGGCTGGCATCAGGAAGGGCATCTGGCCTTAAGAACTTCTATACCAATAATCGCCCAAATATGGGGTACAAAAAGCCAAGATGGGTGAACCTAGAAAATGGCCATTAAACTGGTAGGGAGAGGGATGTTGTGTTATGCTACTTCAACATTATGTGCAAGTCATCACTTTACAAATTGAGGGTGATCATCTTTGAGGTGAATGTGTATGTTGTTTGTTATACATTATAGACGATGCCTCCTGTGGTTTTATTCCTATCTCCCCTCTGCTTGTGATTAACTTCCAGCTGAGATTTACTTGATTGCAAGATTTTTAATGGGAATTTAAGCAGTGACGCCAAGTGTTTTATAAAGTGTAACCCTTTATAGACTCCTAATTATCCCGTGTACAGAGTACAGTGAAATTCTTACTCGCATGCCCTAGTCAGCATGTAACATGTATCCATTATCCATTCCTCCATTTAATTTATTTTTTTTTGTTGTTTATTTTGCCTTATGCAATTTCTTGTATTAGGAATTTGTTAGTTTTCGCATACTGCAGGGTCAGCCATTGTACAGCACCCCTGGAGCAATCGTAGGTTAAGAGCCTTGCTCAAGGGCCCAGCAGAGTAGGATCTCTTTTGGCAGTGATGGGGATTTGAATCGGCAACCTTCCAGATACCAGCGTAGCCTCAGAACCACCACTCCACCTGTTGTTCAAGTTGCAGAAAGATGATGTCCTGCATAATTGTTTAAGTGTGAACAATTAAAATAAATCATTTTTGATTTAATCAGTAAAAGTCATAAATTGTAAGCTGAAATGTCCTGAATAACATCAAAGAGCATTCAGGTATTTCTGCCTGTCTGCTTTTTTCTCAAGGAGCAACTAAAAGGTACAGTCAAAAAATATGAAAATGCATGGCAAGATGGTTCCCAGTTCCTAGAGTCTCTCAAACTGGAATTTGCCTTTTCCTTGCTAGGTTCCACATGGGTTTTTCTCCCAGATCCCAAAATCTCTTAGGTTATTAAATCATGACTCTAAACTGGCCCGGTATGACAGCATGTTCATGAGTAGGCCCTGCATCGTAATAGTTTAATGGGTTTGATTCGACCAGAATAGGTTTTCTCAACTGATGACCCAAAGATTGACCAAAGAGGGTTCAGGCCATGTACAACAAGGAAGTTTTGAAGTTGTTAGTGTGGACCAACAAGGTGGGCACCGCCACCCCATCCCGACATAGACAGACGCAGGAGGCACAAAGTGCAAGCACATGCTTTTATTGATTCTATTTTTTCTCTTGTGGGAAATGTCTTCACCGTCCCCACAACTATAACACAGTCCGCATACACAACACAGTTCTTTTCCTTTTTCTCTTTTTCTCTCTTCCACTTCTCGGGTCAAGCTTCGTCCACCTCCTCCCGACTCTAGCTCCCGGAGTAGGGTCTGCTAGCTCCTTTTTATAAGGCTTATAAGGTGCTTGTTGATGCATTTCTGCCAGCACTTCCAGGATTGGCAGAAGAGCTGCTCTCCAGGGCTTGGCAGTAGCTGTTGCACCCCCTGGTGGCGCGCACAGATAGCAACAGGGCTCTCTGCGTCCAGCTCCAACTCCCATGGAGCCCTGAGAGAGTCCGAGACACCGCTGCCACCTAGCGCTCCAGGGGAGGTACTTCTCTGGATATGCTCCCTCCCTCAGTCCTTCCAGCATGGCGGCATCCCGCCCCATTAGGAAGTTACATGCAAATATTGAAGAATTTAACAGAAGGTCCAGCAGAAGGCGACATGAGGGAGACTTCCCTTTAGCACCTTTATTATGTTACACCCTACTAAATGTCAACAGGATGGTGTATGGTGCCTGATTGTGTTTACTTATCCTCTGTTTTCTTTCTGCACTGCCTGGTTAGTTTAAAAAAAAATGGAGAATGTCCTTGGCTTACTTAATGCACCTTCATAGCTGGATGTTTTCCAGTGCACTTTAAATCCAAGCGCTGAATGAAGATGCCCAGGTCTCTGGGGTTGGTGGGGGAAGGGAGATTGTAAACCAAGTGTTTAAAGTGCCCTTCTTAAGGAGAATCCGATCAAGTATTATTCTTTCATGCGCTTACATTAACCTGGTCCGACTAGAAGGAGTTAACTGAGCCAGATCTTCTCTGCATTGCATGTTTTAGCCATTTGGTTTAAGTTATTGAAAGAAAACTAAAAAGTAAAATGTCTTCCTTGATAGATGTGATCAAAATACCAGATATTGGTTCACTCTCCATCCTGACGATAAACATTTGCTGTAAATGTTGTGTGTGTAAAGAGAAATAAAAGGCTGGTCCCTTAAAAGACAGAATGTGATCCATGATATAAGGAGTATTAGAAGGATATAAGGGGAATTATCTTGGAAAAATTAATGTTTTTTGGAAAACTTCTTGTGTATTCCAGATTAAAAGAAGAAGTAAATGATGAATGTCTGTCAGGCTACATCCACCCTACTACATTTTAATTTTAAACACAAGGTGCTTTTCGTCCACGCTACCCCAGGGATTTTATTCTCTGAAACTGAGACTTTTGAAAGTGCTCTCCTGGGCTGTATATTTCTGAAAACCCTGGCTTAGCATTGCAACAGAGATGGGTGAAGGCAGAGAGTTTTAAAAATGCAGACCGTAATCGCACTTTGGTTGGTTCGTGCTGATTATGTGGCCCTGCCCTGACTGGATCCTGCTCATTACAACATCTTATTCAATGATTAGTCACCCTTCACAGAAGAAAATCTAATTCCAGGATAGCGGGCTGTAAAAATAAGACATGTTGACACGTAAAAAGGTTTGGGGCTGCCATCCATATATTGAATAACGGCTACAAAAGTCAAAATTGGATGCAAGGTAGTGTACAAATTGAATCCAAAATAGAACTAATTCACAGAAAGAAGTTGGCATGGTTTTAAGGCAGGTCAGGGGAAGTGATGTCAGCGGGCCTGGAACCGGAAGTGATGTCAACGGTCCCAGGCAGAATTTTCCGTGTTTGATGTATAGAGATAAAGGAGAAAGGGTTATTGCACCTCACCACCCCCTGGCCTGGCATGGAATTACCTTCTTTAAGTCCTTTTAGCTGCCTCCCAAGCGCACTTGTGTGACAAGATATAGAGAGGAGTTGTCTTCCATGACACTTGTTGTGCTGCTTACCAGTATGAATTTGTATTAAATTTTGTACAGTTTGAAAGCTTCATACATGCACAAAAGGCAAATTTTTCTGGTCACTACAGTTTCGCAATAAATCCTATTGCTAGAGGTGTAACTGTCCCTTCAAAGAGGACACTTCCTTTTAGTATTTCTGCCCATGCACACATGCCCAGTGTAGGCAAATAGCTACATCATAGGTGTTTTCGGTTGTTTTAGTGTGGGCAGAGACAGTTTAGTGAACAATGTGAAAACATTTGTGTGGATGAAGATCACTTTTGTTGGAAAAACATCATTTTTTTTAAAGTAAATGTAGTAACGTCTTCTTGGCTGCAGAAGAGATCTCTGCATTCCAGATTAAAACAGAAGCACAAATCAGTGGATGGATTTTACACTATTCCTGATTATCATCCCTTGTGCCATTTTCTGAGATATCTCCCAGACACCAGTCAACAAGCTTTTCTGGCATCACAAGTGGAAGAAATTAAATTTGGAAATGTATTAAAAGAATGAAAATTTGTCCTCAATTAGGACCTGTTTGAGTCAGGAATCAGGCAGGAGGAAACTTGTTCATTGCATCCTTTATTTTCTGTTTAGCAAATGCCTGAATTGGGAGCATCTTGTTACAGTAAGCTACTACGGGACAGTGCCCTGGGCAGAGGTTGCCCGCAAATGGTCACAAAATAAAGACAGAAAGTAATTCCTATAGATAACTGAATATGCATAACAACACTGAATTATTGCTTACTCTGATTGGGTCACTAACTTGCATTCACTCTGATTGGATCAAAGAGCACCCCAGAATAAAAGTCTACTTTCACTATATTCTTGGTCCTTACTTTGCAATACTTGTTGAGTTCCTGTGTATGTGACATCTGTCAAGGCTTACTGGGTACATTATGGTCTACCACCTCCATGAACCTCCAACACCCATAGCCACCTTGTTGTTTGTTGTTCACTTGACCTTTATCTGGTTTCCTGATATGCTTAGGCTATATGTTTTAATCTTTTATACTACTTCTGACATAGATGCCCTATTGTTAATATGGAAAGCATACCAAAATACTTTATGTGCAATAACTATATTAACCCTAAATGACTATTTGTCCCCCAAGTCTGTTTTTTTCTTACATACATTCTACTCCATCTCCTTTCAACAGGATGGTGTGTCTATGTTACATTTACAAATATTACAGAGGAACTACCAGCAGTCCCAAGGTTTGTGACTGGTGTCACATTAGATTAGAATAGATAAACTTTATTAATCCCATTGGGAAATTTATTCTTAACAATCACTACACACACTGTGTAATAACTGTTTAAAGCTCAGCTTTGAGGGTGCATTGCATAACTTTGGACAAATATTCCAGAAAGCGTACATTACAGCAAAGCCAGTGCTTGACCTCATCTCTCTGTGCCGATTTATCAGAGTAGGACTCTTTATTTCTTTTCAGTTGTCAAAGTAGAGGGCCTGAATAATTGCCTGAGATAATTTCACAAGTCGAGTTGCTCTCTTTGTGGAAACTACAAGTCAACCAACATTTGAGTTGACTTTCCCTTCTTTAAAGCGTTACTGGATAAACAGGCACTTAGGATCTTCTGGAGTCCTCTTAGTGTGGATTTCTTACGAGGCATCTGGCAGTTTTAATCCCTCCTCCAGCAGTTGGTCTTTTGCCTCCAACACATCTCTCCTGGGCGTGTGGAGTAAATCTTGAAGGAAATGTGTTGGCAAGGGTAGTTGAGTTTGTTGTGTGCTTTGCATTTATTTGAGTGAAGTTTAAAGTAAACAATTGTGGTTCACTAAATATCTCATGTAACAGATGTTGATCTACATCTTTAGGTTGAAATGGTATAGCGTTGAACATGCAGTGTCCTTAAAACATGACAACATCCTTTAAAATGTTCACATTAGAATGTTGTTCTGTTTAGTTGAGTCATTTTGCTGTTGATTAGCAAAGAAATATCTTTCAATATTCAATGCCAAGGATAAAACCAAGTTTTATTAACAGCAGTGTCCAGCTCATGTTCACAGATAGACAAATCCTATCCCAGCAGACCTGGGTGCAGGGTGGAACACCCCAGCATGAGTCATCTGTACATCACTCGCGCACACACCAATACTCACACTGACATTTGAAGAATGTTGAATCACAAGTCCACATGTTTAGAGATGTAAGAAGAAAATCCATACAGACAAGGAGGCTGCAAACTTGCTGATGACAACGGACCACAGGATTTGAACACAACATGCCAGATCTGAGAGAGCTGATGTTGCTAACACCTGCACCACCAATTAAAACTGTATACTGTACGTAATTATCAACGGACAGTAAAAAATTGAGCCTGGTGGGATTAAATGGAGGCAACTGTTTGATATGCCATGTGAGAAGAAATCTCCATTAAATTTAAAATCTGAGGGCATATAAATTATAGATTCAACCTGGGAAGCAATATAGATCTGAAGCATGGGTGGTTATTAGACTGGAGACCGGCTACTGAGGTGGATGTGTAATGCAAGTCTGAGAGGCACAAGAAAAATGAAGACATCAGAAAGAAGGTCGTAGTAGCACATATTTGACAACATCAGAGAGGATTTGCCAAGGTGGTTTGGATATCTGTTGATAAGGGCTGAAAAATGAAAGCCCAAGAAGATGTTGAATGCTGAAGTCTTTAGATGAGGTTGACATAGGGAGACAGGACAGGACAACTTGAAGCACTAGGAAGACTATGTGACCTGAGATTGTAGAAGGTAGGAATCCATGGCAAAGAAGAATCCAAAAAGCGAATGACAGCCTGAAGGAGAGAATGAGAGGCCTAAATAGACTTTTTTTTTTTTTTAACCCAGCATCTTTGGAAGTCACGTAACTAGCTGAATGGTGTCTACCTTGAATGTTGTACACGGTTTCTAGTTGTGCAAACCAATTTTTATGTAAGTCCTAGAAAAAAAAGATGACTTAATGAAGATGAAACTTCAAAGAAACTGAAAGAGGAGAGTTGAGATGAGATAATGTCCAAGGCATTGTAACACAGTTTGGAGATACACAGCCAAAGGTCTGAATAGTTAACAAAAGTGAATGATTTCAGTTTGTGATGGCAAACCTTTCTGAAAGCATGTCTTCATTTTGTCATGATGGATTATTGAGTGTTGATTGATGGGCAAAAATAGCAAATTGGTCCATTTGAAATCAGGTCTACAGTGCAATTAATTGTGCAGAACGTGAAGGAGTCTGAATACTTTTGATTTGGCTGTATATTTAAATAATGTATGTATGTTTGTGTATGTTTTTATATTTTAAGTATATACTGAGAGATGCATCTAGGGTACTGGTACTTGATTGACCTTTAGGGGACAAAAGAAAAGGGCATTTCTGATTCTTTATGAGATATTTGATGGGTAAGAGCCTTGTCTTTAGTTCTTAGTTTGCTTTATGTGGGCAACAACATGTTTTAGGCCACCATGCTCATTCATGCCTATAGGTGTGTTTTTATATTTTAAGTATATACTGAGAGATGCGTTTTAGGGTACTGGTACTTGATTGACCTTTAGGAGACAAAAGAAAAGGGCATTTCTGATTCTTTTATGAGATATGTGATGAATAAGAGCCTTGTCTTTAGTTCTTGGTTTGCTTTATGTGGGCAACAACATGTTATAGGCCACCATGCTCAGTCATGCCTATGTGCTGATTAGTTAAAATTCTCATCATCTACCTCCACTTCCACTCCCTCCCTGTTCTTCCTTCATGGCTTTCTAAGTGTCTCATGTGCAAAGAAGGCTTCTAAGCCGCAACTGTAAGGTTTATAATTCGAGAAAGTACTTGAGTGAAGAGTCTTACGGTTGCTGTGGTCAGAACTGAAAAGAAATAGTTCATTGTGCATCAAAAATTCCATCAAAATGGAAACGTGTGTTCAGATTTTGGCTGCTTGTGCTCAGACTGGATTATTATGTACGTCACCTGGGGCTCCAGGCTGTTGGTCAGTTGCTTTCATTTTTATCCCTTCCTCCTCCTCCTCCCATTTTTGTTCCTTCTTCAAGGTTTTTCAAGCACCTTTTTTTCCCCTCTCCCTTTCAATTGGAAATAAAGTTCTCAAGCAGTAATCATAAGGCTTGTGGATTTCACCAACAAAGGGTCTTTGCTATCTCTGCTGCTGTTTTTTTTTTTTTTTATAAACATAACAGAAAGGGGAAAAAAAAAAGAAGTCCACCTAATATTTCTGAAAAAAATGAAAGTTGCTCTTCAGCTCCTGGCTTTCAGTATTCAAACACCCAGTCGGAGAGAGGTGGACAATAGAAGCTCATGCTCTCTCAGTCTGCCTTTTGTGAGGCTTTTGCCAACCCAGCAACCCCCTCCCCCAACTCATCTATCCATCTCCCCATTCCTATTTTTTTTTTTTTTTTGCTAGACTCCAAGAGTCATTGTTCTTAGAGAACGGAAAGAGTGACTCGGAAATGTTAACTGCAAGCCTCAGTATTTTTGCAACATGAAGGGTTGACCAATGGTTAAGGACGAACCTCTGCACTCCTAATCAGCTTACTGCAGGCTTATTGAAAGGACCTCTTTCAGACTGAGCAGCTGCTGCCGCAGCGTTTGAGTAGAGGGTGTGACCGTTGGCAGGGTTTGCCGATGCAGACAGACCGGTTGGTGATTAACAAATGTCAGTAGACTTTGGAATCTGGGGAGCAGAGTCAGATGGCTTTGTCCTTTGCCGCGCCGGGGCCGTGGAAGGTCTCCCAGGTGGCTGGGTCAGGCTGGCGTGTTTTTCACTTTGCTTCTCAAGGCCACCGCCAGCTGCAGATGTTTTCTGAACTCTGCAAAAAAAAAAAAAAAAAAAAAGGGAAGTTCATGCTTTGCATTTTTAGACCCTTTGAGTGAGGTTTAGCTTTGCAGTTCCTGCAAAAACCTCTTCTGTTAATTTTTTTTTGTGCCCCTTGGTTTTATGGAGGTCTTCTAAAAATCCAACCTATCTCTAAGTAATATTTTTTTTAATTGATCCTACATTTTGAGGAGAAGGAGATTAGAGGAGTTGGACGACGTAGCATTATTTTCTTTCCATCTTAACTCCTTGGATACATCTGGCAAATGCTTTTTCTGTCAGTGGCCCTCTGGTGACACTGCTGTTTCAGATGAGGATCTGAGAGGTGGGGCCATGTTGTGAGCTGACAATTCACCTCAGCCAGAAGATCGAGGAGCTGGAGCTAAAATGGCTGCTTGTGAAGCTCCGAGGAGCTAAGACAGCTTAGCTCATCTTAAAGCCCTTGTGACGCATTGCAAGTATGATAAACACTTCACACTCACTGGCTGGCTGGCTGGCTTTGGCTAGGCTCAGAGAATGAGGGTGTGTGGTGCTGGTGGTGGCGGTGGGGAGGGAAGCTGGGTGCAAGTCGGGAGAGCTGTCTCTTTTTCACTTCCTTCCCCACCTTCAGCGTCTTAATAAATAAAAGAGCCACTGTAGACAGACAGAAGAGAGATTTGTTTAGAGATCCCATGAACTGTGGAGTTATCACAAGGGTGGGGTTTTCATGGTGCTGTAATTCGAGCCGGACCTGCTGTAGGACTGAAGTTGGATACTGCTGACTTCGTTTAGAGAGCTCCACCTGGCAGCTTCTAAGAAATATGCAACCATTACCCACACCTCCTCCTTCTCCTGCAACTCCGTCCCAAAAAAAAAAAAATCCTTGAATATCTAGAGCATGAGTAGACAGAGGAGGCATACAAGCTGGGTGGAAAAATCATTGGGCCAAAAAAACATGAATGGCTCTGGAAGGATCTCATTGTTTTATTTCCACGTTAGGAAGCCTTCATAGTATCTGATAATGAATGGAGTTCTAGGATTATAATTGTAAATGGTAGTGATAGCCAGGCAAGACTATCTATCTATCTATCTATCTATATATTTTTGATGGTGTCACAATGGTTAGAAATGCAGCTTTACCTTTCCAGAGTTCTCAGACAATCCCTGTATGGATTCTTCCCATTTCTGCCATGGGTTTTCCTTTAGAACCTCCATAAATACATGTCTGAAGTAAATTGGCTCATTGTGAGAGTTGTGTGTAATTGTGGACTTTAATAGACTGGCACCTTGTTTAAGGCTGGTTCCTGCCAGATGGCTAATACTGGCACCAACTCCCAGTGATTCTGACCTTGTTAAGTACTGTATGTTCGTTTATGTTTTTTTGTTTTTTTTTCTTTTTTTAAGAATTTTGTACACAGATTTATGTTGTCCCTAATTAAGCATAGAACTGCCCAAGACTACTGTAGAGTTTGGCAGACATTAATTCATGTTGCTTTAATTAATTAAGCATGCTGAATCTCAGCTAACTTTTTGGATGCCTCAGTGTCACTGAATAGTTACTTCAAATTAATTCTTCTGATTTATTGCCTTCTAGAGCTGAAGGGGTGGGGACGTCGGATTTGATTATAATAACACATAGAATGAATGTCTGAATGAATCATAAACCATTTGTAGTAATTTATAAAAAAACAATAAAAATTATTCAAAAGATATTATTGGATGGTGGTTTCTTCCCAGTTTTTCTGTATAGGTGAAAGTTTCTGAAAATTAATGCCTGAATGAATAACATTATCTGTACTCATTATAATATTTTATGCCCGCATCCCACATCAAAGGCCAGCCTTCGGTATATATTTTATTCAAAGGCTCAGAGCGCTTACATTTACAGATAGTGAAAATGACCAGTGAATACGAAAGACTGAGTCTACATAACATTCTCATACTTGCTTGATCCAATGCTGCATCTTGGGTGACATTAGGAGTCCAATGTGGAAAGTTTGACTTGATATTCTTTTTAGATATTGAGGGTCTCATTGCACAAAGAGTCCAAGCAAAATTCTAGAACTAAACACTAATAGAATTAAGATGAAAAGTAGGAATTGATAACAGACTCATGGAAGAAGAGAACCCTTTTATTTTATATATTTATATGATACCTTATTGAGTAAGCTGGGTTTTTAAAGGTAAGACTAAGTTCTGTCGATCTATTATATAGTGCCTTTTACATCTATCTAATCCTGCCAACTATGCTTAATATCCATCTGTCTATTATATAGTGCCTTTCATATCTATCTATCCATCTATCTATCTATAATTTAGTGTCTGTTCTTTTGTCTGTTATATAGTCTATGCATCCATCAATCAATTATATAAAGCTATTTATCACTGAGATCTTAACCTTGGGCTCTGCTGCTATGAGACAGCAGCACTAATGACTGTACCACCATGTGACCCACCATAAATATCTACACCAATATGCAATTATTCTGTGTGTTTTTATTATTAATATTATCTATTCAGTATACATATATATAATACTAATTACTAAAAGGAAATTAGATATGTATGCATGTATGGTTGTGTGTGTTTGTATATTATTTATATTTTAATAATATTTAATAAAAATGTATTTTAAATGCAAATAAAATACTTCAAACATCATGAAATCTAGTCAAAAATTAATTCATCCTCTATGTCTTTCTGCTATAGGAGCTCTAGTGATCAATCGGAAGGTTGCCGGTTCGAATCCCGTAAATGCCAAAGGGACTCTGCTCTGTTGGGCCCTTGAGCGAGGCCCTTAACTTGCAATTGCTGAGCACTTTGAGTAGTGAGAAAAGCGCTATATAAATATCTAAATGCAAAGAATTATTATTATTATATAGTGGCTTTCACATCTATCATCTATTCTGTAGCAGCTTTCCTATGTCTGTTTATAATATATAGGTCCTTCATATTTATTTAATAAAGTAGTATTACCATGTGTAAAACTCAGTTTATTTTTGTACCTTGTGTAATCCTACTTAAATCTTCATATGTCATAAAGCATTCAGTTTATTTACCTTAAACTACAGTACCTCTATCTATCTATCTATCACCTTTTATGGCAATCTATTTATCCATTCATCAATCAATCATATGGTGCCTATTTATTGCCAAGATGTGGCCCAACATAAATTTACACACATAAATAAATAAATAAATACTATACAATATATATAAATTGGAGGAAAATAGAAACAAGCAAATGAGGGTTAGGCTGCTGGAGAAGGCCCTGTTTAATTTGAATGTCCAGGGGATGAAACTAAAACTAAGCACCTGAATGCTCAATGAAGCTCAATGTAGTGCCATTAGGTAAAGCGGGTTTCAGAGGTGCACCACCCCATACTTCCCTGAAGTTGGTCCGGAAGTGAACACCAACTTCTGTTAAAGGCTTTTTTATACACGGTCAAGACTAGACGGGGTGTACCTCTGTTAGTATAGGAGAACCTTATTGGTCTTCTGGCAGCTTCTATTCCTTCATTCTAATGAAATGGGTGGAGCAAAAGTTGTATATATTCTTTATTTTCTTAATGCAGTAAAATTCTTAAATCATCTATTTTGTCTTGAGGAATATCTCACTTGCCACTGTTACTTGGGTAGGTGTTTGCTTCTAAGAGCACACACACACAGAGGAGTAAAGTTGTAGAGAAATGACTCCTGCACTTCATTATTTGCACTGCATTGTGCTTTATGGATTGACAACAGAGGAATGTCTGGAATGTTAACCCAAATGATTACCAAAGCAGGGTCATCCCCCCAGTCACCAACTGTTCTCCACTATCTCTCAAACAAACGGAGGTCCTGGGACTTGTTGACTAATGAATAAGCCATCCATGAGACTTTTTGATGTTGAGTGGTATGAGTGGGCACTGTTGCCAAATAATGTTTGTAATTCTAAGTGCTCAAAGACAGAGCTCCTTGAAGACCACTATGCAAGAATATATAAGAATGAAGTGAATTGAACTAGAGTAAATGTTAAATGTGTGTGTGAGTGGGTGCACCCTGTGGTGGACTGAAACCTTGTCCTGGGTACACCCTTCCTTGCTCTTGAGGCTGCCAGGATTGACTATGTCTCCATGCAATTATGAATTGGATTAGGAGTGCTTTGAGAATATTATAAGAGTATGAAAGTAGAAAATGACCCAAAGTGACTATTGTCCTGTTCACTGTTGCTTTCTCCTTTGAACCTGATGCTGGCTGCAAGTGACATTCAGTATTTGTCTGACACTGTAGTTTGTTGTGAACGCACCTCAATGATACACTTTGTGTTTTGTTTGGATTCCGCCAACAATTTTAACTTAAGATTTCAGCACAGATTTTTACTCTACATGTTTAAAACAAATTATGTTTAAGAAATTTGAACAAAGATTAGGCACAGACCCTCCACTTCCTACAACTAACAACAGCATAGGGATCTTTGTATCACTTGAGGAGAAGTTTGCTGTCTAGCAAAGCAATATATTGTTAAATGGTACTAGCAAACATATTTTATATACACTGCTAATATATTTAATCCCATTCTATTATCTCTGTTACTTTTGAATATGACTCACAGTTACAAAAATATGTAATAAACAAAATTATGATAAGCTCTTTGAGAAAGGGACTAGAAATTAAAAAAAAAAATGCTCCAAATTTCAAAACAGCTAATCAAGTCTCCAAACACATGCAGATATTTTCTTACTTGTTAAAAATTATTAAAGTGGTCCAGTCATATACTATTTCAAATTGGACAAATAAAAATTGTGTATGGGTGACATTGGATCATTGTATGTTTCCACCAAGAATGTAACTAGTGTCCATTAACATAAAATACCTTATGTTGGTATTATTGCAAATTTATATGCCTGATGCCTTTATTCAAGTCAATTTACCAAATGTTTGTTTCCACCACAGGTATACCCAGTACCCTTTACCAATAAAATACTACAGGGTATTTGTCAGATGTCTTTAAACAAGTCAACTTAACTAGATCTGGGTGCACTACAGTTGTTGACATGTTTTATTTTAGGTTGGAACACAGATGGGTTAGGTGACACACCTAATGTCAAAAAGTGAGATAGAGGACAGAAGAATTTAATCAGACCCCTTAGGGTTTAAAGTCCAATGCTTTAGGCGCAACACAGTAAGAACCTGGCTAAACTCTTCACATTTTTCCAATGGATATGGTGGTCCGTAAGCAATGTTTTTTTTCCTCTGTCAAGGGGACTTTCATTTTCCAGTATATCTTTGGTTTCTGACATTAGGTTGGCATAGAATATGCTACCCTACTTTACCTGGTGCAGCTCAGTTACTTACTTACCGTATGTCTGATACATGTTGAACATTTATATTGTCTGTTTCGAAAATGATAACTCATTTATTAACTTTTTAACATTTTTGTGTAATTACTCTGTAAGTGGTATTCTGTCCTTTACTGTATTGCCACTAAAATTGTGTTTATGTGAGACATGCAGCAAATTCTTTTTACTGTACTTTAAGTTAATTGAATATTTCTGTATTCTCTCAATACCTGCAAAGTCTGATATATTGATGCAAAACACATGTGCAGACAGATAAATATCTATCTATCTATCTATCTATCTATCTATCTATCTATCTATCTAT
>JANRMT010062837.1:99374393-99391633 GCA_026402145.1 Polypterus bichir lapradei
TCTATCTATCTATCTATCTATCTATCTATCTATCTATCTATCTATCTGTCTAATTCTCCATCCATCCATCCATCCTAGGGGGCTCCGCCCCCTGCTCACTTCACTCACCCACCCCTGGGTTTGGTTAACCGGATATACGATTTAAAGACATTGTTATTTTCATTTTCTTTCTTGATATTTGCCTATAACAAAGCTGTAGTGAATGAGTTATTCCCCCTACCCCCCGGGGCGTGCTACGCGCCAGCCACTTCGAGTCTCTGCCTCTCGTCTTGTGAAGAGGGGGCTGAATGCACGCTTAGGAGATGCGGTCGCTCCTCTGAAACCCCCTCTTAAACAGTGATACAATGGGAAACAAATACATTTTTTTTTACCTCCTCTATGCACGATCAGCTGGCTTGCTGCTGCTTGTGCCTTGCGGCGTGCCCTGCATTTCGTGCCGAGCATCGAACATTTAAAAGCCTGTACAGCAACTGTCCTTTTAATGTCTCGCGAGAGAAGGAAGTGACACAAAAGTGTCTCAGAGAAAATCAAAGTGAACTTTATTGTCATCTCAACCATACAAGTATACAGATAGATGAAATTGCGAAGCTCAGGGTCCACAGTGTAACAACATGACGTGCAAATAACAAATTAAAAATAGAATTAAATCTTAAATTAAAACACAAACAAGACCAGACATTGTGCAAAGACAAGACAAATCATATAATCCAACATCTGTCTGTCTGTCTACTTACAAATAAATAAGAGCAAGGGCAGCCAGCAACACACTCAGTCATGTTTTGGCTTTGAGCACACACAGATCCAGTATAAAGCGTATAAGGACAATACGTTGTTAATGAAACGTACATGACTAAGCGAAGAAGAAAGCAGCAAAGAGAAAAGAGACTCGAAAGTGTTGGAGAGACAAAAAAGAAAAATAATAATCTAGGTGCAAATTCAGAAACTAAGGAAAGTAATTATCAGCCCAGAACAAGTGGAATTGGAAAAAAAAGCATACACATGCAGAGCAGGTTAGAGATTATGAAAGTAATGATAAGTTTCCTGCCTTGCGCCCTGTGTTGGCTGGGATTGGCTCCAGCAGACCCCCGTGACCCTGTAGTTAGGATATAGCGGGTTGGATGATGGATGGATGGATAGATGATTATCAGCCCGGAACAAGTGTAATTGAAAAAAAACCATGTCCAATCCGGAACATTGGCGCTATACACATGCAGAGCAGGTTAGAGTTTATGAAAGCAGTGGAATTCGATAGGCTTAAAAAAAAAATAGTTGGTGCGATACACATGTGGAGAATATGAAAGTAGGAAAATTAGAAAGTATAAGAAAATGAAAGTAAAGATCGCAGGAGTGCAAACAAATGGAAATTATTACTCAGAAAAGGGAAAATAATCACCACAGACCAGGTGTCATTAAAAAAAAAAAAAGCAGGATAAAGCGAGGTCAGAAATAAAAGAAATAGAGCAGAAAACAAAGTAAAACGTCATAAAAAGGTTAATAAACAAGGGGGCCAAACACATGCAGAGCAGGTTAAAGAAAATGAAAACTGGAATTTAAAAGACTCAAAAAAAAAAAACGTAGGTGCGAAACACATGCAGAGCAAGATACAGAATATGAAAGCAGAAAAAAAACGAGTGTCAAAACAAAGAAAGTAAACATCGCATTAGCACAAACAAAGAAATTATTACTTGGAGAAATAACGAAAAGGCGAATAGAGATTGAATATATGGACATAGGTGATATGTCAGAAGTATGGAAATATTGTAAGGCTTTGAAGTTTAAGTCAAGAGAATTTCAAAGATGGAGTTTACCTCACATGCATTTATTGGTTACTTTGCAAAAAAAAATTATTAAACTGCTGATGATGAAGATCGTTTTGTCTGTGCTGGAATTCCAAACAGAGAAAGCTACCCTGAATTATGGTACAAAGTCATTTAAACACACGTCTCACTGACATTAAAAAGATTCAGCACATTGGGACTCGAAAGATTCAAAATATTGTTTTTACAGAAGTTCTGAAATAAAAGTGAAACTAATGAAATGGCAACAATTCAAAGAAAAAAAAAATCTTAAAAATGTGTATCTGGAAAACCAAACACGGGGGTTGGCGAGCCAAGTGAGCAGGGGGCCAAGCCCCCTAGTATATATAACAGAGGGAGAGAGAGATGTATATTTTTAAGCTTAAAATCCCTTGATTTGTATTCAATAGCTTTTATGATGTAAACTACTTTAAATACAAAGAGATATATACATACAATGAAATACATATATAAATATCTATGATTTAGATGGATGATAGAGAGAGAGAGAGATATGCAGATATACATATTCATGTCGTAAACCTGCTTAATAGCCGCCCACAGTAGGCTGGATACTATCCTGACACCACTGGTTCAGGTCAGGTCAGTTTGGGGAGCATGCACTGGTACAGCGTGTTGTCACACCCATCACACGATGAAACAGCTCGGGATCCCGGTGGTCGACTCCCCATGCAGACACGTGGTCCAGTCCCCACCTTCCGGAAATGACCATCTATCTGCCGCAGCCAGGTGTTACGTGGGCGTCCCCTTGGAACTAACCCAAAATGGAGCACACCATTTCACTGGGCTTTAATGGGCTCAGCAGAACTCACTCACCTCCATCTTTTCACAAAATCAAACCTGTGATTCTTAGACATTCCTACAGCTGTGTCATTATCTCTGCTTGATTGTATGTATTTTATTCAGGAGCGTAACTTTGTTAAGCTAGGACTTGCCACTTTTTAGAGCCACCAGATGAATCCCTTGGTGCTGTTGGTTGTGTGCCACAGACTGCAAATGGAGAAATGTTTCTTCCCTTCCCACTGGATGGTTTCTAAAGTCTTTCTGCTACTCCATTATCAGTGACATTACCATGTATCACAGACTTTAGAATGTCCACAGGTGGTTGTTCCATTCTCCACACTTTCATAATACCATCACACTTGCGTGTCATCTGTCCAGAACACTTGGTTCCAGAACTTAACTAGCTGATGTCTTCTCTTATCTTATCATATTTTATTCTCCAGAGTTCTCCTCTGCCATCGTAGTTGTATCCAAATGCCAACTCTACACTGGTTATTTTATTTCCTCATTGCCTTGTACATGTTTTAATTCATAAATGTCTTTCATAGATCAGTCTGTGATGTTCACTTTGGAGTTGGTCTCCTGAGTCTAAACACAGAAACCAATGGAAGGACTAGCAACACACATTCACAGCTCTTTTATGAATGTGAGCAGCAAATGCCCTAACCATTAAGAAACACTTATTGGTTAATTAAACCATTACTAATGAGTGATGGAACCTAAAAGAGTGCAATTAAGCCTGCTTAGAAAATGGTATGGTATTCAAAAATATTAAACCATATATATGGGCCATGTTATCCATTACTTGTAAGAGAAATTGTATATAGGAGTTCTTCTTAACAATACATTCCTGGATAGGGTACCAGCCCATCTAAGCCCCACTCGTGTACACTGTGGACACCAGGGGGCGCCCCAGCTTCCCAAACACCCAACACAATTGGCACAGACACAAGTTTAAAGCACAAAATGCCTCTTATTATGAGAGACTCTTCCCTCAAGTGTTTCCCACCACAGCCAAACGTATGCAGAAGCACAATAGCACACAACAATCCTTCTTTCTTCCTTTTTCTCTTGGTCACTACCTCTTCCGCTCCTCCCAGCAAGCTTCGTCTACCTTCCACCCGACTGTAAGCACTTCCAGATGAGTCAGAAACCCCATGCCATAGGGCTTCTCAGTCTTTACAACACCCCCTGGCGGCACCCAACAGGGCTGAGGTAAAAAACTCCAAGTTCTATGATGCCCTGTGGGAATCCGTGGCACCGCTGCAACTTAGGGGATCTGCCACCTAGTGTTCTGGGGGAGGTAGTGCCCTAAAGAATCCACTTTCCCCAATCATTCCCTTTCTTGAGTGTCCTGGCTGGGTAGGACAACGCTTACTCTGAGAGTTGTTTTATGCTTTAAATGGTCTATGCACTAGCCATACAAGTTTGTTAAAAGTAAAACCATATTGGATCATATGCAGTCCATTGTTAACCTGAAGGTTTATGTCTGAAAATGTTGATGTAGTCAAGGAATTATTTCATAGTTCATTTTAGAGACATTTTTGAGCTACCAGTCATCCTTTCTTCCCAGCTTTCTTTCTCAGGCCCCGGACATAAAAGTGAGAAGGGAGAATATGCAAACTCCATCTAGATGTCACGTGGATTAGAGTATCAATTCCAAAGCTATTGAGTGATGCAGTAGTAGTTAAGTGTCCTTAAGCCTAATGTTTTTTTTTTTTTATCTGCCTGCCTTGTTTGTAATGCATTTGTTGGGTCATAGGGGCTGGAGTCTTATCATTTTAGTATCAAATGTGAGGCAGGAACTACCTCTAAGCAAGGTGTTAGTATTTAGAAAAGACTAACAGTTCTTTAATGGTTCACCTTAAGAAGTTCAAGTTATGTTTGTCCTGTTCATGCTTACCATTCTCAGAAGTTCAATTCAGGGTTGTGGAGTGCCAGAGCCTATAGATTTAGAAGAAAGAAAGCACAGCCCCCTTTAAAAGGGCTTATTGAGATGAAGTCAAGGTGTCAAGCACATGATATGACCATGAAGATCTTTGCTGTGTAATTAGAGATTGACAGAAAGTCTTTTCATGGTAGATCTACTTGACCATTTTTGAATGACAAAATGGGGTCTGCTAATCCCACCGTTGGCAGTGCAGCCAGACATCTGTGAAATTGGCACAGCCATACTCCTCATGATCTTGCTTTCCATATCTGGAGTTAGTATCAATGATTTCTAAGAGTTTGCCCAACCTGCAAATCTATTCCACCCCCACTCTCAAGTGCTCTCTGGCCAACCAGTTTACTTTCCTGCAAACGTCCTGTACCTTTTATGGTCTGATTCATTCCCATCAAAGGGGAGATTCCATAGCACTGTCGCCATTAAAGTGGAGCTTCATAGTGCTTTCCACATTAAATGGAGAATCTGCAGCACATTGTATTCTGTAGAGAAAGTAATCAATTAAATGTTGCATTCCATGTGGATGTATCGATGGTATGCTACAGTGCAAGTTGAAGGTGTCACCATTTCATTAGGACTTTGGTAGGCACTTTGCTCATTACATATATGGACTTGGTACCTTCCACTACTGGGGTGGTTACCATGTTGGCATTTTCTTGCAATAATATGCCAGACTAATCCCGACCTTCACATATACTCTAAGAACACACAATGTGAGAACATTGAATCTTTCCCCCGTCAGTGTTGGGAGATGTGGCTAGTGTACAATAATTAGTCTCATTTCCTGGTGGGTTTGGACGGTATGTTAATGTGTCATATGGAAATTTTTCTAAATTTGTAATGAATGTGCTGATAATTCATTAAGGGCTTTTTTTCTTCTCCACTTGTTTCTAACTGGAACTTCACAGAACATTTAAGTGCTAGCAGTGATCACATGACTCTACCCATGGAGAAGGCTGATGCTTCAATAATTATTGGAGCCCCTACATTGAGGAAGTGAAACACTGACTAGTATTCTCATGAGTGCAGATTGATGTCACCTGAAAAAGATTTGTGTCTCCAAGACTCACATCAAGCTTTGCATATTTTTTTTTCCATTTTCTGTACTGCAGGATTCCTGGATTTTACCGGGAGCCCCCGACGATGGAGGTCCTGCAGTGCGATGGCTGTGATTTTCGCGCTGAGACCTATGAAGACCTGAAGTCTCACATTCAGGATGTTCACACAGCATTTGTGCAGCCAACTGCTGTCGGGGAAGGGAACTGCATTCAGACAAAATCTGATACCATGAATGTGCAGAGCCAGACAGAGCAGGAGGATCTTGGAACTCTGAAGAATGAATTTGAGTCTTCTCATGAAAGAACTGGTGGGTAACTTGGATAGGTTGAATTTATAGATGTTCTTCCCTTCTTGAGCTCATGTCAACTTTTAGGTCATTAGTAGTCTTATTAAATATTCATTCTTAAAAACTCCAATACTTTAGGTGTGTTTAAAAGAGATACATAAAAAAATTTCAATTTTCAGTAGAGATACATAGTAGCATTCTGAAATTTCATATGAAAATAATGCGACTCAAGTGTTGTAGTATGTACCAAAAGGAATAAACATACTCATTTTATAAATACATACAAATATAAACAGGAAATGAACACGTTTCTAATGAACATGTTTCTCTACAGAAACACATCTCTCCAAAATCTCAATCCTGATTGATGTCTTTTTGCTAGCTTTGTAGAAAAAAATCTACTGACTGAAGGGTGCCCCATTTCAATCTTCACTGCCATTCCTCTCTGATTGTCACGTGTCACTTCACACTGATGAGTTCTTTTTTTTTTTATTGGCTGTGGAGGCAGTTCATTAGCGTTCATTACAGAGCTGATTGATGATACCCGTGTTCTCTTTTTAATACTCTTTAACCATTGTTTGTTGTTGTAAGTGCCCATACAGCTGTTCTCAAAACACTGAAGTCATGCAGTGTCTGTCACGGGGGTTTCTTCCTTCACAATAAACTGAATGACTAAACATTTTTAAGTAAAAACTGCCCCTATCAACCCAGTTGTAGCCATGTTAGATAACATGCTGAAGCTGTGTTGGAATGACAGTCATGGAGATTTCATATTTCCAGAGAGCTTCAATCCCCACACAATGTCGAAACAACATGTTACGTGTTTCCTTCTTGCCCATTTAGGTCTGCCAGGGAACAGCATCTGGAGGGCATCAAGTCTCAATCCAGACTGTTTTCCTGCGTAGTTCCTATTTGGTGGAACAGGCTGCCCACCTCTATCCGTGCTGCTGTCTCCCTCAATGTATTTAAGATGCGATTGAAGACCCATCTGTTTTCTGAATGTCTGTCAAATTGATGGAAGAAAAAAAAACATATTCTTGGTTAATTTGTTTAACTTTAGTGGCCTTATTGATTGTAATCTGTCACTGTAAATGTATGAGCTATAATATCTTTTCACTTGTGGCAATCAACTTTTGTTACCCCGTCTGGTTGCAGTTGCGGAACAAGCTGGCCCAGGCCTAATGTTAGTCCATTGTTTACCTCTTTTATAAATCTCTTTGGATAGAAGCGTCTGCTAAGCATGTAAATGTAAATGTTACAAACTGGTGGTGGTATTGAAATGGTGTGGAAAGTGTTTCCAAGGTACACATTAGGCTTTTTAATACCAAGGGAGCATTACTTGAATGCCACAGTTTACCTGTAGGACCATAAGAACCTTTAAAACTAATGAGGTGGATTGGATTGGTGAGCGTTGTCGGGCTACGTGGCCTATTCTTGTGAAAATTATTCTCTTGTCCATCTCCTTACAAGCCATTTTCACACAATGAACTGTGACCGTTCCAGTGAGACAGGTGACGTCCTTTTAAAAAGAGACTCACATGACTAGTTATGATTCCACATTATGTTATTCCTACATTTTACTCCTAACTTCTCATACAAGTTTTTGACCACAGCAGAACACTTGTAATGTCTTAATGAATGTTGGTGTGCAGAGTAAGCTGCTTAAGGAGCTGTAGAGAAAGTACTTTCTTCACACAGAGAACCACAGAAACATGGAGTACTAGGCAGTGTGGTAGACACTAGCACTTTAGGGACCTTAAAAACGCCACTTGGTGTTGTTTTGGAGAAATTTGGTGTTTAGAATTTGTAGATATATAAAGTAATATTTAGAAATACTACTTTTTTTTTTGGGTTAATGGGCCTGTTCTCATCAAAGTTTTTTTTATATTGTACTTCACCCGGAGTTAATTGTTTGTTTCAAAAGGGTAAGTCAGGTCAGGGAGCATGCACTAGTACAGTGCGTTGCCGCACCCACCACATGACAAAACAGCAGGGGATATGGCTGGCAACCCCCAGGCAGACACGGAGTCCAGTCTCACCCTCCGGAAATGACCCTCTATCTACCGCTCCCCCTTGGCCTGGTCCAGCCACTCGGTCCTCAACAATGAGTATCCTGCAAGCCAGATTACCCTTGGGGAATCGCTCCACATGGCCATAGTGCTGTAACTGATGCTCCCTCACAATGTAGGTCAATGCAGGTACAGTGTGTTGCCGCACCCACCACACGACGAAACAACACGGGATCCCGGTTGGCAACCCCCCAGGCAGACACGCAGTCCAGTCCTACCCTATGGAAATGACTCTCTCTCTGCCGCAGTCAAGTGTTAGGTGGGCATCCCCTTTGCCTGATCCAGCCATTCGAGTCCTCAACAATGAGGATCCTGCAAGCCAGATTACCCTTGGGGAATCGTGTCATGTGGCCATAGTGCTGTAACTTTCGGTTTATTCGGGACTCCATGAGCAACACAAAGTCAAACCAGCCGTACCCAGGGATTCTCCGAAGAGTCACAGTACCAAAGGAGTTCAGTCTTTGTCTCGGGCCATTCGATAGTGTCTATGTCTTGCAATTATATAGCAAGCCAGGAAGCACCAGGACTCAAAAGTCTTGGAGCTTCATCCTTTTGCTGATATCAGGAGTGCCACACACCCCTCCGACCTCATGACCCCCCATGCTCTCCCAATCCGTCTACTGACATCATAGGAAGAGTCACCAGAGACATGAATGTCCCTGCCAAGGTAAGTAAACCTCTCAATGAGGTCGACACTCTCTCTGCAGACACACACACTGCTGATGGCCGTGTCCAAGAGGTCATTAAAGGCACATAAAATGGCAGAAAAGCTAAATATTAATATGCTAGAGCAGTGAACATGTGGTAGCATTAGAATAAAGAGATAGTTTGACTTTGGATGTATCTGATGAGAACAGATCAGTCCGTGCCAATGGCCCAATACATTCATATCTCACGAGCGCATGGAGAAAGCTGTTACTACCAAAGCATCTATAACAGGGGTTTCCAACTCCAGTCCTGGAGAGCTACAGTGGCTGCAGGTGTTCATTCTAACCCTTTTCTTAATTAGTGACCAGATTTTGTTGCTAATTAACTCTTTGCCTTAATTTTAATATTTTGGAGAATCTAGGCAAATAGGATTTTGGTTTGATTGGCTTGTCCTCATCACAGTTGTTCTAATTTTTAATTTTGAACGTATTTAGTATTTCTAAATATTATTTTAATATACCCGTGACCCTTTAGTTAGGATATAGTGGGTTGGATAATGGATGGATGGATTTTAATATACCTACAAACTACCTGAATGTTCTTAATATATATTGATGTATTAGGCTTGGTTATTTGGCACCAAAAAGTGTGAGCGACCCATGCTGGGCTGGGAAATGTTAGAACAATAAAACACCATTGATGTACCTGTTTATTCAACTAAGAAAGAAAAACAATGCACTTCTTATTTCCAGCTGGTATGAAAACCCTTGATGCACAGTTCTTTTTCAGAAAGGGACCACATTGTGTTTTGAGTCCATTGGAATCGCAATTTACTTTTAGAACACTAGAAAAAGTTGGACAAGAACAGGCTCATTGGTTGTATCCACAATTTGTCCAAAATGCCATTAAGTAGATGTCTCTAAAGTCCTACTGTCTACCAAACTACTTGGTAACGTATCCCATGTATGAGGAAAACTTTCTAACATTTGTGCAAAATTTACCCTCAACAAAATTTCAAATGTCCTGTCTTGTTCATGTTGAACTTATTTTATCGACTTTCTTTTATAAGTTATGTCACCTCTTAGTCTTCCGTTTGCTTTAACTGAAAAGGCTCAGTTCCTTTAATCTTTACTAACAACTCATACCTTGCAGTCCTGGAATCGGCCAAGTTATTCTTCCATGGATTTCTCTAGTGCTAGTGTGTCTTTTTTGTAATATTGAGACTAAACCCACACACTACTCCAAGTGAGGCCTCACCAGTGTATTAGGAGGTTAAAGCTTTAAGTCAGTTTTGAAAGAAAGGTCAGAGAAAAATATAAGTGTTATTATATTTACACTGTATACAGTACAGTTTATTTTTGTGTAGCCCAAAATCACACAAGTGCCGCAATGGGCTTTAACAGGCCCTGCCTCTTGACAGCCCCCAGCCTTGACTCTCTATGAAGAAAAAACTCCCAAAAAAACCCTTGTAGGGAAAAAATGGAAGAAACCGTGGGAAAGGCAGTTCAAAGAGAGACCTCTTTCCAGGTAGGTTGGGTGTGCAGCGGGTGTCAAAAAGAAGGGGGTCAATACAATACACAGAACAGAACAAATCATCAATACAGTATAAAAATAAAAAAAAATTACAAGTGTGGAGCAGAATTTAACAGATGATATCACATAATAGGATTTGGATTTGTTCAGAGTCCTGGAGACCTCAGCCATCAAGCTGCCTCCCCCATTTGGCCATTCCACAGCTGAGACAAGGCTGGGCTAGCCAATCCGATGAAAAGACCCCTCTGCCCCACAATTCCTACGATCCTTAATCAGGGATGACTTTAGGCAGGCAAAACAACTTGGCAGGTGGGCCGTGGTACCAAGTGCCACATTTGAGTACAGAGAAGAGAAACAGAATAGGTGAGGGCTAGTAAATTATAACTCTCATGTTACTTATGTTTTAGTGCTAATGACTGAAAACAGAGATGCAGTCTATATAGTTAATCAGCAGCTCTGGTCAGGATATGCTAAACTGAAGTAGTGAGTCTTCAGCCTGAGAGTGAAGGGGCATCTCTTATAGTAGCAGGCATGTATATATATATATATATATATATATATATATATATACACACTATATCTACATCTGTAGAGTTTGAAGATTGGACAGCTGGTGTTTGGGACTATTTAGTTCGCATAAAATAACAGCCTCAAACCCATATAATGCACTTTAGTGTTTAAGGGTAGGAGCCTAGCTAATGAGCACTGATCATAAAAGTAACAAACCAGCTCTGGATGCGCTGCCATTCTGAAATCATTCACACACACGCACACCCATTAACAGACACAGGGGCAATTTTAGAATCTGCAGTTAACCTAACTTGAATGTTTTGGGGATATGGGAAATAAACTAATGTAGACATAATGGAGACTGAACATGCAGGCTTCACACAGACTGTGCCACCTGAGTGTAAAATTCAAACCAAGAACTGTGGATCTGGGGCAAGAGAACGAATGGCCGGGTTCATTCAAGCTAATAGGAATCTGTGAGGAAGAAGCATAGTGGCAACCATGGGGACTCAAAGTTGTGACAGAATGTCATTTTCTTGCTGCCTCATTAGAGACACCACGAAGGCACTTCATGAGGTGGCAATCAGATTTTTTTTTTTTTTTTTTTTAACGGTTGATTTTTTTGTTTAACAAATTAATGCTTAGAACAATTAAACTGTTAGCATGTCTAACAGATTGTAATATTTGTGCAGAATGATGTTTTAGAGAAACACTGGGGTCAGAGTTCATATTTTTAGTTTAACATATTAAGGCAAAGAGCAGTCCTTCTTTTCAGTGTGATTCTCACACTTGAATTTTTAAAGGTGTGTTACGTTCAGACCTTGATCTTATCTTGTCACGTTATGCTTGCTCAGTATTTCACTCAAGTTTCTCATGGACACGTATTTGTCCCATCCTTGCAGTGATTGCTTTTCTTGTTTTTCTCTCTGACTGGTGGAGAAGAGCTTTGGCTTTTTTTTCCTTTAAGAATGCTTTTAATTAGTACTTTCGGAGTGGTAAGGCACTATCTTCCTAGCTGAGAAACATTAATGTGAGCCACAGTACTCTAGTTAGTAATAAAAAGTCAATTACTGTCTAGTCTATTAATGTGGATGTGTGAGGAACTGTCAAGAGGACTGCAACCTGATGGATGAACGGAGTCTCAAAGTGTGTTCTGGGTACTTTAAATATTGTTATAAGAGGTAGGCATGATGGCTCAGTGGGCAACACAGCTGCCTCCCAGCTTTGAGGAAATGTGTTCAGTTCCCAGCCATATCACTTTCCATAAGGCATTTGAAACATTTCCCATATCATGTGAAGTTAAATTTGAGGGATTTGGCCTGTAGTAGAACTGCATCATGACCAAGCTTGTTTCCTGCCTTCTGCCTGCTGCAGTGTAAGGATAGATGGTTATGCATTTAAGATGTGTGATGGTGAGGTGCTGGTTGTATTGGGAAAGGGATTCTAAGGATAGATCTGACAGCCAAGGGGAAAAGAGGAAGACCTAAGAGAAGGTTTATGGATGTGGTGAGAGTGGACATAAAGATGGTGGGTATAACAGAGCAAGATGACGAGGACAGGAAGATATGGGAATAGATGATCTGCTGTGGCAACACCTAATGGGAGCAGCCACAAGGAGATGAAGAAGTAGATGGTATTGACATCCATTACCTTTAAAACAATGCATCAGTTTGTTTCCGATACGTTGTATTGACTGCACAAGTTGTTTTGAGTAGAGATGGAATCAGAAGATGGATAGTAGAAAATATTTAGCCAAGGTCAAAACTGTTAAGACAGTATTTAGTAACACAGCCTAGTAAATATGTTTTGGTTTTAGACATTTGTTAGTTGACGTTTTGATTCATTTTAAGGCCCGTTTTCAAACTTTTTCCTCAACTCTCCTGTTTTCCAACTCTTGGCAGAACGTTTACTTTGACAGAAGCAGAAAAAGGCAAAAGGAGTTGAAACCCATCCTGGATGCCCTCTGCGTGGAGTTTGCTCATTCTTCCCGTGTCCGCGAGAGTTTCTTCCCACACGTCTTGAGACTTGTAGGTTAGACTAATTGGCTTTGTTATATTGGCCCTATATGGCGTTCACACTGTAATGGGTTGGCACCCTGTCCAGGTTTTGTTCCATTCTTACACCTGGTGATTGCTATGATAGGCTGCTGCTTTATCCTGATCCTGATCTGGATAAGTAGATTTGAAAATTGGGAGGAATGCATATATTTATGTGTGTGTACACACACTCTTCATAAATACATACAGTCGATTCAGAAAAGCATTCAGCACCATTTTCTGTATATTTTATCATGTTGAAGATCATTTTAAATAGATAATTTTGCCCATCAGTCTACAATGACAAACTGAAAACCCATTTTCAGGCAGGTTTGTAAATTTATTAAAAATGAAAAACTGGAATATTTTATTCATAGAAGTATTCAGCTTCTTCATTCAGTAGTTTGTAGAGGCCCCATTGGCAACAATTACAGCTTTGAGTCTTCTTGGAAGAATACAGCCTTTTCATACCTTGATGTGGGGTAGTTTATTCCATTTCTCTTGACAGATCCTCGTAATTAGATACAATACAATACAATTTATTTTTGTATAGCCCAAAATCACACAAGAATTGCCGTGATGGGCTTTAACAGGCTTTGCCTTTTGACGGATCCCAGCCTTGACTCTCTAAGAAGACATGAAAACCCTAATAGGAAAAAAATGGAAGAAACCTTGGCAAAGGCATTTCAAAGTGAGACAGGCCCCTTTCCAGATAAGTTGGGCATGCAGTGGGTGTCAAAAAGAAGGGGGTCAATACAACACAATACACAGAACAGAACACAAGTCATCCTCAATACAATAGTGCAATAGAGATATTACAAGTATAGAGCAGAATTCAACAGTAGATGATATCACACCATAGAATTTGGATTTGTTCAGAATTGGAACAGATTGGATGGGAGTGTCTGTAAAATGCCATCTTCAGTTCTCCATACAGTTGTTTTGTGAGGTTTAATTCTGGACTTGGCTGGGCCATCACCGTGCTTCACTATATGGGGTGGTATTAGGCAGGTGATGAGCAGTTCACTAGGCATTGTGCCTGGTATTCTGCCCAAAGAGCTTTTTTTTTTTTTTTAATGTATTGATTTAATTAAAATCAAATAGCATTGCATACAAATAACTCAAGTTTTACAAAAAAAGGTTTGAAACAAATCACCCTCTCTCCCCCCCCCCCCCCCCCCCCTCTGAGAAAGAGATCAAGGCCAGCAGAGTAAAGCTTAAATCTAGTAAAAATAAGTAAATAGATAAATTTAATTCATGAATAAAGATAAATGGAGTAAAAGAGGGGAGAGAACCTGCTCCCTCAATTTAAATGCTTATTCTAAAATGTTATTGATTAGATCCAAATTTTTGCACGAATCCTCTAAGTGTGAATTAGATTTTTTTTTCAGTTTCAAATAGTAGATAACATCACTTACCCACTGACTTAGAATAGGAGAGTTAGGATGCTTCCAGTTTGCCAAGATAAAGTCAATGTGCCAATAGTGTAGTAAAGGCAATTACAGTTTGTTTGTCCTCCTCCACTTTAAGCCCATCTGGGAGTACCCTAAACACAGCTGTTAGTGGATTAGGAGTGATTGTGACACCAAGGCTGTCTGAAAAGCCTTTAAAGATTTTGGTCCAGAATGATGTTAATTTGGTGCTTGCCACCCAAGACATGTGGCAGAGTGAGGCCGGAACTTGATTGCAGCATTCACAGGTTGGATCTTGCCCTGGAAACATTTTGGACAAATTTAAACGAGAGAGTTGTGCTCAATATATAATTTTGAGTTGAATAATTCTATGCTTTGCACATATGGAGCTCGAGTGAATTCTATGCATGGCTGCTTTCCACTCCTTTTCTGAGATGTTGAGTTAGTGATCCTTTTCCCACTGTACTCTTGGATCTTTGAAAGGGAGGGACTGTAAAATAGGTTTATGTATTACGGAAATGCTGTCTTAGTCCTCAAGACTGATCAATATTTTTTTCGGCATAGAGATCAATTTTTGAGAATCTTTTTCCTCGTCCTTTACTCTGTCATAAGCCTTTTACTCCAGAATGGCTCCCATCTAGCTCCTCTACCATAATCGCCTGATTGATGAAGTGCTGCTGAGATGGTTGTCCTTAAGACAAGCTCTCTTTTCTCATCAGGGGACTGCTGAAACCCTGTTGAAGTGATTGTTGGGTTCATAGTCCCCTACCTGACCAAGGCTCTTTGCCTGGTTACTCAGTTTGTCCAGACGGACAACTCTAGGAACAATCCTGGCGTTTCCAAATTTTTTCCATTTCACAGTTATTAAGGCTACTATGCTCCTAGGAATACCAAAAGCTTTAGAGGTTGTTTGATCTGCTTTCCCTGAGCTATGCTTACCACAATTTAAACAAGGAGGTCTACTCATGGCTTGGCTTTTATCCTGACATGCAGTATGAATTGTGCAGCCAGCCTTGTATGCACAGGTACATGTGTGCTTTTCTAAACAATGTCCAGTCAATTGAATCTGCCACCGGTGGACACCAATCAAATTCCAGAAACATCTCAAGGAGAATAAAAGCAAACCGGATTCACCTGAGCCCAATTTGTAGAGCCACAGCAAAGGGTCTACTATGTTTTTGATTTTTAATAAATTGGAAGACCTTTCTGAAAATGTCATTATGGGTTATTGAGTAATGATTGGTGACCAAAAATAACCATTGAATACATTTGAAATTAAAGCTACAACACAATAAAGTGTGCAGAAAATGAAGGGGCCTGAATGCTTTCTGAATTCACTGTATAAATAATGCACATGACATCACACATAACTCTGAGGCTGTGACTGAACTTGGTATCCTTGTTGTTTAAAGTCCAACCACAAGCTGCTAAGTTACAGCACCTGCCCCATACTTTGACAATAACAGAGAGAATACTAACCTTTGTCCTTGTATGAATGAATTGATTAAAGTATAGGGAGTGCTACCTTTGGATGAAGAAATCTCTTTTGAGAGACACTGAAAATGTGCAACGTGTTACACCATTTCGATGCTCTGACGCTCAGTGGACAGTCATCTCCTCTCAACTGTCTTTTAAGCCAGCATAAAAATTTTGGATTTGTTTTATTCCTTTTGAGATTTATCAATTAATGAATATTAAGTTCAACCCTTTATAAGCAATCTTTACATTAATAACTGCAGAGAAGGGTAATTAAGTAACAAGGAGAGCTTGGAACAGAAGGATTGAAAGTAAAGAACATGGTGTGGAGAACCAGCCCGGACACAAACAGGCAGACACCGTAAGTCCAAAAACACCCGAGTTTATTTACAATAAAAACTGTCCCGCACACAACACAGTGGCCCTGCACCAAACACCATTCTCAAGTCAGGGCCTCTCAATGGTCCGTCCGTCCGTCCTTCACCGCCTCCACTCCTCTCCTCCAAGCTTCGTCTTCTTCCACCTGACTCCGGCTAATGACTGGAGTCAGGCAGCCCCTTTTATTTCCACCTGGACATGCTCCAGGTGCCCCTTGATGAGCTGCCACACCAGGAAGAAGTGCTGCATGAGCACCCAGAAGCACTCTAGGTGTCCCTGGTATTTCTTTGTGGCGGAAGTGCTGACGTCCAGGGCTCCTTACTCGCCCGGGCGTCCCCTGGCAGTGGCCACGGGCTCCTATACGGTTGAGGCGTAGTCCCTCTCTCGGTCCTTCTAGGCGTCCCAGCTGGGCACAGCCCCCAGCCGCCCGCCACAATGGTTAATAGCATTATGAGAGGGAATGGGCTGTTAATGTGAGAAATATAAAATCACATTGTGTATAGCATTCTAATAGTAAATAATATATATTAGTAAATAATATATATAAGAGAATACTTTTTAAAAACCACGTTTATATTAAGTTAAATAGTGTACTAAAAAGTAAAAAAATAAGTCCGTCATACATCACTCGTAAAATAAAAGGTGGCCGCTTTTCTTAAGATTTTAAGAAGTGTTTTTTGAATGTTGATTGATAAAAAGCCCCCACGCTTTTATTTCATGAGTGATGTATGAGAGTTATTTTTTACTTTTTAGTACACTTTTTAACTTAATATGAGTGTGGTTTTTAAAAAGGATTTATTTATATATATAATATATTTATATATAAATATATATATATTAATTTCAACTTTTTAGTATAATTTTGTAATCAATATTTTAACACTTCCTTTAATAATTCTATCCGTCACTAACACCATCTATTGGTGCAATCTTTTAACTGTTCTTCATATGAAAATTTCATTTCTTGATTAACATGGATTAATTGATTAATTGATCAATTAGTGAAACTGATTATTGATTCATGTATTGTCCTCGGAAGTGAGTACGTGTGCAAAATTTCAAGTCATTTGGACAATAGGAAGTAGGTTAAATATCGATTACAAGATTTGTACCAGACAACAAACAGGTGAAGTTACAAGAAGCGTGGTAATAAAAAAAGTGGTTCTGTTAATTTTGCTGGATCTGTTTTCCCTGGATATTTAAAGGTTTGAAGGCTGCACACTGCAAGTGGCCCACTGAGCTCAACTTTAGAAGGTACGTTGAGGCAAAATGAACAACTGACAGGACA
>JANRMT010062837.1:99396633-99417485 GCA_026402145.1 Polypterus bichir lapradei
CTTAGGACCATGTGATATTTCAGTTTTTCTTTTTTAATAAATCTGCAGCAATTTCAAAAATTATTTTTTTGTCTGTCAATATGGGGTGCTGTGTGTACATTAATGAGGGAAAAAATTAATTTAAATGATTTTAGGAAATGACTGCAATATAACAAAGAGTGAAAAATTTAAGGGGGTCTGAATACTTGGTAATAATGGCACTGGATGGTTCCGACTTGTTGCAAAATGCAAGTAAGAATTCTATATATGTGACAATACTACTGTTACCACTCCTATGTGCTGAAATGTATTCTTTTCTAATTTTGATCTTTGTGTCTCAGAGTTGTATTTGCAACTGATACTTATTGTTCATAGAATTTTTTAAAGTATTTAATTGAGGAAATGGAATTTGTTAGGCACACAAGGTGTGAATGGCTTTTACTTTTCAGTTCCGAGTGTTTTTCTTCCAGACAACTATAATCTACAGTTGTTAATCAAATCAATTGTTAATGTTAATGTTCTTCTAAATTTTTAAATTTTCAATTAGATTATTTTTCTTATGTTTTTTCTTCTTACATAAGCATAGTTGACTAGCACTGAAAAAGGCGACAAATGGAATCTAACAAATGACATGAGAAAGTTTCTACTTTTTTCATTGTTCATTAACCAAAAAGTCAATCAACATTCTTGTCTGTAGAGGGGCTCATTCATATCAAATACATGAAACCATTCAAGAGATCAATCAAACATCTACAAGTCCATCCACATGTGTATAAAAATGTAAAACTTCCAAAATTTGGTTTTAATATTTCTGTGATGGGACAACAGATCATACACTTAGATGAGACAATGGTTTCCAACAGAACAAAATGACTGTTTTTTTTGTGTCCGTGAGGGGTAGCAAAGTAACGTCAGACATTAGGAAGTCCCATCATTTTGTGCCGATTAACAATCTATGTAATCTTCAACAAATGGAGAAATCCCAAACCTGTTTAAAATGAAATCAGGACTGGCTGTGCTGCCATATTCTCTGCAAGATCTGAGAGCTTGTGTTGCTGCTAGAATCCCATGAATTTAAATCCAGGGGCCTCCATTTCAGTGTAGAGGACAGTGAGACTTTAGGGATCTTCAGATCTTAAGTCAATGTTATTTTTGGAGAATTTAGGTGAATAGGACGGACAAGCTTGTTGGGCTGAATGGTCTGCTCTCATCACAATTGTTCTTATGTTCTTAATTAAGAAAGGCAGCATTTGACACTGTGTCTGAACTTTTTCCAGCAAAATTCATTTTGAACAAAATGAATAACCATAACACACATGGTTCTTTCTCCCTCAAATAAACCCAAACAAATAACAGTTTTAGGTATTTCAGGAATTCATATAACTACTGCAAAAAATATTTGAAGTATTACAAGAATTAAAGTTAACTCCTACTCTATAATTAAATTAAAAATGGGCCTAGTTGAACTGGTTATTGGAGGTTAAAGAACAGGCCGGGATAATCCAATTATCAGTTCATACAGTAGCTGGCATCAGTACTGATGGATGGCAGATTTGAACTTCACGTTTCAGATTGTGGGATAACCGTCAGTAGTGCACTGCACACACATAAAGTATCCTATTAATCTACTGGTAAATTATGAGTGAAAGTTTAAATTGGTATCTCAGGAAATTCAAACTGTTTCCCAAGTCTTGTGTCGGGTTCAAAACAATCACTGTTCTAAAAACTCCACGTAGTAATATTTATATTAAAACATTAACAAAAGTAAAACAATCGTAAGACACTTGTATGATGATGTATTCAGTTGCCCCAGCTTATTTGTGAATTTCCACATCCACGGTTTTGACCCACTGTGGTTCAAAATGTATCGAAAAAAGCAAATTCCAGAATATTCTAGGCAGGTACAGCTGAAGCATGGTGTACCTAAGCCCAGCTAATCTTCAGGCCCGCTCTATCAGCCCTTGTGTTTGATTTGTGCATGCAAACGTCTTTATGGTTTTATACAAGTCCTGAGCATCCATGATATTTTTGCAGGAACCATATACCTGCAGACAAGGAGAGCCGACCTGTTGTAAGCATGTGTGTATATATCTTCTTATATAATATGCTACCGTGGCTGTCCGGTTGTCTCTCCAGGATTTCAAATGACCTGTAGCTGGCAAACCGTTTGAACTATTGACCTGAAATTTGGTACACATATACTATGTGACATCTACTGTCCGCTTTCGGGGTGATGATTGACCTCCAAGGTTATTCCTCTTTTTATTTTTATTTTATTATAGAATCAACTCTCTGCAGTGGGCCGCAGGGCGGCCGTGTGGTACTTGCATACGGCTGCTGATCTCAGCCCTACCACCTTCGCCGACCTTTCCCCAACCTCTTCATATGTTAAATCATTCTTGAGGCAGATTGAAGACTTAAGTGCCAGCTTAAGTGAAAAATTAAGGAAAACGTACTAAGTAAGTGCAACACAAACACTGACTTAATCAGTTTTAACGCAAAAAGATGTCGATGGAAGAAGAGAAGAAGCGGGCCGCTAGGGTGGAGAAAAGAAGAGCTGCTCAGGAAGCAGCAAGCGCATCGACCTCTGAGCAAACGAATGATAAATGTACAGAGAAAGAGTCTGAAAACTAGGAATGATCAAGTCAAGTGTATTCCGTGCAGTGCGGTGTTACTGGTGTATATATAATTATATGCAGTCTTGACAAAGTACGTACACCCTTTTTTTTTGACATTTGTAGACATACCAAGATTTGATCTTCAATTTTAAACAATATCTGTAGATCAAAGAGATGTCATTGGAGAAAAAAAAATGCAAATTTGATTTTGTAATAATTTATCAAACAAAATGAACAGATGTGTAGCTTCCATCTGTGGAACAAGTAGCTGTTTCTTTGAATTGTCTACCAGTCTCTGACACTGAGTAGGAGAAAGTTCTTCCCACTCTTCTTTCAGCTGTGTAACGTCTGAGTGGTGTCTTACATGCACAGCCCGTTTCAGATCCCCCCAGAGCATCTCAATAGGATTCAGTTCAGGCCTTTGAATTAGCCATTCCAGAACCCTCCATTTATGTAATTTCAGCCTTTCGTTGGTGGATTTACTACTGTGTTTAGAGTCATTGTCATGTTGCAAGGTCCACCAATCTCATCAATGACATTTTTTCTGTGATGAAAATGGAACAAAAAATTAAATTAATGACGAAAACTTAGACGAATGCTTTTAAAATCATTGTAGACGAAAACTAAACAAAATGAAAATGTTAAAGACAACTAGACTATGAGCGATGTGAAGCTCTTTACAGATCTCTGTTCAACATGAGGTGGTCCAGCAACAAATAACAAGCATGAATGCAGTGTTGCAATTTTAAAAACTTGTATGCACACTTGTAATTGGCTAACACTAGTTTGGGCGCCATCAGGAAACCATTACCTCAGCCAGAATCCTGCTTCATTCTGCACCACTATGTTGGCTAAAATGAAAATAGCGGTCAGACATTCAGATCAAGTTTAATTACACGAATGACGAAAATTAAAACCCAGTGTATTCCATGTAGAATGAAGCTCACAGGAAAGAACACCACAAACCTGAGAGGGGTCTAGAGGCGAACCATCCTGATATTCATGCCAAGGTATGTAACGTTATTTAGCTGCTGACTTGCCCAACACCAATACCGTTACTTCTGGCTCTCCTTCACCCTGCTAATACTAATACGTCAAGTGTGTTGGTTTATTTCAGGTGTGCTGCAAGTAGGAATGTCACAACAGTAGTAACGTTGGTACTGCACACTTGTTTGACCACAAATGTACGAATAACTTTGGATGGCACAATAATATGCAAGACTACATATGGAAAAGGCTGAACAATGGTGATTATACAGCACTGCATCAACATGTCGAAAAGAAAAACAGAAGAAGTCATATCTGGCAATGCTGTGTGTTCAAGAATTTCAGCATGCGATTGGGGGGAATGTGTTTATTATTGAAGAAAATAAAAGCCAACAAGAAGACACACACAGGCTTTTGTTATTGCCAGTTTGATCACTTTATGAGTTACTTCAACAGATTTTTTGCAGCTTTGAGAGTGCAATCGGATGCACTCAGCCTCAGATGTGAGTTGTAACTCTTTACTTGTAGTGTCATGCATTTGTTGCAGCATGTGAAATGGCGGGGTGGGGGATTAATCGTTTTTAACGCAGTGTCCTACACAGTCCCGAAAAAGGAATAGAAGCTTTGCATTCATTCCTTGATTGTAATTAGCACATCTCCACATTTGTCCACTTATCCATCCATTTTGTAAGTGGTGGATACAGTTCTGGGTTGCGGGTGAAGGCACCTCACACGTATCTGCTTACACATATGAGCACAACGGCAATGATGACAACTAAATTAATTAAATAGCGGCAAGTGGCTTGTAGGTTGTATATGTCAAATTAACATCCACATGAGTGCCTAGACCCAGGGTTTTCCAGCAGAACATTGTACCATCACACTCCCTCCACCAGCTTGTACAGTATGCTTCCCACTGTGCATTCTGGTGCCATCTCTTCCTGTGGTAAATGACACACATGCTGTCCACATGATGCAACAGAAAATGAGATTTATTGGTCTAGGCGCCCTCTTCCACTGATCCCCTACATGGACGGATTAAAGGCCAGAAGTCCACATGACTGTCATCATCAAGTTCGTCTATGTGAACCCTGAATACAATGAGGACTGATTGTGAGGTCATTTATGTTAGATAGAATGCCTAGAGGGGGCTGGGTGGTCTCGTGGCCTCTGAACTCCTGCTGATTTTAATTTTTTTTCTCCAGCTGTCTGGAGTTTTTTTTTTTTTTGTCCTCCCTGGCCATTGGACTTAATTTTATTCTATGTTAATTATTGTTCCCTAATTCTAATTTCTTATTTATTTTGTCTTTTTTCTCTTTCTTCATCATGTAAAGCACTTTGAGCTCCATCATTTGTATGAAAATGTGCTATAGAAATAAATGTTGTTGTTGTTGGCTATTTGATGAGATGAGCTGCTCCATTTGTTAATACTAACATAAAATGTATTTAGGATTTCAGTGCTTGAGGCTCATCTCCCAATTAATTTGATATGTACAGTACAGTATGGCAAATCAGCATTGCTTCACTGCTGAGTACGGATATGCAAACTCTGAATTTGTGGTGTTTGGTTTTTGTGGGCAAACTAAATGTTTATGAGCATAACCTCTCAAATGTGAAGAACGTAGTAAAAACACTTCAGTCATATACATTTTTTTTGGGTAAAATCTTATAGCGGCATAACTAAGGTATGTTGAGGGCAACAAAACTGTGATTACAGACCTGGGCTGCCTTTATCTGATGAAGATCGTTTGGAGTAAATTCTTTCTACAGCTATTCTTAATTTTATATTCAATAATCACTACATGTAGTTTGGCTCATTAGTGTGCATGTTAGTATAATAATTTAGAGGTATATTTTATTCTGTGCATATTCATACAGTATGTGAAATAAGATGTCCATCTGATTTTGACTGTTTGACTAATTTTAGTCGACTAAAACCAATTTACTTTTTCTAGACTAAAATTAACAATAATCAAATTGCTAAGATGTGACTAAAACTAAAATGCAATATATGAAAACTAAATCAAAATCTGTTGTCAAAATTTAATACTATCCTTAAGTACCCTCTGGTACAATGAAGAATTCCTAGTGTATTCTATGGTGGTGAGCTGCCCCGGGCCCTGAGATATAAATGCAGCGCCAAACTAGAACATTTCCACCATTGTACTTTACAGTTGTTACCAGGTTCTTTTGGTCAAATGTGGTCTTTGGTTGTCTTCTGGCACTGTTACCATATAATGCTGTATTTGCATCATCTATGCAGAGTGCATTGTTCCAGGAGTCCTAGTCTTTGCCTAGGTGTTTATGGCCAAACTTTACTCTAGCCCTGATGTTCCTTGTGGTTTCTTCTTCAAATACCTACCATGTACAGTTGTGCTTGAAAGTTTGTGAACCCTTTAGAATTTTCTATATTTCTGCATAAATATGACCTAAAACATCATCAGATTTTCACCCAAGTCGTAAAAATAGATAAAGAGAAACCAGTTAAACAAATGAGACAAAAATATTATACTTGGTCATTTATTTATTAAGGAAAATTATCAAATATTACATATTTGTGAGTGGCAAAAATATGTGAACCTTTGCTTTCAGTATCTGGTGTGACCCCCCCTAAACGTTTCCAGTAACTTTTGATCATTCCTGCACACTGGCTTGGAGGATTTTTAGCCCATTCCTCCGTACAGAACAGCTTCAACTCTGGGATGTTGGTGGGTTTCATCACATTAACTGCTTGCATCAGGTCCTTCCATAACATTTCGATTGGATTAAGGTCAGGACTTTGACTTGGCCATTCCAAAACATTAACTTTATTCTTCTTTAACCATTCTTTGGTAGAACGACTTGTGTGCTTAGGGTTGTTGTCTTGCTGCATGACCCACCTTCTCTTGAGATTCACTTCTTGGACAGATGTCCTGACATTCTCTGATAAAATTCAGAATTCATTGTTCCATCAATGAAGACAAGCCGCCCTGGCCCAGATGTAACAAAACAGGCCCAAACCATGATACTACCACCACCATGTTTCACAAATGGGATAAGGTTCTTATGCTGGAATGCAGTGTTTTCCTTTCTCCAAACATAACGCTTTTCATTTAAACCAAAAAGTTCTATTTTGGTCTCGTCCGTCCACAAAACATTTTTCCAATAGCCTTCTGGTTTGTGCACGTAATCTTTAGAAAACTGCAGAAGAGCAGCAATGTTTTTTTTGGAGAGCAGTGGCTTTCTCCTTGCAACCCTGCCATGCACACCATTGTTGTTCAGTGTTCTCCTGATGGTGGACTCATGAACATGAACATTAGCCAATGTGAGAGAGGCCTTCAGTTGCTTAGAAGTTACCCTGGGGTCCTTTGTGACCTCGCTGACTATTACACGCCTTGCTCTTGGAGTGATCTTTGTTGGTCGACCACTCCTGGGGAGGGTAACAATGGTCTTGAATTTCCTCCATTTGTACACAATCTGTCTGACTGTGGATTGGTGGAGTCCAAACTCTTTAGAGATGGTTTTGTAACCTTTTCCAGCCTGATGAGCATCAACAACTCTTTACTTCTGAGGCCCTCAGAAATCTCCTTTGTTCGTGCCATGATACACTTCCACAAACGTGTTGTGAAGAGCAGACTTTTATAGATCCCTCTTCTTTAAATAACACAGGGTGCCCACTCACACCTGATTGGCATCCCATTGATTGAAAACACCGGACACGAATTTCACCTTTAAACTAACTGCTAATCCGTGAGGTTCACATACTTTTGCCACTCACAAATATGTAATATTCGATCATTTTCCTTAATAAATAAATGACCAAGTATAATATTTTTGTCTCATTTGTTTAACTGGTTTCTCTTTATCTACTTTTAGGACTTGAGTGAAAATCTGATGATGTTTTAGGTCATATTTATGCAGAAATATAGTAAATTCTAAAGGGTTCACAAACTTTCAAGCACAACTGTAGATGTAATTTATACAGCCTTGATCTAATGGCACACTCGTGCACTTTGACATTAACAATGGCAAGTGCTCCCTGAAGGCCCTGTGATGAAAGTCTTGACTTCTTAGAGACTCCTTCCAGCATCTTACTTTCTATTTTATTCTGCCTGAACTTGTTGATGGGGTGGCCTGGCCTGGACAAGTTGGCAGTTGCTTGCAATCATCTTTACTTGTAGATGATCTTCTGGACATTAAAATGTTTGATTTATAATTGTTTGGAGATCTTCTTAAATCACCTCTCAGATTCATAGGCATCTGTATCGTTCTTTGAAAAAACCTCAGAGAACTCTGTCAATCTCAGTGTGGTAATAGTGCACAGTTCAATAACAGATCAAATGTAACTGTCTGAGGTGTAAATAAATCACGTTCCTCCAAGATTCTCTCTAACGATGTTTAAATCATTTGCACCTGATCTAATACATTTGATTCTAATTTTAAGCATTTTGGAGTATTTGAGGTAATGGTAAATATCGTGGGGTGTACTTAATTTTCCACATGAGAAATTTGCGTTTACATTTATTTAATTTATGTAGTGGACTATTATAATGGAGTATTTTTTGTTTTTATTTTTTAACTTGTTTATTTAGTACAATGTTAATCTGCTGAATTTGAGTCTAAAGCTTTTCTTTTCTTTTGCTTTATTTTAGGACTACTCCCCTACCAGTCCAGCCCTGGGCATTACAGCAGTTCCAACCAAATGCTTTATAACCAGTCGACGAGCCAGCCTTCCAAGTCAGCAAGCCAGTTTTTTCAGTGCAAGTTCTGTGTTCGTTACTTCAGATCCAAAACCCTTCTTAGTGAACATACAAGAAAAGTCCATGGATTTGTTGGAGGCTCTATGCACAGTGGTGGGAATGGTCCTGTTTCACCTTCCGGCAAGCAGTCAAACTACAGCATCCTGTTGCACGATGGATTTGGGAAGGTTTTCTCTTGTCAATACTGTACCTACAAATCTCCAAGAAGGGCACGAATTTTGAAACATCAGAAGATGTACCACAAAAGCAACTTGATTGAAGCCCCTGTGTCTGTCAATGAGGCCATCTCTGATCCTTCATCTGTTTCTTTACCCCTGCAGGAGTCTTGTACTGATCTGCCGGAGGAAGTGGTTGAGCGTAGCATTCTGGAGTCGATGGTCAAACCACTGACCAAATCACGGGGAAATTTCTCTTGTGAGTGGTGTGGCTATCAAACCTTACGGAGAGAGAGATGGTGTGACCATATGATGAAGAAACACCGAAACATGGTAAAGATAATATCTTCCCTTCGGCAACAACAAGAAGGAGTTAACGCACCCCCGTCAAAACCAGACTCTCCAGCCTCTCACAGAAGCACTCCAAATTCCAGTTATATGCCTAAAAATTTAAGTAGCAATGAAAGCAATGTTTCCAGTTACAGGAGTTCAACGGGGAACTCTCTTTTAAGATCCCCTTCTTCACATGCCTCTAAATTCCCACCCTTTCAGTATTCTCATGGAAAAATGAAAACCACATCCAGTGGATCTTCTTCCCTTTTACCAGACAGATCTGCTTATGGAATGTCGGACTCGCTTAACTCTACTGTTGATGTTGAGACCAACAGCATGTTGAACGATTCTAGAAGTAGCTCTGATGAGGAACTTGGAGATATGGATGGTTCAAACCACACAAATTCTTTGTCCCTAGACCTTTCAGGAAAACAATTGTTGTCAGAAGAAGATACCAAAATGCTTGAAACAAAGGGAATACCTTTTCGAAGGTACATGAACAGGTTTCAGTGCCCGTTCTGTTCTTTCCTCACCATGCATCGTCGAAGCATCTCTCGTCATATAGAGAACATCCATTTGTCTGGGAAGACAACGGTCTATAAATGTGATGAATGTCCTTTCATTTGCACCAGTCCACTTAAATTAGGAACTCACAAACAGTGTCACACTGGGACATCTTCCGAGTGGGAAACCATGAGCTTGCAGAATGAAAGCCTGGGCTCTCTTAGCGAGAGCATGGAACCAATCAACGGAGGAAGTCTCAACCCCAAGATGAATGGCAAAAAATCAGGAATGCTAGTTGAAATAAACCAGCCAAATCCTCACAGATGCTCGTTGTGCAGCTTTTCAACAACTACCTTGAAAGGTCTTCGTGTTCATCAGCAACACAAGCATTCATACTGTGACAATATGCAAGTGCCAAGTTACGAGGGCCCCTCAAATGAACAGCAAGACTCTGAGCCAGAAACCTATACCTCTCCTAACTATGTGCAGAAAACACAAACCTCAATTTTGGGCTTCTCATCCAAAAAGCACTTGCTTTCAAAGACTGCACGCAAATCCATTAATGATTTACCCTTGGATCTATCGCCAGTCAAAAAGCGTACACGGATAGATGAAATTGCCAACAATCTCCAGAGCAAGATTAGCCAAAACAAACAGCAGGAGGATGCAGTAATTAACCTGGAAGACATTGAGGATGAGGAAGAAGAGGAGGAAGAAAATGTTGTTGAAGTTGAAATGGATGAAGAGAAGGAAGAGACGCAAGCTGAGCAGTTAATGAAGAACCAGAGCTACAACTACCCTAGGCACCGGATGTATTTCAGAGAATCCGAGGACCCTCAAAATGATGACATGTTGGTAAAATCAAATCACCATCTCCAGCAGAAATACATCCCCAACAGCATGACTGCTGTTTCACTAACTGTGTCTGATGAAGATGATAATGAGGATGATTACATCATTCCACCCGAGTCCAAAGATTCACATGATCAGAGCAGCCAGAATAGTCGGGATGCTTTTCAAGATAATCTTGACTTTACTGATGATTCTGGAGCACTGTTTCATTGCAAGCACTGTGACTACAGTAACAAATCAGCCCGCAGTGTAAGCACACACTACCAGCGAATGCATCCTTACATAAAATTTAGTTTTAGATACATCTTGGATCCGAATGATCACAGTGCTGTATATCGTTGCCTTGAGTGCTACGTTGAATACACGACTTTCGATGACCTTAACCAACACTATGCTGAACACCATCCTGAAGCTATTAACGTCCTAAATTTCAACCAGCCAGATCTGATATACAGATGTCGATTCTGCTTGTACACTAGCCCAAATGTTCGAAGTTTAATGCCTCACTACCAAAGAATGCACCCTACGGTGAAGATCAATAATGCTATGATCTTTTCCAGCTATGTGGTTGATCAGCCTTTGCCCATGAGCAGTGAGTCACAAACGCTGAGAGAAATTTTAAACTCTGCCCCCAAAAGCTTTGGAACATCCACACCCATAGCACGTAGCACATCCCAGACCAGTCCTGTAAACAAGAGCTTCCCGAAGGCAGATTCAATTATGGATACGGACTCTCAGAAAGACAATGCTGTAAATAATGTTGTAGTTTATGACTGTGATGTCTGCTCTTTTGCTAGTCCAAACATGCACTCTGTTTTGGTACACTATCAGAAGAAGCATCCAGAACAAAAAGCTTCCTATTTCAGGATCCAGAAAACAATGCGAGTAGTTTCGGTAGATCGCTCTCAGGCTAACTCCAATCAAGTATTTGAGGTGAGTGCCCCATCTCCTCCTAAAACAAGCAGTGTAGCTCCTCCTGAAATTAAGGAAGAGATTTATTACTGCAAACACTGTGTTTATAGTAATAGATCAGTAGTGGGGGTGCTTGTTCATTACCAAAAGAGACACCCGGAAATAAAAGTAACTGCAAAATACATTAAGCACGCACCCCCAACTCCAGGTCTTCTAAAACTTATGGAAGAACTCCAAATTGCCCCACCAAAGCAATTTCTTCAGCAGTTTAACAATAGTGGCCTTGACGGAGCCGGTTCTTCCCATTCTCGACCCGGTGGAGACAAAGGAGAAGGGGAGATGATGTTCTTCTGTCAGCACTGCGAATATGGGAACCGCACTGTGAAAGGCGTGTTGATTCATTATCAGAAAAAGCACAGGGATGTGAAAGCTAATGCAGATCTTGTGCGACGGCACACGGCTGTTGTTAGAAGCCAGCGTGAGCGTGCGCAGATGAGTCAGTTGAACAACATGTCTGCCACGGCCAACAGCTCCGATGGGGAGAAAAATCGGCCGCTGAGGTCCTTGAAATGCAGACACTGCTCCTATATGTCTCCATACGTTTATGCGCTGAAAAAACATCTCAAGAAAGACCATCCGACCATGAAGGCTACTGCCTCTACCATTTTACACTGGGGTTATCAAGATGGTATTCTAGAGGCAGGATATCACTGTGAGTGGTGCATCTATTCTCATGCAGAACCAAACGGATTGCTAATGCATTACCAAAGACGACACCCGGAGCATAACGTTGATTATACCTATATGGCTACAAAATTGTGGGCAGGCCCAGATACTATTACTGCTGCTGCCACTACTACTACCCCTACTCCTAGTACCACTGCTACTAATACTTCTTCTCAACAAGTAGCAAACTCTGAAAGCAATCATTATCAATGCCGAGATTGTGCCTTTGAGGCATGCTCCATTTGGGATATCACAAATCATTATCAAACAGTTCATCCTTGGGCCATCAATGGAGACGAATCTGTGCTGCTGGATATCATCAAAGGTAACAGCACTTCAGAAAAGCAAAAATCACACCATCAAAAGGCGGACGCTGAAATCTTAGAGGCCAGTCCGTTTCACAGGCAGCCCTCAGACCAAGACGAGGAGCCATTAGAAATTTCAGTAGGCTCTCCTGAAATGGCCACCCAGTTTTCTTTTGCTAGTAGCTCGATATCCTCCAACCCCTATCAGTGTACTGTCTGCTTGTCTGAATACAACAGCTTGCATGGCCTGTTGACCCATTACGGCAAGAAGCATCCCGGTATGAAAGTTAAGGCAGCTGATTTTGCCCAAGAAGCTGACATTAACCCCAGTTCAGTTTACAAATGTAGACACTGCCCTTACGTCAACTCACGCATCCATGGCGTGCTAACACACTACCAGAAGCGTCATCCTTTAGTCAAAGTGACGGCAGAAGATTTTGCTGATGATGTCGAGCAGGTGTTCGAGTTAAATGATGGCGATGAAAAATGTAAATCTCAGAGGCAAGGGTATGGCGCTTATAGATGCAAGATGTGTCCGTACACCCATGGAACGTTAGAAAAGCTGAAGATTCATTATGAGAAGTACCACAATCAGCCAGCATCTGACATGTTTAATCCCTCTCTAACAAATTACTCTGTGACTAAAGAGCTACTCGTGGAAAGCAATTCATCCACTATGGATGACATTCAGGAAGTGACTGAAATCCTTCCTTCATTTTCCCAGTACCCGGGTGAAAAATGTGAATCGCACACTGTATTTAGATGCCAACTGTGCAAGTATTTCTGCTCCACTCGGAAGGGGATTGCACGTCACTATCGCATCAAGCACAACAATGTTCGAGCACAGCCTGAGGGTAAGAACAATGTCTTCAAGTGTGCTCTCTGCTCGTACACGAACCCAATACGCAAGGGGCTGGCAGCACATTACCAGAAGCGGCATGACATCGATGCTTACTACACTCACTGTCTTGCAGCCTCGAAGACCGTCACAGAAAAGCCTCACAAAGTTGTTGTCCCTATAAGTTCTCAAACTGAAGGTCCTGCCTTGAGCGAAGAGCTAAGAATAGCAGTTGAGAGGAGGAAATGCTCTTTGTGTCCTTTCCAGGCTTTCAGCAAGAAGAGCATCGTCTCTCACTACATCAAACGGCACCCTGGTGTTTTCCCAAAAAGGCAGCATTCCAGCAAATTAGGGCGCTATTTCACGGTGGTCTATGCCAGGGCACCCGAACCCAGTCCCGAAGTTAAAGAGAAGCCTCCTCAAGAGCAACCCGAGACTGAACAGGAAAAAGACATTGAAAGGCTTCCTTACAAATGCATCAAGTGCTTTAAATTGTCGTTTAACACAGCTGAGCTCCTCTGTATGCACTATACGGAACATCATAGTAAAGACTTGAAGCGGGATTTTATGACATTGCCTAGTCCAACGAGGTCCAGTGGCGACAACTTTCAGTGTGCCCACTGTGATGTTAGGATTCTGAGCATATCGGAGCTGAGTGTTCATCTGACCAACCACAACGAGGAGTTCCAGAAGAGGGCCAAGCGGCAAGAACGGAGGAAACAGCTTCTGAGTCGGCAAAAAGGATGTGAACCTGGGGATGGAAAAGTCGAAAAGGTATGAATTCTATGGAAAAAAAATTATGTGCTTAACTCAAATGTTTATTTGTATTTAGAACGTGAGGACGTGAGAATTCATTTTGACAAAAGAAACTCGGCCCAGCAAAGTTTGTTAAACCTATTCACCGAATTTTTCTTTGACTTTGAGTTGTTTTTTTGTTGTTTTTTTTTTTTTTTTTTTATAGTACATCAAATACAATCCAAAATCTTCACTGTACTGTATTAGTGGAGTAGATAACACACTACACAATTTACACAATAATGTGCTTACATGAAGATCTGGGGGAAACACGTAATAGTCTATACATGCTTTGCACTCATTAATAACAAACAAATACTTTTGATAAATAAATGTGCAAATAAATTAATGTATAGTGTGACGTGTGAGAATAAGTCTTCTTCTTTCTTCTTCTTTCGGCTGCTCCCGTTAGGGGTTGCCACAGCAGATCATCTTCTTCCATATCTTTCTGTCCTCTGCATCTTGTGAGAATAAGTAAATTATAATAAAATAAGTGTCACAAAATACATATTTATTTGCTTGTCTTGATGCATGCTCATTAATCCAGGTAAGGAAATTCTAGAAAGTTGATTCTGTTCATCTGGGCATAGTTTTTTTTTCCCAATACGTTTCATCACTCATCCAAGTGACTTCCTCAGTCTCAGTTGACTGCAGGTTTCTCCAACCTTATAAACAGTACCTTGGCCTAATGATCGAACTAGCACCATTGACTAACAATGGGCCCTGTGATCAATGATATGGAAATTGTCCATTGATCAATGGCCATGAGTACCATTCACAGAGAGTTGGGGAATGGCTGCAATCACCGCATTGTAAGATGGTGAAAGATGTACCCTTAGGCTCCCTCCTCGGTTCAGAGATGGTTGCTTCTTTTTCATGTAAATAGCCTCTTTGACTCCTCGCTCAAACCAGCATTCCTCCCTGTCCAGGATGTGCACATCTTCATCACTGAAGGAGTGATCACTGTCCTGTAGATGTAAACAGACTGAGAATCCTGGCCTGACGAGGTAGCTCTTCTGTGTTGTGCCATCCTCTTCACCAGTGGTTGTTTGGTTTCCCCGATGTGTGATTCACGGCAATCCTCTTGGCACTTAACTGTGTAAACTATGTTATATTCGGCCATTAGGCCAAGGTACTGTTTATAAGGTTGGAAAAACCTGCAGTCAACTGAGACTGAGGAAGTCACTTGGGTGAATGATGAAACGTATCGGAAAAAAACTGTCCAGATGAACAGAATCAACTTTCTAGAAATATTTTGTTGCTTATTTCTTTATTTATTTGATTATTTCTTCATTTGTTTATTTTGGTGGCACCAGAATGTGAAATACACCTTGAAATGAAATGTGTTTTTTCACCTCTCAAAACCTGACGCTGGTGAAGCACGTACTCAAAGTTGTGATTGCGCTTTTGTGGTGACTTATGAGTAAAAAAAAAATAAAGTTTACTGCACAAAGTGGCCACTTTAATTCAAGACGTTCTGAACTCCACATCCTCTTGGGAGTCAGCGACTAAGTATCTGCTGTAAATGTGAAAGTTTACGTCCCTGCTACTGTCGATACACCGATTTTAAAAAGTTGTACTCGCTAGAGCCCACCCTTTCAACTTAGATGGGCTTTTATTTAAAGGCGTATTTCATGGTGCAAACTGAGTCATTGAAATTAAAAAGTGAAGAAATGAGTATATAAATAAATAAGCAACAAAAACATTTTTTATGACAAATATAATTATTTATGCTCCCAAATAATGTTATTACTAATTTAGTGTCACATTTCACGATACATTTATTTTTTATTTGCATAATTATTTAAATTTGTCTAAAATATTCTTCCTTGCACTAAAACACGCTGTACAATAATTGGGAAATCTCTTGATGTCTTCCTTCCCACAATCGATAACAAAAATCACAGTCATTAGTTTACTGTCTACACTAAAGTTGCTTGAACGTTGTTGCACTGGATTTGCTGATGTATGCATACTGCACTATAAACATTCTTAGTAGTGAGGTGTACTTGACCAATTCTGTAGATCTGCTAACAATAATGTTATAGTCATCAGTATTGTCTTGGCTTAAGATTCCATATTAGCCAACCAATATATAGTCCAAACTATATCACTCGGTCTAAATACAAGAGAAAACACATATAGGGTAAGACATAAGAGAGGAGAGGACAGGTTGGTAGCATACGTTGATTACAGCGCGTTGCTGCACCCACCACACGGCAAACCACCCGGATTGACATCTGAGTGCAGCCGTGCAACGGAAGTGCCAATCTTGCCACCAACCCCCCAGGTTTCCATGCAGGTTGAGAGGACCTGCTTGCTGGTCTTAATGTAATATCATACCCAGGACAAAGCAATTGCAGGTTAAGGGCCTTACTCTGGGGCCTAACGGACTGGCGTTTATGGGATTCGAACTGACATAAGGAATAATAATTATTGTTATCTTATTGTTGCTTTTCCCCTCGCTGATTTGCTAACAATATCATTTATGTCCGAGTTATTAGTCTTATGACCATTAGACTTTAAAAACAAGCCGGTTTATTTTTTCATGAGGGCCTTCACTTGGCCTAAGCCAAATAGGCCCATTCAGGTATCCATCCATTGGCAAAAGGCATTAAGCAAACCTGGACCAGACACCGGTCTATCACAGTGCACATTCGCTCACTTACCCAAATTTACTCCCACTAGTGTTATGTTTAAGCCAGGGTGTGATTCAAATTATTTTTAGTTGCGTCTTATTCATTTTTTTATTCATTAGCTAGTGGGACTGATGGACCTCCGGTCCTCAAATAAAAGGGATTTGAAAGGGGTGAAGTCTGCCAATAGAATGATAAAGTTGAATATGAACTTTGAACTCGTAGGCACCATGTCATGGAGAAGTTATCTCTAGAGGCTCCAAGGAATGCCAACGATAAAGGAGCTGGTAGGATTTGTGTACACGTTCCTTCAATCCTCAAATGAACTGGAATGGAAGCAATGAAAGAGTGTGATGAAAAATTAAAGAAAAAGGCAGTAGTGCTGTGTTTTATAACGACATCGGGAGGAAGCACTTTGTGAAGCTGTGGAAGGTGTATAACGTTTGTCTGTGGCTGTAGTTTGTGTTCTTCTGCAACTTGTCCTCTGTTTGTAAATGCTTGGGTGTATGAACCAAGGAAAGCACATATAGTATGGGTGGGCCTGGGGGGGGGGTTAGTATGATGCAGAACTCCAGATTACAGCACATGACTAATAGCATTATGTGGTAACGTTATCAAAGCCATTTCAAGTTGATTCCTTTAAAGCAAAAAACTGTTAATCATGGCATCAGAGCCTAAAATTATTACTGATTTGTTCCATAGTGGATTTGAATAAATGTCTACTAACCAAAAAAATAAATATGTGTAATTAATTTTACTCGCGGAAAAGCATCATTTTCTTTTGGTCTGTTTCTAGCACTTTCCAAAAAACATCTTCTCCATGAGGTATAGATAAAATGAGGGTTTATCCCGTTTTATTGTGGTCTCATGAGCAACGAAGAGGATTGGCATTCTTGTGTAGCGCAGGTCGCCGTCAGCACTTGTTGGCGCATTTCTTACTTTGATTAGTGTGTGGCCTGAATGCACAGCAGAGTGGGCAATGCAGGCAGCTGTCGGGACAGCAAGAAGTCCTGGTCAGTCCGCCGAGATCCCTATGAGGGTCTCCAGTTGGCGAAGTTGGTTTTGTGTCTGACCTGTAGTATCATCGTCAGCCATGTGGTGAGCGCTGGTGGCCTTGCCTATCTGTGCTACGTGGGAGGGTTAAGGCTTCAATCACAGCCACTCTAGGCCGCACTTGCATTTGAGGGTTTGTGTCGTGGTTGTACTTCCTGTGTCAAGTACAGTATGTGTGAGGTTGAAGTGGCGTGTGGCTCTGCGTATCCTGAGACTTCCAGCACGCTGTTGCATTTCTTACCACCATGTACGGGACTTGAAGCCCACTTCGTGTTGTACCAGCGCTGTCATCAGTCGTCGATACATGGGACGAGCACCACAGTGGTGCACACAGACGTGCATATCCTAAAAGGAAATGCGCACCACGATTATGAATACAAGGAAACCATGTTTTATGTGTCATGGCATAAACTGTTGATTGAGACTAAGATCAAGCTTCAGAGGCCAGGGGTGCGAGAGTTTTAGCGTGACAAAAAAATCCTTATAATTTTATATATAGAAATTGTGATCTTTTCTGTTAATATTATTTTTAGACTTGTCCATAACCATCATCTTATGAGAAATATTGCAGCCTTTTTAGACTTGTCCATATTCACCCTCTAGTAATAGCCAATAGCCAAGAAACAAAATCTTATCTAGATAAAATTCACACTTTTCTAGCTTGACAAACAAGTGGTTGCTTTAAAACGCCCTTTGCATGTTGGTTATGGGTGTCCACTTGGCTGCTGGATTGATTGTCGTAGCCACACTAGGACAGGTCTAGAGATTTGACATCGAGTTTAAAATAAAAACTATGAATAGCATACACTTCTATTAAGTTTAAGGAATGAGACAACAAAATTGTCATTCATAGCTAGCACTGATGCATGGAAAAAAACAAAAGTTTGCCAAAACACCAACGCAAAAATGTAGCCCAAATTCAAAAACCAGAACAAACCCTAGATCAAAGTCGAATTTAAATCTTTTTTTCTATTGTACTTTATTTGTTTTAATTAATTAAGTCTCCTCTTTATGTTGAAAAATTCAGATGTTGAAGAGTGAGATGACACTATGCACCTTGGGCTTCCAGTTGCCCTTTGCTTGTGAAGCACCTCATCGCTGTAAACAGCATGGCTACACCCATGTAAAACAACACGCAGAACGATAAAATAATTCAACTCCAAAAATTGATGACTAATTCTGCACTAAATGTAAATATGATCAGATTCATGTAAGACCTTGGTGAATTCTAAACAGATTTTAATTCTGATTGTTTCAGCAAGAACAGCCTAAGGAAGCCCATGGAAAATGATTGTAGTGAAGTTTGTTCGGACTGATTTGTTCTTTCAGTTGGATTGTAACAGCCTTATATTATAGGGTTTTCATTCTGTTTCCATTGAACAGACTTCCAAACTCTCAATTTCCTGAAAATTAATTAATTAAACCAATGTTAATATTAATCTAAATGAATGTATGTTTTCTTTTTGTTGAAGTTTCAAGTTTCTTTTCTTTTCAATGTAAAATCCTTCCCAAGTTCAGCCTTGTCTCTGTTTGCTGTAAAATTTCATGCCTTTTTTTCATGCTTTTACTTGCCTTTCTCTACAAAGAGGCTAGCATTTAATTTATATGATTTTATGTTTGAACAGGTTAAGTAAGTTTTGTTTAAGATAAAGAGAGAACAACAATTATGTTCACAGATCATAGCAACATGCAAGCTATTAAACTGCTACGGAAGGCAGGTTTCTGTTATCCTGCTCCAGGCATTAGTTCAATTGTCACTAGCTAGTTTTCCATGTAAGTGGTGAATAATTTTTAAAATGAACAATTCCATGTCCTGTAAAGATGAAAGAAACCTCTGTCATCAAAAGTGTGTTTCTGTGAAGTCCTATTCAGGTTCATACAAATTCTATGATGTTCCTTCCTTCAGAATTAATTTTGTTAAATCGTGTCAGAGTCTTATTTCCATCATTCACTAAGTGAATTTTGTGCATTAGCATCAAATTAGAATTAAAGGGATGCCCATCATACAATACCTTCAGGAATCTCACCCATCCAGACCCCATATGTGCTTGCAATATTTTGGAAGAAATATTCATATTGGCCAAACTATGATGTTGATCTATTTTTTGCAACATTATTGCCTGTCAGAATAGGAAAAGAAGGAGCAGTTTTATTTTTTTTAATACACGTTTTTAAGCCTCATGCTTGTATATAGCACATTAAGTGCACGTATTTTACAGATATGATGACTTTGCTATGAGATTTAAGTGATCTTTTTTTTTTTTTTTTTTTTTTTTTTTTTAACAGTAACTGTTTTTAAAGAAGATCCAGTTGTTTTATAATTATTAGGAGGTAATGCTCATTTAAGTAAAAAATTTCTGTGTTTGTCTTCTTTACCTGCAGGTTGACAACCAAACTGAAAAAACTCCTATCGGTTACCGCTGTAACTTTTGCATTGAGGTGCACCCCACCCTGAGAGCTATATGCAACCATCTTCGAAAGCACGTTCAGTATGGCGAGGTCAAAGCCGGCCATGTCAAAGTAAGCTGATCCTTTTCTCTAAAGGAACATTAGAGAAACTGTAAGGAGAACAGGCCATTCAGCCCAATAAGCTCATCCATCCTGTTCACCTAGTTTGTCCAAAATAAAGTCCTGTTGAGATTTGAAGGCCCCTAAAGCCCTTCATTCCACCACATTGCTTGGTCATTTATTCTAACATTTGTGCAAAATCTGCTCATAACACCTTTCCAACCACGTTCCTATGTTCTTGATGAAGAATGTGTTTTAAAGTAACAACTGGGATCCACTGTACTAATGCCTTTTATAATTTTAAAAACTTCAGTCATGTCACCTCTTAATCTTCATTTGCTCCAATTGAAAAAGTTCAACTACTTCAATCTCTCCTTATAGCTCATAACCCTCATACCAGAACTTGTTAACTAACTACTTCATTTAGTTGTTTGTCCTGTGAATTGTCAGTTTCCCTAAATGCCATCCTAGATATCAACTCTCTAATCCCATGAAGCTACTTCATATTTCAGCTTGGTTTAATCCCTTCACTACCTGGATGGTGGGCATATGGCAAGTATCATTAAAAATGATTTTAGAAAATTACTAGTTAAAACTGTTCCAGCAACTTCAGAAACTACGTATCTGAGACCCCATTGTACCAATTTAAACACTCCAGATAAAATTGTAAACTGCATCATGATATCTAAAAACTGCATAGCGTTGTAAGTATTGAATAAGAATATCTCCAATGTCCTTATGGAACTGCTATTCTGATTTACTTAGTCCATTCTTTCCTAGACTATTGTTCTCTTTGCAGTGGACGACAGAGTAATACTATCTATCTAATCCTGCCAACTACGCTAAAATCATAGTGCCTTTCACAATCTATCTATCTATCTATCTATCTATCTATCTATCTATCTATCTATC
>JANRMT010062837.1:99427751-99465198 GCA_026402145.1 Polypterus bichir lapradei
CTTAAGCATTTCACTCTTCTAGTGCTCCTGTGTAGTATAATTATCTCCTGTACCGTCATCAGTCCACACCTTGAACCTGTCCCAGTCATTCAATACATAAGACACAATGTTCCTCCGGATATCAATAGTGAGCCTGATATGGCTGTGCAATATGTAACAAAGAGAATGGAAAAGGCAGGTGCCATCTCCGGGCATGGAAACCACTTGGTAAGTGACAGTTCTTTGATCGATGGTGATCACCTCGATAGACATGTTAATGGGGGTACGGTTGGAATGATAAATGAAATGGGTACCTGAACAATGTAAAGTAAGTCTAAAATACCTACACAATAACTATAATCGTAATAAATGAACAATAAAAAAGCGGAGAAGCCGTGGATTAAATAAAAAGGCTGTAGTTATCAGCAGGGAGACGTGAATACCGTGGCGAAGCAAGGAAGGGAATATAGAGACTGGAGCGACAGACGGCCTTATATAGGCAGGCAGCCAACAACGTGGGAGGCGTTGGGATGGGGGACCCAACGCCGCCTCACACGGTGACCAAGCTGCAGGCTATGGACGTATATATGTACGTAAGTAGGATTCAGTTAGCGTTGGGAACCCGCGTACCAAATTTCTTGAAGATGGGCCCATAAGTAACAAAGACCGTTGAAAAGTTCAATATGGCAGCCGACAGTGGCATCATATCACCGAAATAAGTACCAAATTTCAGCCTTCTACCTATGAATAAGAAAGTTCAACATGGCGGACGTTGTTGACCGTTATGACCATTACGTGTAGAATTTTGAAATGAAACCTGCTTAACTTTTGTAAGTAAGCTGTAAGGAATGAGCCTGCCAAATTTCAGCCTTCTACCTACACGGGAAGTTGGAGAATTAATGATGTTTGGAAAATTCAATATGGCGGGCGACAGTGGCGTCATACCACCGAAATAAGTACGTACATCGATTTTGGTTAGCGCAGGGAAGCCACCTACCAAATTTCGTGAAGATGGGGTCAGCCTTCAACCTACACGGGAAGTTGGAAAATTAGTGACGTTGGAAAGTTCAATATGGCGGCCGACAATGGCGTCATACCATCGAAATAAGTAGATACATCGGTTTTGGTTAGCGCAGGGAAGCCGCCTACCAAATTTCGTGAAGATGGTGCCATAAATAAGAAAGTTCAACATGGCGGACGTTGTCGACCGTTATCGACCGTTATGACCGTTACGCGTAGAATTTCGAAATGAAACCTGCTTAACTTTTGTAAGTGAGCTGTAAGGAATGAGCCTGCCAAATTTCAGCCTTCTACCTACACGGAAAGTTGGAGAATTAGTGATGAGTCAGTCAGTGAGTCAGTGAGGGCTTTGCCTTTTATTAGTATAGATATAATATATATATGTCTGTGTGTGTGTGTGTGTATATATATATATATATATATATATATATATATATACACACACACACGCGCACATACACACACTCTTATACTTTGCCCCCTGCTCGCTTTGCTTGAAACCCCCCAGGCCTGTGCTATGTGCCAGACACTTTGCATCTCTGCCTCTCGCGTATGTGGATTTCACTTTCACCTAAAAACAAATCTTTTAATTCTCGTGGATACGCCTCTTCATCAGGAAGACGCACTACTTTTCCCTGATGGCAACACGAATTAGACGATATACAAGTCTCCAACTTAAAGTTTAAATCCGAACAATATATTTGATCTCTTTTCGCTGTTCCGTTATTTCACCAAGTAATAATTTACATTCGTTTGCGCTAATGCGATCTTTACTATCATTTTTTTGAGACTTTTGAATTTTCCTACTTCCATTATCTGCTCTGCATATGTATCTACTTTGTCCTCTACTCTTTGTCTTTTATTTCCAACCCTGGCCGTGGTTAAATCTCATGGCACAAAGTGTCGTCTTGCGGGATGTGAAAGTATCTTTCTGAAAAAGTCACGTCTCGTCCCAGGATTTTTTTATTATAAAATATATATATATATATTTTTATTTGTGTGTGTGTGTGTATGTATATGTATATATATATATATATATATATATATATATATATATGTGTGTATATATATAATATATAAAAAACATAATACATAATGTATAAAGTGGGAGACTATAACCATGTAAATCATTTTTGTATTAGATTACCCCCAACAGTGTTCTTTATTTTGCATACATGGAAGTACAGGGGCAGTTAAAGGTGATCTCATTTTTAAATGATGTAAAATTTTCCTTGTCTTTATTGTTGGAAAAAGTGAAATTGTACTGAATCGAAATTTGTTTCTTTTAAATAGCATGAAGTGAGTGACACACCAGTTTCTTCATCAGAGCATGGGGTAGTTCATGGTGAACACCCAGAAGATGCAACAGATAGGCAAAGTGCTGTGGGACTAGAATCCACAGGGACCAGCAATGGTGCAGTTACAGTGACAGCAACAGGGGAGATGGATGAAGCTGAAGGAGAAATGGAAGACTGCGGGGAGCTGAAGGATAGTTCCTTCGGTGGACACGCCTGTCCACAGTGTGACCGTGTCTTCATGTCCATGCAGGGCCTGCGGTCCCATGAGAGGAGTCATTCTGCACTTGCCATGTTCACCAGAGAAGACAAGTACAGCTGCCAGTACTGCCAGTTTGTGTCAGCATTCAGGCACAAGTAAGCATGGCCAGTATTTACACTCTTGTTACCTTTAGTATATTAACCACAGTCTTAAGGGTGTTTTTTTTTTTTTAATTAATCCAGCTCTCTCAAATTCAGCTCTGTGCCCTATTATGGATCTTAGGGGCCTGTCAAGTCTTTAATAATACTCCTTAGGTTTTATAATCAGCTATACTGGTTATTAAATACAATGTTTTATTTATGCATCTGTTTTTACCTTATATCGTATTTATAACTGATTGGTGCTGTGTTTCTGTGGTTTCTCCAGTTCACCTGGTTGTTTTATAAAATCTGCCCACACGCTGTCATTTGCTGGTGCTGTGCAGCCTGCTTCTTGCAGCAACCACTTCTTAGAGTTCCTGCCATGGGCTGCATGCATCTGACAACATTATATATATATATATATTTTTTTTTTTTTTTTTACTGTACTAACCACACATCAGGAAGTTGCCCCCGCGTTTGTGAAACTATAATTAACAAGTTTGGCCTGCCTGCTACAAGCTTAGGGGGCTCCACAGTTCCTCTCTGATTGATGGTTGGGTTTTGTCATTCTGCTCCTTTAACATCTCGTTTTCTCCAATGTTGTGCTTTAGCTTGGACCGCCATATGCAGACTCACCATGGCCACCACAAGCCTTTCCGCTGCAAGCTTTGCCCCTTCAAGTCTGCCTACATGAGCCGACTCAAGAGCCACTTCCATAAAGCTCATGCAGGTAAGACTCTTGTCACGCAGAGAAATTAATCTTTTTTGACTTTTAAAGTGAAGTAGTTTGCATTTTATTTTCATATATCCCTCATCATTATTAGTAAATGTATTATTGTCTAACATCTAATGTGCTTTAGAGCTGGGTATTCAGTGTGTAAAGGTTTAAAAACCTAATTTACTGACATAAGGGCTGGGTATCTGGCGCTTAAAACACTCTTTTGAAAGCTAGTGGGCAGAATTTCTGAGATAATATTACATATCGTCAAGAACTCTAGCTTGTTGCGTAATTTTTATCAAGCTGTCATGAGAGGTGAATGCCTTTGGGTGTGGAGGATTGATAGCTGCCATTCTTTGTGTCCCTGGAAAAATGTTTAACCACGCCTATTGCTATTGTAGCAGGTGAACACACTTACAAGTGCTCGTCCTGTTCCTTCTCCTCCATGACGATAAGCCAGCTGAAAGAACACTCCTTGAAGATCCATGGAGAGGCGCTGACCCTTTCCAAACTGCGTGCTGCTGCTCAGTCTGCCTTCAGACCCCAGAGGCTACAACAGTTAATCGGACAGTCGTTGGAAATCCAAGAATCAGATGGCAAGTATTTTCTGTCACCACCTTTGTACCTGTGCTCATCTTGCTCTGCTTAAATGTCAGGATGGGTTATTTATTTATTTTTTAGTTTTGTTCCCACAATCCCATTACTTTAGCATTAATGTTGCATTCATCAGCTCTTTTGAGTATTTGGAGTACCGAGTTGTGGTGTTTTACCTTTTACTTCGGTTAATTTACGTTCCAAGTAATCGGAGAGACTTGAGGTCAAAGATGATTTGTTAACTGAAAAAACAATTCTTTTAAGGTAAACTGCATATTTCTGTGAAAATACAGAGCAAATTAAATATGCTGAATGCGTATAACTTGCATTTCAACCACAAAAATTGCCTGATTAGGGTTTTTTTTTTCTTTTATACAGTTGACTGAGACGAAAGTTCAGCGTTAACGTTACAAATCGGAGAATTCGGTAGCTTTGTCCTCTCCAAACTGTCCAACTCATTATTCCGAGTTTGTAGGCCATTCATGTGAATCCCAACTGTCTGACGGCACATGAACACAGCATTGATGCTGAACCTCCATCACAGGGAATAGGAGCGCTGCTGAAATGGAGATGATGTCTGTGCAATAACATTAGGGAGAATCGGATTCTTCCAATAAATGCATCAAAAACCAAACATTTACCCCATTAAAAGCTCTGAGATTATCTTCACTCCCTTGTGCAATGATTACCAAGTTCACTCCCCAGACTCATGTTCAATGGGCTGTTGTGCCTTTAATTGATCTTATGGTGATTTTTCTTTTTGTTCTGTTCAGAAATAATGCAGTAGTGTGAAATTTACATTTTTAATAAATTTAGAAACACTGGAATGATTCTCTTAGTATGTTACCGTCTTTTGTTATTTTCCTTTGATTGCACTTTCCTGCTACCTTAGCTGTATCCTGATAGTTAACAATTAACAATATGAAGAGCAGATACAGGCACAAACAACACTAAATGCAGAAAGGCCACATCCATCAGAGTCTGATCCACTATCGTATTCATTAGTAAATAACAATTTGAATAACCAGAACGGCTGAACAAGTGTCATCAAAACAATGATGAATATCATAACATGAAAAAGCATTCAATTACAGTTGTGCTTGAAAGTTTGTGAACCCTTTAGAATTTTCTATATTTCTGAATAAATATGACCTAAAACATCATCAGATTTTCACTCAAGTCCTAAAAGTAGATAATGAGGAACCAGTTAAACAAATGAGACAAAAATATTATACTTGGTCATTTATTTATTGAGGAAAATTATCGAATATTACATATTTGTGAGTGGCAAAAATATGTGAACCTCTTGGATTATCATTTAGTTTGAAGGTGAAATTCGAGTCCGGTGTTTTTAATCAACGGGATGACAATCAGGTGTGAATGGGCACCCTATGTTATTTAAAGAAGAGGATCTATCAAAGTCTGCTCTTCACAACACATGTTTGTGGAAGTGTATCATGGCACGAACAAAGGAGATTTCTGAGGACCTCAGAAAAAGAGTTGTTGATGCTCATCAGGTTGGAAAAGGTTACAAAACCATCTCTAAAGAGTTTGGACTCCACCAATCCACAGTCAGACAGATTGTGTACAAATGGAGGAAATTCAAGACCATTGTTACCCTCCCCAGGAGTGGTCGACTAACAAAGATCACTCCAAGAGCAAGGCGTGTAATAGTCAGCAAGGTCACAAAAGACCACAGGGTAACTTCTAAGCAACTGAAGACCTCTCTCACATTGGCTAATGTTCATGAGTCCACCATCAGGAGAACACTGAACAACAATGGTGTGCATGGCAGGGTTGCAAGGAGAAAGCCACTGCTCTCCAAAAAAAACATTGCTGCTCGTCTGCAGTTTGCTAAAGATCACGTGCACAAACCAGAAGGCTATTGGAAGAATGTCTTGTGGACGGATGAGACCAAAATAGAACTTTTTGGTTTAAATGAAAAGCGTTATGTTTGGAGAAAGAAAAACACTGCATTCCAGCATAAGAACCTTATCCCATCTGTGAAACATGGTGGTGGTAGTATCATGGTTTGGGTCTGTTTTGCTGCATCTGGGCCAGGACGGCTTGCCTTCATTGATGGAATAATGAATTCTGAATTATATCAGAGAATTCTAAAGGAAAATGTCAGGACATCTGTCCATGAAGTGAATCTCAAGGTAAGGTGGGTCATGCAGCAAGACATCGACCCTAAGCACACAAGTCAACAACAACAACAACATTTATTTATATAGCACATTTTCATGCAAAAAATGTAGCTCAAAAAGTGCTTTACATAATGAAGAATAGAAAAATAAAAGACACAGTAAGAAAAATAAGTCAACATTAATTAATATAGAATAAGAGTAAGGTCCGATGGCCAGGGAGGTCAGAAAAAAAAAAAACTCCAGACGTCTGGAGAAAAAAATAAAATCTGCAGGGATTCCAGACCATGAGACCGCCCAGCCCCCTCTGGGCATTCTACCTAACATAAATAAAACAGTCCTCTTTGTATTTAGGGTTCTCACGGAAGGACTTGATGATGATGGTCATGTAGACTTCTGGCTTTTAGTCCATCAATGTTGGAGCATCATGATGCTTTGAGTAGGTGGTGGTGGCGCAGGCCGCCACCACAAAGAAACCGGAAAAAGAAACAGAAGAGAGAGTAGAGGTTAGTATGGATTTTAGAGCCACCATGAATAGTTATTATAATGAATTGAACATTCAGAGTTTCAGGATTAAATTAAAGTGAAGTTATGAGAAGGCCATGTTAAAGTAATGTGTTTTTAGCAGTGCTCCACTGTATTAGCCTGGCCAATTCCTATTGGCAGGCTATTCCAGATTTTAGGTGCATAACAGCAGAAGTCCGCCTCACCACTTCTTTTAAGTTTTGATTTTGGAATTCTAAGGAGACACTCATTTGAGGATCTAAGGTTACGATTTGGAATATAGGGTGTCAGACATTCCAATATATAAGAGATTAGTTAAGGCTTTATAAATCATAAGCAGAATTTTAAAGTCAATTCTGAAAGACACAGGTGACCAGTGTAGTGACATCAAGACTGGAGAAATGTGTTCGGATTTTCTTTTCCTAGTTAGGATTCTAGCAGCTGCATTCTGCACTTTTTGCAAACGATTTATGTCTTTTTTGGGTAGTCCAGAGAGGAGTGCGTTACAGTAATCTAGTCGACTGAAAACAAAAGCGTGAATTCAGTTCTCAGCATCTTTCAATGATATAAGACAAGATATATAAGAGGTCTAACTTTTGCTATGTTTCTTAAGTGAAAAAATGCTGTCCTAGTGGTCTGATGAATATGCGATTTAAAATTCAGGTTACAGTCAACAGTTACCCCTAAGTTTTTTACTTCCGTCTTGACTTTTAATCCTAATGCATCAAGTTTATTTCTAATAACCTCATTATATCCATTATTGCCAATCACTAAAATTTCAGTTTTCTCTTTATTTAGCTTGAGAAAATTACTATTCATCCATTCAGAAATACAAGTAAGACATTGTGTTAGTGAATCGAGAGAGTCGGTGTCATCAGGTGCTATTGATAAGTACAGCTGTGTGTCATCAGCATAGCTATGGTACCTCACGTTGTGCCTCGAGATAATCTGACCTAACGGAAGCATATAGATTGAGAAGAGCAGCGGACCCAGGATAGAGCCTTGTGGAACACCATATAGAATATCACGTATCTTTGAGTTGTGATTACCACAACTAACAAAGAATTTTCTCCCTGCCAGGTAGGATTCAAACCAATTTAAGACACTGCCAGAGAGGCCCATCCATTGACTAAGGCGATTTCTAAGAATATTATGATCAATAGTGTCAAATGCGGCACTCAGATCTAAGAGGACGAGAACAGATAAATGGCCTCTGTCTGCATTTACCCGGAAGTCATTTACTACTTTAACGAGTGCAGTTTCTATGCTGTGATTTGTTCTGAAACCCGACTGAAATTTATCAAGAATAGCATGTTTTTTGAGGTGGTCATTTAACTGCATAATGACTGATTTCTCTAGAATTTTACTTAAGAAGGGCAGGTTAGAGATGGGTATAAAATTTTCAAAAGCAGAGGGGTCAAGATTATTTTTCTTGAGTAGGGGTTTAACTACAGCAGTCTTAAGACAGTCTTAACGACGAATTAACTATGTCTAGAATATTATCAATTAACATGCCTGACTACTTCTTTAAAAAAACTTGTTGGTACTGGGTTAAGGACACAGGTGGAGGGTTTCAGTTGAGAGATTATTCTATGTAAATCAGGTAAATCTATCCTGGTGAAAGAGTTTAATTTGTTTATAACGGAGTACTGGGGCTTAGGAGGATCCGCAGTGTTGGGGAGATGTACTATGTTATTTCTAATATCATTAATTTTTTGATTGAAAAGTACAGCAATAGCCTCACAGGTTTCACTGGAAGTATTTTAGAGGCATTTCTTTGTGTTACCTGGGTTTAGCAGACGATATAATCTTAGAGAAATAGCAGCGCCTCTCAAGACGGACTGTGTTATTGTATTCTGTTATTTTAACCTTCAATATCTCATAGTGGACAGTTAGTTTAGTTTTCCTCCACTTATGCTCAGCTCTACGGCATGTTCTCTTTAAATCAGACACTCTTTGGGTCTTCCATGGAATAACAACGCTAGAAGATTTTTTAACTGTCTTTTTAGGTGCAACTTTGTCAACAGCAGCTCTCACTTTAGGATTACATTTTTCCTCCTTACTATTTACATTATCCTCGCTATTATAGTTGGCACTATAAACGGACTGATTGCTTAGAATGTTTGTAAGTTTCAAAGCTGCTGATGAGTCAAAGAAGCGTTTTTTAACAATATGCTTCTCATGAATGTTTTCTACCATTATTTCTATATTAAATTGTAGAAGAAAATGGTCTGATAGACCCGTATCAATGATCTGGTTTACATCAACTTTTAGTCCTTTGGTAATTACTAAGTCTAACGTATGACCTGCTTTATGTGTAGGCTGATTAACGAGCTATCTCAAATCAAAAGAGTCCAGGAGGTTCATGAATTCCTTTACTTTTAGGTCACACTGATTATCGATATGAAAGTTAAAGTCGCCGACTATTAAGAGTGTGTCATAGTTCGTAATTAAAATTGACATTAAGTCTGAGAATTCCTCAAAGAAAGACTCCTAAGAATTTAGGAGTTATATACACGGATAAAACTAGAAAGTGAGAATCTCCATGAATAACAACGGCGAGATACTCAAAAGGATTTGAATTTACCAAAACTGACATCTTTACACTTTAACCGGCAGGAATAGATGTTTGCCAAGCCGCCCCCCTTTTTTCCCCTGGCGATCCGCATGAGTAAAACTGTAATCCGGAGGTGCTGCTTCGATTAAAACAGCCGCGCCGTCTGAGCTAAGCCATGTTTCATTTAGTGCAATAAATCAATTTTTTTATCACTAATAAGATCGTTGATAAAAAACGTCTTGTTAGTTAAAGCTCTAACATTTAATAGTGCCATATTTAATGTTTCGGAGGGGCAAGGCTGAATTCTGTGCGCGTTATTGATATTTGAGACAGAAACTAGGTTATTTTTGTTAGCGCCGTTTGCATTTTCTATGTAATCTATAATCTGTTTTTATAATTTTAATGCATTGTTCATCTAAAGTAGTAATTGCAATTAAATAACTGGTGTTTATACCACACTGCCTAGATTTTTTATGTGTATTAAGATTGGTAATTAGAGTATCAATGTTGTGCACTTTTACGGGAGACTTTGTTAAGCCATTTTCATGTCCTAGCAAGGCAGTAGCATTACAGAAGGGGTTTAAAGTAGAAATGGACAGTCAAGATAGACAAATTACCTTAGCGATGTTTTCGGAGAGGACCCGGGCGCCGAATCTATTCGGATGCAGGTCATCTCGCTTGAAGAAACGCGGCCTTTCCCAAAAGAGGTCCCAGTTGTCGATGAACCCATTCTACCAAAGAATGGTTAAACAAGAATAAAATTAATGTTTTGGAAAGGCCAAGTCAAAGTACTGACCTTAATCCAATCGAAATGTTGTGGAAGGACCTGAAGCGAGCAGTTAATGTGATGAAACCCACCAACATGCCAGAGTTGAAGCTGTTCTGCACGGAGGAATGGGCTAAAATTCCTCCAAGCCGGTGTGCAGGAATGATCAAAAGTTACCGGAAACGTTTAGTTGCAGTTATTGCTGCAAAGGGGGGTCACACCAGATACTGAAAGCAAAGGTTCACATACTTTTGCCACTCACAAATATGTAATATTTGATCATTTTCCTTAATAAATAAATGACCAAGTATAATATTTTTGTCTCATTTGTTTAACTGGTTTCTCTTTATCTACTTTTAGGACTTGAGTGAAAATCTGATGATGTTTTAGGTCATATTTCAAATATAGAAAATTCTAAAGGGTTCACAAACTTTCAAGCACAACTGTATCTCCACGTATCATACAGAAATGCTTTCTACATTTCAGTATAATTTTGGGAAACCCAGATTTACAATCATTATTTTCTTTTGTATAGTGAAAACGTTGTACCCTTCATCATGTTAACAATCTTAAAAATAGATAAATATCAAGTAGAAGAGTAACATGCTTATATACTCATATATACAAGTCTGGTGATATGGTCAGATGGCCGAGAGGACATAAAAAACAAAAATAAATCTAGTAAGGCTGGAGGAAAAAAAAACAAAATCTGCAGGGGTTCCAAGGCCAAAAGACCACCCAGCCCCCAGTGGGCATTCTACCTAACATAAATATTCTTAATTCATCCCTCTTTGTTTCAGGCTTCATGAGACAGGACATGATGAAGTCGGTCTCATGGACAATTGGGGTTGCTTGCCTTTGTTCTAACATCCCAGCTGGTTGCATGGTGCCTTGATCAGGTGGTGGTGACGGTGACAAATGCCACCACAGAGGAACCAGAAAAGACAGCAGAAAAAAGTTTAGAGTAGTAAAGATTGAAGATCCCTGAAGAATACAATCATTCTATGCCCACGTAGTCCATTATAATTGTGAATTTGCTCAATTATTTTGCTATTTCTTAGTGAACAGATCCTAGGTAATGTATTGCTTTTGCTGAAAACACCCAGAAATTCACTTCAATTAATTCTTGTTTCACACACATCCATTTACAATTCCACATAAGTAGATATTTATACAGATTTGTTAAAATTCATTCGAGTTTGAGTCAAGCAATTGAAGCATTAAACATTCAATTTATTTTTATACATCATACTTCCATTTACTTGACGCACGGTAAGCATTGACATGATTAATGTAAAATACAAAATAGGAGATAATAAATAAGGAAACAAAATATACAACAATATATGACATTTATTGTTCAGATAGCACACTTCTATAAGAAAAACACAATTTTGAGAAATTTTCATTTGTTATTTCAGATGAATGTGATTGGGTGCCTAGCAAAAGGCTTTGATCCATTCTGATGGGCTGTTCCTCTTTGTCTGTCTTTAGATTCCTCCTATTCTGAGCCCGTAGACGTACAACAGCAGCTCAATCACTACCAGTTGGCAGCGCGCAACAATGCAAGTGCCAGCCCCACTCCTCTGACCAGCACTATCCTGGAAGGCAAGCCAGAGAGCCTCTTGACCTGCGAGTTTTGTGAGTTCAGTTCTGGCTACATACAGAGTCTCCGCCGCCACTACCGGGACAGACATGGAGGAAAGAAGTTATTTAAGTGCAAAGACTGCTCCTTCTTCACTTGCTACAAGTAAGACGGTCATTATTTCCAACTGTGATCACCAATATTTGTTAAATTGGTTTTGAGCCCTTGATGATTAATAAAGTATCTATCTATGTTCTTTACTTGAAGATTCTTCTGTTTAATAATGAGTAGGCTAAACTTTTTTTTTATTTTAAAAAAGAGGAAAACAAGAGGGGGGCCCAAGCAAATTAGGAAATTCTCGTACTTGAAAAGGCAGAAAAAGAAAAGTCCTTAAACCAATGACACCTCACCTAAAAATGTACATCGATAACTGAGAGGAGAAGTAAGCATAGAGAGAAAAAGAAGCACTGTGCTGATGTCACATTGCCCTACACATCCCAATTCCCAACTAAATAAACCTTTTAAAGAGATGATAAAGAGGAGAAATTGATGCAAGAAGCCAAAAATTATTTTTGAATTGAAGATAAGACTCCAATGAATGAGAAGGAGAGGTGGATCTTCAATTCAAAAAGACAATCCCACGTGACTTTGGTTTACTGTTTCCTGTTGTGCATTGATTTTTCAGAAAGAATCAATTTAACAATATTTTAGCAAAAAGTGCACGTGTTTTACACATTTCCGGCATACGACTGGATAACTGACATGTAAACTATGCGATTTTTTTTCCCTCTTTTCCATGGACATTTTTCACATCGTTTGCCACTGTATAGCATTGGCCACCATTGGCTTGTATCATATGAGACTTTTTTTACGGCCCCTAATTTATAATGTCAAAAGTTAACCTTAGATCTGGTTTGGCTGAAGACGAATGACTGTCTTTTTTTGTTCCTGATTCAAATGAAACTTGATGATTTTAGAATACCTGAGGTGGACTTCATGAGAGGAATGTCTCCATAGGCTGTCAGGGCAAAGAATAAATAGAGTGGTACTCTAGATCAGAGGTCCCCAACTCCAGTCCTGCAGGGCCACAGTGGCTGCAGGTGTTCATTCTCACCCTTTTCTTAATTAGTGACCTGTTTTTGCTGCTAACTAACTTCTTTTGAAATAATTTTAAATGACTTGTTTTTTTACGATTTTTTTCCCCTGAATTTCTACATTGTTCCTCTGAATTGCTTCATTTCATTCCTTAAATGGCACCCAAACAGAAATGAAATGTGAAGTGAGTGAGCCAACAGAAGACCAACTAAGCCAGGGCCTCAAACGCCAACCAATTTCACCTCAACCAGTTGCTTAATGAGGCGGCGAGTCTTGTCGTTAATTAAACTCATTCTTTAATTCCATGGCTTATTGCTGCTCTCATTGTGCAATGGCAGACATTTCCGAAATTGTTGAGTTTCTCTTTCATTTGATCACTGGTAAAATGTTTTGGGGACCTGAACAGATCAGCATTCCTGAGACATTCATCTTTGTTTATTTTCAGATCTGTTATGATGGGGACACAGTTTGCAGGTCATGTTTTGGCTCAATTTGTATCTCATTATTTTTCGGTGCTAATTAAGGAAAAAGAAACAAGGGGTCTGAGTCTTCAAGAGAATGTCAATTAAAGTTAATTTAAAAAAAGGTGTTAATTGCTAGCAAAAACAGGTCACTTATTAAGAAAAGGAGTTGGGGACCCCTGCTCTAGGGAAGAAATAGAGTTTCATGTTAAAGAGATCAGACAGAGCAGAGCCTCTTTGTTATAATGGCATCTAAGACACTACCTTGCCCCCACTCATTTGCTACTTCTCCCACGTTTGGTACTCCTCTCCCAATGTGTCCACATCCCTAGAATCGTCTTTATTAATTTTAATACCATTGCAGCTTTGAGCTGTCACTTTGTCAAAGACCCTACAAAAGGCATTTCAGTTTGGATTTGATTTAAAATGAAGCAGAATTCATGTGTGTTAACTTCTAAGTGGAGGATGTTTACCCCATATTGAACTTTCTCAAAAATTATCCTAATGGCCTGCAAACATGGACGGCCTTAATTGAAAATAATGTAATTAAATATAGATAGGGTTGTTAAGGACCGCCTGGGGTGACTACTGCATGTTGCTGCCAGGGGTCATCTCAGTTTCCCCTTCAGCTCAAGGGAAAGTGACAGCTTCAAGGTAGACGTGACTTTTCATTTAAATGGATTTTTGACTTTATGATAAACATTTTTGTGTTTTGCTTTGTCCATTTATATTATAATTTGTTTCATAGACGTGATATAGACTGAGAAAGCTGCAGAATCTTTTTTCATGTGCTTTATGTTTGTCTCTCATTCAGATCCACGTTCACAATGCATGTGGAAGCTGGTCATACGGCTGCTCCTGAAGAAGGCCCCAAAGATCTACGTTGCCCACTCTGCCTCTACCATACCAAATACAAGAGCAATATGATTGATCACATTGTCCTCCATAAAGGTGAGCTGTTCAGGGAGAAACGGCAAAATTGTGTTCAGCTTTTTTTATATGGTAGATGATTGTCAGTGGACCTTTGTGAGAGACTTCATTTTCTATTTTTTTTTTTCATTTTATTGAAAACACACAACATTTCATATAAATAGATCAATTTTACAAAAATAGGATTGAACACAAATCAACCCCCACCCCTGAGAAAGAGAGCATGGGAAGCAGAGTAAAACTTGAGAGTCTTCATTTTCAGGCAGCAATAGAGGAAAGCAAATCAGTTAGGGAAATATTTTTACATTGTGCTTTCTGTGATGTGTGTAATACTGCTCTATAAAAGATGGTGGCATGCACAACAAAGTGTGAGGGGCTTAGCCTCTCACAAAGATCTTTTCTTTGAAGGAGTCAAACAACAAAGACAAGCATATCAACTGAGAAAACAATTACTGGTGTGACTTGTGTGTCATGTTGTAGTTTTATATCTGGTTTGGTAGTGACTCTGTTTAACGTCCCTACTCCTAAAAAGAAAGACCATGAAAACATTCTAGCCTTTTGGAACAGCATTTGTTCTCTGGGATCTTCTGTTGGATCTACCAAACATGTTAAGGATCTAATATCACAGAAAGGCAGATATGTGGCAGATGTTCAAGTGTGATGTTCAATAGAAAATACATAGTCATAAACAGAAGATAGAAATGTGGCAGAGGCTGGCAAGTGAAAGTACGACCTAACAGTCCTGATAATGCATTAGGTTTCTACAGATGTGATGAAAAATGCTGGATTATATGGCACCCACTCTGAATGGAATACAAGCAAAGAAACGTTAATCTTATGCAGTGTAATACATTTGTGAAGTCACATCAGGTTTGGGCCACCTATTGTATGAAGAAAATAACTACAAAGATAGCTTTTCCACTTTCCCACATAGTAATAAGCATCTCATAGTATTTTCCTTTTCAATTCCCATACATCTCTGCACCAGTCTATCTTTCTGTTCCAGTCTCCTATACTATGTGGACTTAAATATATACTCAAATATGTCCTGCCTAGAGCTGCTTTTAAATCCCATCCTTGTGTCATTTCCAACCCAAGCCTCAAAGTCACTTCCGTAGTCAGAGAGAGAGCCAGGGAATGACTGGGATCAAAAATTTGCCTTGGACTTTAGTCCAGACTGGTCCATCCCTAATAGACACCCGCTATGTTTGTACTTCGTTCTGTGCAAGTACACATAACATTTTCTATTAATTTGTAAGTAAATTATTATGGTACAGGTCAGGTCACGTCAGGTCAGGTTGGGGAGCATGCACTGGTAAAGTGTATTACCGCACCCACCACAAGACAAAACCGCTCAGGTTCCTGGTTGGCAATCCCCCCCAGGCAGACACAAGGCCCAGTCCTCCCCTCTGTCTGCCGCAGGCAGGTATTATATGGGTGTCTCCTTGGCCTGGTCCAGCCACTCGAGTCTTCAACAATGAGGGTCCTGTGAGCCGGATCACCTTGGCCATAGTGCCGTAACTGACGCTCCCTCACAATGCAGGTCATGTGCCTCATTTTGGACTCCGTGACCAACCACTCGTTCGACACAAAGTTAAACCAGCAGTACCCAAGGATTCTCCAAAGAGACACAGTACTGAAGGAGTCCAGTCTTCGTCTCAGGTCACTGGATAGCATCCATGTCTCGCAGCCATGTAGCAAAAAAAGGAAGCACCAGGACTCTAAAGACTTTGACCTTCGTCCTTTAGCAGAGATATAGGCAACACCACACACCCCTTTCCAGCGACCTCTTGATCCCCCATGCCCTCCCAGTCCGTCTACCGACTTCATAGGAAGAGTCACCAGAGTCGTGAATGTCACTGCCGAGGTAAGTAAACTTTTCGACGCAGTCAACACTCTCTCTGCAGACAAGACACACTGCTGACAGCTGCGCCCAAGAGGTCATTAAAGGCCTGGCTCTTTGGTTTTTATCAGGACCCTCGCAAGCTCAGACACTCGAGCTCCTCACTTAGTCTCTTGAGAGCCCCCATCAGAGCCTTTATTGACTCCGTGAACATAACAGCATTATCAGCAAAGTGAAGATCAGTGAATCTCTCTTCGCCAACAGATGCCCCACAGCTGCTGGACCCCATCCACCACCCAGTCCATGCAAGCATTGAATGAAGTAGAAGCAGAACACCCCTGACAAACCCCAGAATCAACTGGGAAAAACACAGAGGTTATTATGGTACAGTGCCTTTAAAAATATTCACCCCTTGGAAGTTTTCATATTTTATTGTTATATGACATTGAATCAGAGGGCATTGTTGACACTGATAATCAAAAAAGACTCCTTAATATCAATGCAGAGTGGCTGGAGTATGGGCAAGAGATTGTTTTTGTTTAAAAAAGCAATAAAAATAGCATTTCCTATCAGTTTTTGCACCCAATTTGTAATTTCAAGGGGGGCACAACCTGTTGTGGTAAGCAGAAAACATAAGACAAAAACAAAGTCTGAATAGGGTACCAGTCACTCGTTATTGGGCCAGTTTAAAAGTACCAGCCTGAACAATTTTGGATTTGAGTGGGAAACCCATACATAAGTACATAGGTTAGGAACTGAACAGAGGAAGTCTTTGCATGCAGGAAATGTGGCCCTTGCCTGATGTCTATCATTACATTTCAGTCTGGAGTGCTACAGTGCCTTGTCTGCTTCCAAGGCCTCTAACATCCTGTACTCCGAATGGTGTCCACAGGAAACTCCTCAATTGCCTGGCCTACAAGGGTACGACTTGGCTGGCAGGCGATGCTAGTATAGCTTCAATGGTGACTTCTTGAGGATGCACTTTGGAAGCCCCACAGCTCTTGGGAATCCTTTACAAAGGAAATGTCATTAATTTCTAGAATTCTCTTAGTCCAGTCATGGAGAGATGGAAGCAGAAACATAACACTGGATGGAAGATCTGTCATCTGCACCAGTTCACACTAACCTGTAAATCAAATGTGCATAAGTAGGAAATATATTTTATAAATTTTCTATCCAAACTTTGCTTTTTATACCGTATAAAATAAGATCTTGCATTACTCTTCTCACGATGACAGCGTAGCCTGCTACACGATGTGGTTAGAGCTTTTTATGGCATCTCCTTTAGAGCAGTCCCATTAACAGAGGGTCCATGAGGTTGACTTGGGGGGGATTGTGGGGGGCTGAGAAGTTATTTGGCAGACAGAAGGTACAAATGTGACAGGATGGTAGGACAATGCAAGGCTTAACTGGTGAGGGGAATTTTGTTTGGCCGTCTCTCAATGCTTTTATCAGACAAATACCAAAATATTGTTTAAATTTATATTTTATATGACATTCTAGCACAATATTCAGGGCTTGTTCCTGACGTGTGCCCTGATGATTACTTGGAGAGGTACAATCTCCTCCACGACCCTGTGCTGGATATGTGGAATTCAAAAATGGATGGATGGATGGATACATTGGTGATATTTGCATAGTTTAATCTTTTGTGTGTTGGGGGATCTCAGATTCTCAAAATCTGCCTTTACACTGACATACCAACAGCCTACCCTCATGCCAACATTTTAAAAATGTTAAGTGACTCATTGGTATTTTATTACACTCCCAGTTGTTCCTATATTCCTTACATAAAATATTCATCTAACTCGCACTGCAGCATTGTAATGAAAAATTTTGAGTTTCAAATATTGCCCTTTACTGTTGATACGAAGGCATTACTTTACTGAAGAGCTGAATAAAAATTCAGAACATCTTAGTAGCAAAAGGATAGGTTAAGCCTGTGGGCTGAAACAAGTTTTCCACCTCTGGGGAATTTGGATTTACACAGGGTCATTTCATTTTAAATGATTTACAATTGCAAAGTCTAACCATTCCATCATATTACTGTTTATGTATCAGTAATTTCTGAAATTGAAGGCTGCATATTGCCAGATGGGTATCTGCAATAAAGGTGCAGATTCTCTTAAAAGCCTTTGTTTTCCATCTACTCAGACAGCTGGCTTTCTATTCGGTTTAGTGGTTGGGTTTCCCTCCTCTTCATTATTGGCCCTTCAAACCAGCTGTGGTTAGAGGGTTCATAAATGATGGAGTGATGAGGGTGAATGACTTCCTCTCTTTAAACTTTTAGTGTTGGGGAGTACAGGGATGTTTTTTTCTTTTCCTTCCATTTGTGTTCACACACTTGTATCAATTCCTAAACTAAGGTGCGAAACTGGATGGATCAGTTCTGCTGCCATCACTGTTTTCATATAATAATGAGGGAGCTATGAAATGCTGCTCTGCTCTTTCCTCTTTACAGTACAATTTATTTTTGTATTGCCCAAAATCACACAAGAAGTGCCGCAATGGGCTTTAACAGGCCCTGCCTTTTGATAGCTCCCCAGCCTTGACTCGTTAAGAAGACAAGGAAAAAAAAAATGGAAGAAACCTTGGGAAAGGCGGTTCAAAGAGAGACCCCTTTCCAGGTAGGTTGGGCGTGCAGTGGGTATCAAATAAAGGAGGTAAATACAATAAAATACACAGAACAGAACACAAGTACTCCTCAATAGAATACAGTAGTGCAGTAGAAATATTAAAAGTACAGGATCTTTGCCAATAATAATAGAATACTACACTTATAATATCAGTCAAATTATCAATTATATTGAAAACAGTATTGGCACAGTCTTGTATAGTACACCAATACAAAGAGAACATGACACAAACTATAATTATGTTGATTATGGCCAAATGAATTCTTAAAATGTAAACTGATGAAGCACAATTAATAAGATATAATTGAAAATGCAGTTTGTCTCCAACCGCCTCTCACAAAGCCTCTTCTAGATATTCCTTCTTAGTTTGACACAAACAGAGTAAGCGATCCCATACTTCCGGATACTCTGTCCTTTTAGGCTGTATTACTGCCTGCACAGAAACGGCTCCTCCACTCCAATGCAGTCACTCTGATCCTCTGATTTTTAAAGTCTCTCCTTTTTTCAAAACTTCCTGTTTACTTTAAGCCATTTCCTGGTCTTTCTCATTTGACCAGTCCTATATCTCCTTGGCACCTGTCCTATATATCTTTGTTTATGACGGTAGGTCAATAATTATCTGAACTTTTGTGATAATTTTGTTTCTGAGTTGACTGTACAGCTTTCCCCTCTGCACATGTGAAAGCATTATGTGTCTATAGTCACAGTGGGAAAGTTTTGACTTTGATCAGTCAGTTTCTCTTGTTGTTTTCTAAGAGTAAACAAGGCCGCTTCACTTTACACTAGAGCAGCAAGCAGTGATCCACTTTTTATGGGTTAATATTGTATATGGGCTGAATTCTTTGTCTGAATCGTGGACTTGTTCAGTTTAGTTGTCAGTAGTGGACGTGGGCACATGCTTAACAGTTGTCTGACCGTTTTTTGAAATTCTTAATCCATCTGTAAACACTGCGCCATGGCACAACACTGACTTCATGTTGTGCAGAAAGCCCTCCACAGGTTTTTGCTCCTGGTACACCTTCAGCCCATACAAAGTGAATCACTGCTGACTGCTCTTCTTTGGTGTAATTAGAGAGTGGAGTGGCCCTGGAAAACAGCAAGAGAAACTGACTGAGCAAGGGGAAAAAAACTGTGGCTGTTGACGTACCATGTTTACATATGTGCTTTGAAAAAGCTGTAGAGCCAACTCAGACAAAGGTGCAGATAATTATTCACTTGCCCTTCTGTCTGTCGGTCAATCATATAGTGCTTTTACTCACTCTTATTTATCTATCTGTCTGTCTGTCAGTCTGTCTTTCTATTATATAGTGCCTTTCATCCATCTATCTATCTAATCCTGCCAACTACGCTAAAATATCTGTCTGTCTGTCTGTCTATCATATAGAGATTTTACTCTTATCTATCTATCTATCTATTAATCAGTGCCTTTCGTATCTTAACTACTTTTATGCGTTCTTCTTATGGTCCCAGACAGTGGTGATGTGTTACAGGTTGCTCAGACATCCAAGTAACATTTTTGCTACTCCTGCCTTTTTGGGCATCAAGACATAATGGGGCCAAAATACTATTTATTTATTAAGCATAGGTTTGAATTTTTCAAAAATGTGATCAGCTTTGAATTCTCATCCTCCCATTTCCTGAATCTGGGGAAAAAATCTAAAAAAACAAGTCAATTAAAATGAATTCAAAAGAAGTTAATTAGCAGCAAAAACAGGTCACTCATTAAGAAAAGGGTGAGAATGAAAACCTGCAGCCTCTGCGGCCCTCCAGGTCTGGAGTTTGAGACATGGGGTGGACATGGGGTGCCTGAGATGAATAAACCAGAGTATTTCTGTTTCTTGCTGGAACACAAAGAACACATTTAATTTCACAACGCATTCCCTGTAGGTCATTGATTTGTGTTGTCGTCCTCAGACAGAATGGATCTGGTCAGTTACAGCTTGGCAAGTGATACTTTTTTTTGTATGATTTTTATCCGTAACAAGTTTACAGCAATGTGTTTTTCTAGAAGTAACAGCAGGGATCCATTGGACTGATTTCCTTTCATGATTTCGAAGCCTGTGACCTCTTGATCTTCGTTTGCTTAAACTGAAAAGCTTCAGTTCCTTCAGTCTCACCTCATACCTTCTACCTCTCAGTCCCAAAATCAACTTTTTGCTATTTCTGGATTTCCCTACTGCTGCCATGTCTTTATTTTTCATAACATGGATACCAAAACTGAACTCGGTACTCCCGGTGATGCCTCACTTTTGTATAGCTAATGCATAACCTCCCTTAACTTGTGATCTACACAAAATGCTGTTTTCCTGTTAAGTCTTTTCTGTACTCTTAGTTTTACAAATATGCTGAGTATACTACACTTGTTTAGCAAGTATAGATGAGTGTTGTTATATCCGACAGTCATTTCAGTTTTAGAACATTAGAACACTCTGTATGAGAACAGGCCATTCATCCCAACAAAGCTCGCCAGTCTTCTCCACGTATTTCTTCCAAAAAAACATTGTTGAGTTTTGAAAGTCCCTAAAGTCTTACAGTCCACCACACCACTTGGTCACTTATTCCAAGTGTCTATCGTTCTTTGTGTAAAGAAAAACTTCCTAATGTTTGTGCGAAATTTACCCTTCACAAGTTTCCAGCTGTGTTTTTCTGTGTGTTCACTTGCCTGTACTGACTTAACACTCTGAACATCTGCATAATTTTTTTTTCCTCTTCACACACACTGAGGCTCATGTAGTTAATTCATTAAAGTCGCAGTCTAATTCTTCATCACCTTTGCATTCTACAGAGGAACGTGTGGTCCCAATTGAAGTGTGTCGCTCGAAGCTGTCCAAGCATTTGCAAGGAATTGTGTTCCGCTGTGACCGATGCACTTTTACCTGCTCCAGTGATGAAAGCCTCCAGCAGCATATCGAGAAGCACAACGAACTGAAGCCCTACAAGTGTCAGCTCTGCTACTTTGACAGCAAAGAGCGGGAGGAGCTGGAGGATCACCTGCGTGATGAGCACAAGGTAACATTTACCAGTACAGCCATTAAAGAACACTATAGAAACACTAGGTTCCCAAACATTTTAGCTGTGAAGGGTATAACTCCTTGAACTATGAAGCCAACGTGAATCGTATCTCATCTCATTTAAGTATGCGGCCACATGCCAACCTGTGGAGCAAGGTGGTGTTTCAGGGTGGGAGGCCAATCCTTATAGGAGCTTCAAGCACCACTGTAAGACACATGGGTGGTAAGGCCTCAAACAGAGGATGAAGTTGGTTGGGTTTGAACGAAAATGAAGGGTAGTTTGGAGGAGCACGAGAATGAAAGGCCATGGTGGAGACAGCAAGGGAAAGAAGGGGAGAGCCAAGAAGGACAAGGCAGTGCTGAGTTGTTATTTTATTTGTGTTCACATAGCCCAGCAAGCAGCAGTAGAGTAAAATTTATACCATGACATCACTAAAAAAAAAAAAAAAAAAACTGGCAGGAATAAAATGGTCTTGCATCAATGTACATTTTACAAAAAAAAAACAAAAATTAAGATAAAGCTAATTCCATGTTGAGGGAAAATCGAAGAACAAGGAATGAAGTTGAGCATCAAGCCACCTTCCACCCTTCCCAACTCCTGGCGCATCTTAAAAAGTCTCTAAAGCCAAAACCAGTCGAATCCATTTTGTTTATTTAGAAGTTGGAAATGTATTTAGGCAAGTGGGCTTGATCGACATTATCGGGTTGCTTATTTTTCTGCTTCTCTTTTCCTCAGGTGGCTCGTAATTTTGAACTTGTAGGCCGAGTGAGCCTTGACCAGTTGGAGGCTCTGAGAGAAAAGGTGGAGACCTTAAATGCTGAGGAGAGAGAAGAAGAAGAGGAAGACTACCTAGAAGAGGAGGAAGAAGAAGAGGAAACGGCAGAAGTAGATGAGGATGAGGTGGCAGAAGAGGAAGTTGAACTGGAAGATGATGAGGAGCCAGAACAGAAAAATGAAGCAAAAGGTCAGTGATTAAAAGGAAAAGATGAGAAGTGTCATTCGGATTTTATTTTCATCTTGTGAGTGAAATAAAACTAAACATTTGGATCTTTTTGTGTATATATGTTATAACCAGTAGGGGGCATTGCAGCATCCCAAGCATAACTGCACAAACAGAAGTCCCTGGTCCAAACACACATTTATACAAAACACCATAAAATGGCTTCAGCAAAGGCACAGTAATAGTATACTCTTTTCTGTCTTTCTCCACACCTCCCAGGCAAGCTTTGTCCTCTTCTGTCCGACTCCAACTTACTCGGATGAGGTTGAGTGGCTCACTTTAACTTGGACTGGGGAGTACTTTCGGTGCTAGGACATACTGTAGCTTGATGGAAGCACTTCTGGGTCAAACAGAAGCCCTATAAAGTAGGGATGATTACCCCCGACAGCTCCCCCGGCAGCCCCCACAGAACCCAGCATGCCCTGCAGGTGTCCCTGTGGGAATCGTAACCCAGGGAGGCTGCCATCTAGTGTGTCGGGGGAACCGGTAGTCCTGATAGGTTTTCACATCCTGAAAAGTCTTACTTGTAAACGTGTAGTTTCATTTATTGCTGTAAAAGGGGGTCCCACCAAACACTAGAAGTAAAGGTTCACGCAATACTGGGTGATTTTCCTCAATTAATAAATGACCTAGTACGATATTTGTGTCTCATTTGTTTAGCTGGATTCTTAATATCTACTTTAGGACTTGTGTGAAACACTGATGATGTTTTAAGTCGTATTTATGGAGGGATATTGAAACTTCTGAAGGGTTCATTAACTTTCAAGCACCCCTGTAAATGTCACATAGTTTTAAATAAAGTAAACCACATGAAGGTGATTTCTGACTGATCGGGTTATCATATCTTTTATATACAATTGACAGAGGTGAGGGGTTTAAATTAGATCATGATTCTGCTAATTTGGGTAGCTTGGCTTAAGCAATGAGATTTTAAGTTAGACTATTTATACTTAAATCTAATTTTAAATTTTTTTTTTTTTTTTTAAACAACTTGGGGGTTCTGCACCTTGCTTGCTTTGCCGATGGCAGGCACACTGGACACTTGCTATAGCGTGGCTGAGCTGCTTGAAGGGTTTGGGGCGCCCCGCTGTTAGAGAAAGCGATTGTAATTAAAGAGATGGTATACAGAAGAGCATGTGAGGTGCAGGAGAAAGACGGTGTGATGCTTACAATTATAGACAGAAAATCAGTTACTTGAGTATTTCACTACAACTGTCAATTTTTAAATACCAATGAATAATAAAATGTAATAAAAAGTAAAAGTATAAAAGTAAAATGTAATAAAAAAAAATGATAACGCTTTGTCTGAAACAATATGATGAACTACTTATCCCCTAACTTACATTCTGTATATTGTTCGGGATATTTTTCTCCTTTTTATTTATTGGACGATTCTCTTTGTTCTTGATTTTTATTATATGCAGATCTTTTTTTGTTCATTTTCTTTTTTGTTTTTTGACGTTGATTATCAGCTCTTGCCGCTCTTTTTCTATCGCAATCTAACAGTCGACGTTCTTGAATAGATAGTTTGCTTTTCTGCCTTGCCATTATAACCGACTGCATTGAAGGGCGAGTTAGCAGCACTGAGAGTGTCACGGGGTGGGACGGAGAGAGGATGAGCACAGTAGGAGTAATGATTGGGCGAGCGGAGTGGAGGGGTGTGGTTAGGGTTGCCAGATTAGAAAATTAGAAATACGGGACATTCTTAAAATCTCTCTCTACATTACTATATATATAAATTTATACATGCCCCCTACACACCCAGACAAATATATTATATAAAAGTAGAGACATAGCCCATTAAAATCCTTGCTTTTTTTTTTTAACTAATGAGGAAAATAAAAGCAAAATCATTTGCAAATTATTTAATACAAGCTAAAAAAAATTCTGTAAAAGTTAAATCATTTTAAAATATTTATTTAATACAGACAACAGAGAAATATTATTATTATTTAATACAGGCAGTTAGAAAAAAAGTGGACCGTGGCAAGTAGTAACAACACACTCTGTTGACTCCGTATGTTGCAGTGCTGATCCAGAACTGCACAGCAGCGCGGAGAGCAAAACGGTTAACAGTGTCGCTGTCCTCAGCCAACCAGAGTGACTGAACAAGTTGCAAACAGGCAGCAAACACTTGTTTCCTTATTACATTTGGGTTATTTTCATCAAGAGAATCTGAGAAAAGAAGGTATAATTACTTATAAAGTTACAACTAAGTACCATAAGCAGGTAGTAAAAATATATTTTTATTACAAAATTTGAAAATGAACTAAATACAGGACATTTGGGTGTGCCTGAAAGATCAGTATGGGACAGGGGACAAAACTATCAAATATAATAATAACTATAATTGTTTGCATTTAGGACATGTCCCGTATATAAGGGATATCTGGCAACTGTAGGTGTGGTCAAGGCTGAATAATGCAGACACAACAGAAAACTATTTTAATATAACAGAGAGGAAACAAGTAGAATTTTGGTTAATTTATAATGTGGGCTGTTTATCATCATCATCATCATCACCACCATCGGCTAAACGAGCATTTTTTTTGTGGATTTATTCTGATTAGCCAGTTGCTTCCCAACTTTTTTTTCCCCTGCTGTCCTGGGCATCCTTTGTGGTGAGGCACATTTTGCTCATATCATCCCAACAGCACCTCCATACTCCGCATCATCTTCAGCCTCTTCAATCATTTGTCCACTGCCTTTGTCTGTTACTCCTCAACACTCCACACCAAGTCTTTCTCTTAACTCAGCACTGATATTCCTCTCACTCCATGACGCTCCATACTTTCACCTCATCATTCTTTTCTCTGTTCTTTTAGTTTGTTCTGTTTTCCGATTTCTGTCTGCGAATCATTAAATCCTCAGTAGTACAGTAGCAGCAGTACTAATAGTAGATGGTCTGCATTTTGTCAAACATTTGTTTTTTATAGTTTTTTTTTTTTTATTATTCACCAATCTCGATAGGAAGACATTCTATGAAATGAAATGTGTTATCCTTCTTAAGTGGGTTCTCCCATTGGCGAGAGTAGCTATTCGGCAGCAACTACTTATCAGACCCCTTCACTTTTACACATTTTGTTCTGTTGCAGCCTTATGCATTTTTTCCCTCATCAGCCAACATTTAATACCCCCGAATGACAAATGCAAACAGGATTTTATACATTTTTACAAATTTATTAAAGATAAAAATCTGAATATCACATTGGCACAAGTATTCAGACCCTTTACTCTGTACTTGGGCAGACATTCCGGCCTGGAGTCTTCGTGGGTTTGATGTTGACAAGCTTTGCTCACCTGGATGTGTGGATTTTCTGCCCTTCTTCTATTCAGATCCTCTCAGGCTCATGTCAGGTTGGATGGGGACCAATCGGTGGAAAGCAATTTTTAGGTCCCTCAAGATTTGCTAAGATTGACTTCAAGCCTGGGCCGCTCAAGAACATTACCAGAGTTGACCCAAAGATACTCCTGTGTCGACTTTGTTTTGCGCATGGGGTCATTGTCCTGTAGAAAGGTGAACCAATCGGAGGTCCGGAAGTTTTCTTTAAAGATGTCTTCGTACTTGATGATGATGATGATGATAGATACTTTATTAATCCCAAGGGGAAATTCACATACTCCAGCAGCAGCATACTGATAAAGAACAATATTAAATTAAAGAGTGATAACAATGAAGGTATAACAGACAATAACTTTGTATAATGTTAACGTTTACCCCCCGGGTGGACTGAAGAGTCACATAGTGTGGAGGAGGAACAATCTCCTCAGTCTGTCAGTGGAGCAGGACGGTGACTTGCTCCATTCATCTTTCCTTCAACCCTGAATAATCTCCCACAGCAGTATGCTGCCACCACCATGTTTCACCATTGGTATGGTTTTGCACAGGTGATGTGCATTGCTTGGCTTCCTCTTGACATGATTCCTCATGATTTCATCAGAGCAGAGAATCTTGTTTCTCACAGTCTGAGAGTCCTTTAGATGCCTTTTTTTTCAGACCCCCAAAGTAGGCTTCCATATGTCTGGCCACTCTGCTCTGTCAGCCCAGATTGGTGAAGTGTTACAGTGTTAGTTATTGTTGTCCTGAAAGTTTCTCTCATCTCCACACAGGTTCTCTGCAGGTTCTTGGTCACCTCTCTTGGCCCCCCTCGCATGATTAGTGATTTTTTTTTTTGCTGGGTGGCCACCTGCAGGAAGAGTTATGGTGGTTCTAAACTTCAGATATTTAAGAATGAATGAGTCTACTGTGCTCTTGGGAAAATGTGATGCTGCAGAATTTGTTTTGGGTAGATCTGAGCCCCAACACAATCCTGCCTGTAAGTCAGTGGTCTCAAACTCAGTCAGTTGCTGCAGATTTTCATTCTAATCCTTTTCTTAATTGGTGACCAGTTTTTGTTGCTAATTAACTCATTTTCTGTTCATTTTAAACAACTTGTTTTTTTAGGATTTGTTGCTCTCAATTGCTTCATTTCTTTCCTTAAATGGCACCCAAACAGAAATGAAATGTGAACTGAGTGAGCCAACAGAAGACCAACTTAGTCAGGGCCTCAAACCCCAACCAATTTCACTCCAACCAGTTGCTTAATTAGGTGCCGAGTCTTGTTGTTAATTAAACCTGTTCTTTAATTCTGTGGCTTGTTGCTGCTCTCATTGTGTTATAGCAGACATTTCCAAATTTGCTGATTTTTGTCTTTTCTAAGAGCACCATTGAAATGTTTTGGGGATCTGAGATGATTAACTTTCCTGACACCATCAAAATTTCTTTATTTTCAGACATTGTATGATGGACACCAGTTATTTTGGCTCATTTTGTATCTCATTATTATTTGGCGGCTAATTAAGGAATAAGAAACAATGAAGGGGTCTGAGTCTTCAAGAGCAGGTCAATTACAATTAATTCAAAAGAAGTTAATTAGCAGCAAAAACAGGTCACTAATTAAGAAAAGGGTGAGAATGAAAACCTGCAGGACCGGAGTTTGAGACCCCTGCTGTAAGTTCTGCCTTAGAACTCATAGCTTCGTTTTTGCTCTGATACACATTTGTCATCTGTTGGGACCTTATACAGGCAGGGCTGTGCCTGTCCTAATCACGTTCAGTTAATTGAATTGACCGCTTGGTTGAATCCAAACACGGTATAGAAACATCTGACGGGGACCAATAGAATGGAATGGAGGGCGCCTGAAGTAAATTCAAGAGTCCTAGCAAAAGGATCTGAATACTTGTCAGTCTGATATTTCTGTTGTTATTTTTAGTACATTATAATTATAATAATAATAATTCTTTACATTTATATAGCACTTTTCTCACTACTCAAAGTGCTGTCAATGCAGGGAGGACCCGGGAAGCGAACCCACAATCTCCTTCCTGCAAAGCATCAAGCCACTACCACTGCGCCACCTGTGTGAATGATTGGCAAAAATGTCTTGAAAAACTGTTTTTGTTTTGTTATTCTGGGGGTATTTGAGTATTGCTTGAAGAGGGGAAAAAAATTAAATGATTTTAGCATATGGCTACATTATTACAGTATAAAGTTCTGAAGGAGTTTGAATATTTTCTGTATCCACTGTATTTCGTGTTGGTTGTTATAACTAATGTGGCATTAGCCGTGCAATGAATCACAGTGCATGGCATCAATCATATTTTCCTTTGTGCCTAAATCTGGATTTCTTTCTCAGATATCCCAGGTTCTCCAGGAAGCAGAGCATCCATCAATAATGAGAAGCGATTTCCTTGTGAGTTCTGTGGCCGCATATTTGCACACTGCTCAGAATGGGAGCGCCACGTGCTAAGACATGGCATGTAAGTCGGTTATTACTTGAACGTTTTCTCTTACTATGTCAGTAGTTGGTATGCATTGTCGTCTCCTCTGGGTGAGAGAGTTTGTTTTTCTTTAAAGTTAGCTTCTCAAGCATCCCATTACCATGTATATGACGCAAGCAAGCAATAATGAAGTGCAAGTATCTGTTTAAAGTGTGACAGTGGAAAAGAGAAGAAAAATTCAAGTTGAGTGAGAAGATAAACCCCTGGCTGCCACGGTCACTAAAGACAATTCTAGGTCTACATGACTAATGCCAACTGGTTGCTTAGACCCCAGGTTTGACATTGTAGTCTACATTGGGCTTCAAGTTAGTTGCTACGATTTTGGTACAACACCGAGTACTAAGTCTTTGTCAGTCATTGATGTTAATGTTGTCCTGTTTCAAAAGAATAAATTATACTACTGAGGCATGGCAGATTTTCACTTCAAATGTTCACATCTGAGTTAAGTCACTTAACTTATAAATAAGTCATTTATTTATTATTTATAAAGTTAAAATACATGCATTTGGGACGCTGTGAGCATACAACTGGGTGACATCAGATGTGGAATATGTGATTTTTTTTTTTTTTTTTTTTTCATGGACATTTTGGTATTGTTGGTCACCATTGACTCGCATTGTATCAGAAACTATTTTTATCTACGTTTTGCTAGGGCCATCTTAACAGCATTATAGACCCCTGGGCAAAGCAATGCACTGGTGCCCCTACTCACACAACCACTCAGCCAGTCCCAACATACATAGATTAGCATGGGGCTCCTGGGCCATTGACGTCAATAATACGATAAGTCAGATAGCATGATTCTCATTTCGTTCTTTTGAGTTTAAAAACAGGTTTTTGTTCTCACCTTACACATGAACGTGAATTGTAGTTGGCAAGAAAAGCTGCAAATTAATCCCTTAACATCATTTGTCACCGTAAAAATCTTCTCGGACGTGCAGCACGATTAACAGCAAAAATGCTGTGCTGCACACTCAATAAATCTGTAAGAGGGGAGAGCGTCATCCTGCTCTACACGACTCCAGAACAACCACAAAATAAAATCATTTTGACATGCATGCCGTCACTCCGTTTTCAGATCTCGTTTTGGCTTTACACGAAGTCACATGGTCATGACGAAAACGTGCCCGGGCCCAGGATGTTAAGTGAAGTGTCAGTTCAGGCCAGCGGGGTGCAGTAGGGAGGGGGGACAATCGCGCTCTGGCATGGTACAGAACAAACGGGTCTAGTGGGAGTCCACCCCGAGTCTTTATTTAAACAGTATCTTTAGGCGCAGGAGATATCATTTAAAAAAAAGTGAAAATGTAACTGCAATAATTTATTTAATGATAAGCCATTTCCCCGTCTAATAGCTGGCATTGCCCCCTAACTGTCTAGTTAGTCTTTGACGTCAGCCGACAGAAAGCCTTCACCCCCTTCTCCATGCAGCATGTCTGAGGGGGTATCTTGCATGCACAGCCTGTTTCAAATCCCCCTACCCAACAGCATCTGGATGGGATTCTGATCCAGGCTTTGACTTGGCAATTCCAGAACCCTCCATTATTTTTTTGTTTCTTTCATGACATGCATGCTGTCAGTCCGGATCTTGTTTTGGCTTTACACGAAGTCGTGTGGTCATGATGAGAGTGTGCCCGGGCCATGAACGTTAAGCGCAATGTGAGTGCAGGCCAGATTTCAGGAGACTTCTGCCAACCTCTTGTGTTCCTCTGTGTGGGCTCCACTTGCTGAGTTGGCCTGACCTGGACAAGCTGGCAGTTGCTTGACATCTTGTCTACTTGTAGATGGCCTTCTGGACAGTGGAATGATTGATTTTTGTTTTAATCTTTTGCCAAACTCCTAAGCATCTCTAACCTTCTATTTGAAGGCCTCAGAGGGATCTTGTGATTTCTGCATAGTGATGACACGCACTTCAACTAAATGTCTGGGGTTTAAATGAGACCGGTTAATATCGGGAGATTCAAGTGAAAGAGGCCCCCAATATTCTGTTAGGATGAAGCAATCTGAACCAAAAAAATCTGCTCTATACACCTTGACGTCTGTGTAATCGATTGCATGACATGCGATGCTGGAAGTAGTTTCCATTTTCTTCAAGACACATTTCGACGTTGCGCTCCGTGTTCCTGAACGTAGTATCGGCAAACATCTCGGGAGGATAGCAGCAATTTCACGTTGGATGTTTTCCTTCAGATCTTCCACAGTGTGAGGCTTGTTCCGATTAGACTTCTCCTTTGAGCAGACCCCAAAAGAAAAAGTCTGGTGGTGTCAGATCCGGTGACCGTGGTGGCCAAAGCCCCTTTGAAATTACCCTATTGCTGAAGAAAGACTCAATTTCTGCCATGCCCCTTGCCGATGTGTGACACGTTGCTCCATCTTACTGGAAGTCACCTTCCGTCAGCTCACGATCATCCAGTTGATTCTGACATCACTTAAACGAATTGGTGACCCAATAGGTTTGCACCATGAAGACGCGCTGCTCAATACTGTACACCACAGTCCTGATGAGAAGTCGAGTGACAGAGTGAAGGGGTACGGGCGGTATGCACTCAGAAGTTGCAAACAGAGGTTAAATGTCGTGACGGCTGTCCAGCGCCTACCTCATCGCTCTGACGCAGGGGCATCCCGGTTTGTTCGAAGCTCCACATACCAAGGAGCACATTGCACATTGATTCGTCCTAGTGAGAGTTATTACAGAATATTTGGAGCCTCTTTCGAGTGACTCTCCATGTACAGGAGCCCCTCTCTAATTTTAAACCATTTACGGTGGCACAGCAGAGGCGTACCTAACATTTTCCTGAATTTCCAGTTATGTTTAGTGAAATGATACAATGGACTACAAGGTGTAAGTGTGGCACGATGTTTTGTATATCACTTTTATGTACCGATGCGATTTAAAATGAAAATTTAGTCTTGATACGTCCAAATATGTTACAAAAAGTAAAACCATTTCATGCACTGTACTTAACGTGCACTACAGGTAACCCACCATTGTGCCGGCTTCATTGTCTTGTCACTCAGACTGTCTGACTGGTTGTCTGTTGTGCTCTCTCCTCCAGGATTCTGAGCAGCAATAAGCTGGATGACATTCGTGTCGAACAAGCAGAAGAATTTCTGAACCAGGTGAGCCGAGCACCGAACGCACCAACACTGGAAGATAAAATCGAGGAAAACTCGGACGAACCCACGGAAGTCAACAGCCATGAGGATTCTGGCGACAGCCCACTAATCAGCATGGAGACTGAGATATCAGAGACCAAAAAATGATACTTCAGCAGAAACAGTGTAGCTTGGACACCTACTTGAAAAATTTAAAACGAGAAACAAAACCAACCAAGGCTGCTTTACGTTAACCTTTTAAACCTTCGGAGCACTGTTAGATATAATAACGTTTTTGTTTGTTTTTTTTTTTTTGTTTTGTTTTTGGTTTTTTTTTTGGTGGGGAGGGGGGCATAGATGAGGGGGTCTGGTTTAAAATGTATAACATCCTGTGTGTACTTGTATCATATTTTCTAAACTCTGAACTTTGAAATAAGAGACTTGGTCCATAGGACATATGCTAATATATTGGTAACCAATAGTGAATGGTACTGAAATGTCGTCATTAAGGTCAAATCCTTCGTTTACCTTTTTGTAATAATTACGCCGTTGGAGTGCGAGGCTGTGAACACAATGTGTGCGAGACGTCGCTTCTTAGGAATATTTCAGATCCTCTGTTCTCCGTGTGAATTGGTCCGACTGGCCAGTGGGGGGCCGGTGCAGTCCATATGTTCACCTGCCAGACACCACGTGCATGCTGGGAGCCATTCTTTACTTTTTTTGTTTTTCCTTCTTTTTATTTTGTAAGAATGTTAAATATTCTTCAACCAAATGACACTTGAATGTCATACTTGGGGGACTTTCTACTTCAAACAGTTGGCGGCTGCACAGATTTGACCTTAACGATGAAGAATTTGTCGATTTTTTTATTTTTTTTTTTTCTTTTTCATTTGATTTTATACACATTGAGTACTTCAGTGTTCATTTTCTACAGAGCAGATTAGCTTTGGAATTTTTTTTTGTTTTCGGGTTTTGGTGTTCATTTTTTTTTTTTTTTTTTTTTTTTTTTAATTATTAGCAATGTCCCAAAATATTGTAGCAAATTGCTACGTTAATCCAGGAATATGTCTCCAAGCTTTTTTTGTTCTTCAGTGTACTGTCGTGTATTATTGTACTTAAAAGGCAAACGATGCCTTATCACTCACTGATGGGATGTTGCGTCCCAAGCAGCAATTTTAAAATTCATGTCTAGAATAATAATAATAATAATAATAATAATTTTACTGTTTTGTTTGTTTGTTTTTATTTTCTTCTCTCTCTCTCTCTCTCTCTCTCTCTCATATTCAAAGGGATAGCTCCATGTGTGGCGCCTTGGTCCGAATACGAACAGTCGCAGCTGTTTAAACCACTTAGTTTGTTCCTTGTTGTCTGTTAAGTGTAATTGTTAGAGGAAATACAAAGGTAGCCGATTTCCTACAGCTAATCTTTGAAGCTTATGATAACCTTTCTCTCTCATAGTACCTCAGAACTAACAAAATGTAACGATTACGTTCTAATTTAGTGTTCTTTCTGTATGTTTACCGAGTCCCTAGAAGTGAATCCGATAGAATGCCTGATCAAACTCCGTGTTTTACAGGAGTGACAAAATAAGACGTTTTTAAATACACATTTTTAACAAAAAAACAAATTGCCGTTAGGAGAGGTTTTGCACTGGATGGTCGTACGGTTGTACTGCAAAGTAACTTTTGTTGGGTCAAAACTATCACAACGTTTAACACTTTGCTATCTGAAAACAGAAGAAAAAAAAAAAGTTTTGTGATTTTTTTTTTTTTTTTATATATATTTTTTATTTTGTATTCAAATTCTTTACTAGTGGAAATACTTGAGTGTGGTTGCTGTTTTGCTTCCAGTTCTTTATGGGAATGATAAGAGTATCTGCATTGAAACTTAAGGAGAAGAAGATCAGTTGCGACTTTAAGCCCTAAAGCCTTATTTTTAGATGACAGTTTAGGAAATGGCATCTTTCTTTTTTTTTTCTTTTCTTTTTTGGTTTGTGAGTACCATTAAAAAAAAAAAATGTGCATTGGATGCCAATGGATATTTTATTCTTGTCATTATGTTTTGTTTGTTTTTGTTCCCTTGGACTCCTGTAGGTAAGGAGACGCCGCCAGCTTTTGATTCCCATACCAATGCTGCTATCTTGAATACCCTCAGCAGTAGTTCACTTTGTTTCTTTCTGTAATTTGATTTTGTTTTTCTCTCTCTCTCTTTTTTAAACATACACTATAAACACTAGAAATGTCAAACATTAAAAGACTTTCATGCTGAATGCTTTATATGATATTGTTGATTTGAGCGGGTCTGATCTTTGTTTGTAATTCATGTCCCAAGGTTTGCGTTCATTTGTTTTCCATTTTGTTTGTTTTTTGTCCGGGGCTTTCTTAATAATAGGATGCATTCACTCCCTGAACAATTCCAACAGTAGTCACCGTGTAACCGGCCGATGTGATTTTTAGGATGAGAAAACGTTTAAAAACAAAACACAAAAAGACGATAAGCTTTTAGGAACGGGTGGTGTTGAGCTGATGTGTCCATTGACAAGACACTGGAAACTTGTGTATACAGTATATATATATTGTTTGTTTTTTATATTGGACTCGACCATAGCTCAGTTTAGCTTCAACATACTGGATTGATTGCCTTTTCCTGTGAAGAAACGAAAAAAAATAAAATAAAAATAAAAAAAAATCCTCGAGGTGGATCTGTGACCGTTACTTAGAATGCTTGTTTACGCTTTTATTCCAGTTTTTTTTTCTCCTCGATACTCTGTAAATAATGTAATTTGTTTGTTTTTTTAACTTGTTAATAAAGTTATAAAATAACAGTATTTCCAAATTACTGATTTTTTTTTTTTTTTTTTGTGTAATCATTTTGCGACGAGAGTTTATGGTGCTACTTTCACGTACTTTTTAAGAAAACTTGGAAATAATAAAAGATTGATGAGGGCCTCGGGCCTGAAAGACCTTTTCCAAGTGAGTTTTTTTTTTTGTTCAAAATGCAAAAGTTATTACTGGGAGTAACGGACCACCCTGTTACAGTTTAACTCCAACCTCGGTCCTGGGGGACCCCTTGTGGCTCCAGGCTTTGGGGAGTCAACCATCATCCAACCCGCTACAGGTTCACAGGGGTCTGCTGGAGCCAATCGGAGCGTGCCAGCCCACTGCAGGGCACACACACACATACCAAGTACACACCAGGGACAATTTAGGATCACCAATGCACCTGACCTGCATGTCTTTGGACTGTGGGAGGAAACCCACGCAGACACGGGGAGAACATGCAAACTCCACGCAGGGAGGACCCGGGAAGCAAACCCAGGTCTCCTAATTGCGAGGCAGCAGCACTACCCACTGCGCCACCGTGCTGCTCACAGGTTTTTGTTCCAACCTGATCCCTAATCAGAGACAACACCAGATAACTCTGATCTCATTTCATCAGCTGGCAAACAACATTAAATAAGTACTTTAGCATCAGACCCACTAATTAGTAAATAATGGCTTAATTAAACAATCAGAACACCTAGAAAAGTAGAATGAAAATCAGGATGAAAATCTCTCTCTATATATAAAAAAAATCCTGGAATGTTAAAGCAAGGCAACGATACGTGATCTTCTCAGAAGTTCTCGAAAGACATTTTAAAGACCCGCGAGACAAAAAAAGACTGGCCACGGAGCGTCTCGCAGGGACCGTAAACATGAGACTTGGTGCCAAGAGATTACCCAGGGCCGTCTCGCAGGGACGTGGAACATGAGATTCTTGCAAGACACGGCCGTCTTATCAAATAAGAGCACAACCAGCCAGCACGGAGAAAAGAGACCCAAGGCGCAATACACATGCAGAGAAAGGTACAGAATATGAAAGCAGTAACAGGCGAAAGCATTGTAGCGTTTTTTTTTTTTTTGTTTTAAGTGACTGTTGGGTCCGCTCGAGGGAGGGAAGAGTGCAGCACGGAGGACTGATAGCTGGGGGCTGATTGATGCCCTGGGGGGGGCAGACCCATGGGAGGAGGGCTTAGAGAGGGTGCTAGAAAGTTGTGTTTGGGGTTACGCAGTCGGCGATTGTTAAACTAGAACTTTTGTGACACTTTATTACGTCAGTTGCTACAGTATCAAAAAAAAAGATAGCACAGATCGCATTGACGCAAACAAAAAGAAATTAGTTTAAGTCAGAGAATTTCAAAGACGGGGTTTACCACACATGCATTTATTGGTTACTTTGCAAAAAAAAATATGAACTGCTGCTGCTATGAATCGTTTTGTCTGTGCTGAAATTCCAAACAGAGAAACCTATCCTGAATTAGGATACAAATTCATTCAACACACGTCTCACGGACCTCATTTAAAAGATTCAGCATATTGGGATAGGAAAGATTCCAAATATTGTTTTTACAGAAGTTCTGAAATAAAAGTGAAAATAATGAAATGGCAACAATTCAAAGAAAAAAAAATGTTACAGGTGTGTATCCGGAAAAACAAAAACTGGGGTTGGCGAGCGAAACGAGTAGGGGGTGAAGCCCTCTAGTTAAAAAGAAAAAAATACATTAATCCCATTTAACTGCTTGGTGCATTTTAAATATATTATATATATATACACACAGTGGTACCTAGGTATACGTCTTTCATCCGTTCCAGATCCTTTGACTTATACCAAACAAATTTTTTCCATAAGAAATAAAGGGGAAATGATGAATCCTTTCCCAAGGAAAAAAATCTTGTTATTGGCATATTATACATTGATGGGGTTGTATAAAATAATTTAAACACTGCTTGATACTAAAATACATAAATACAAAAGCAATTAGATGAAATAAATGAACATTTAACCTCACTTTACTTTTTAATAACGTCTTTGTTTTTCACAGTCGTAGATACCGTTGTTCTCAGCATACGGTATGCAGCAGCCAAGTCCCAGATACGCATGCCACCTTCATACTTTTCAACAATCAATTCAAATTTACGCAAAAAAACACAAAATCACGTGAAAATTCACAGAGAGTTATAGCGCGGGTTGTTCACTCAATGCTAGCAACTGGGGTACTGACGCTCGAGGGCAGTCGTGGCTTGATCTCGAGAGAGGTAATCAAGGAGAGGGCGCCATGTTCTAGCATGTGAGTCGTATTCCAAACAGGATGTATACCAAGTTGGACTTAATTCCAAAGCAGACATATACCGAGGTACCACTGTGTGTATGTAGGTATGTATCTATACTAATAAAAGGGAAAGCCCTCACTGACTGACTCACTGACTGACTGACTGACTCACTGACTGACTCATCACTAATTCTCCAACTTCCCGTGTAGGTAGAAGGCTGAAATTTGGCAGGCTCATTCCTTACAGCTTCCTTGCAAAAGTTGGGCAGGTTTCATTTCGAAATTCTACGCGTAATGGTCATAACTGGAAGCTATTTTTCTAAATATAATGTAATGGAGTTGTGCTTGATGGCCGTGGATGGGGGCGGAGTTTCGTGTGACATCATCACGCCGCCCACGTAATCACGTGAACTGACTGTCAACGCAGTACGTAAGTACGTAAAAAAACCAGGAAGAGCTCCAAAAAGTGCTGAAGAAAACATGCATTATACAATTGAGAAGGCAGCGAAACAATAAGAAACGAGCGAGTCACACATAGAACCATATTCATGAGTCCTGCTGCTTCGGAAACAAAGCACGATGTAAACCTAAACTTTAAATTAACTTAATAGACAGGCTGCCGCTGGCGTTTTTCATGCCCACGGGTAATGCGGGATACAAGTTTAATGAGAGGACGCAGGATATAAACGAGAGTTTTGATCACTTTGTAACTAAGTTAAAATTGCAGGTGAAGGGGTGTGCTTATGCAAATTCCGAGAGACTGTGTTTGTGGGGGATTGACAGTTAAGGCGGGTGGGGGAGTCACGTCATCATCTCCCCTCCCATTCACCTCATTTCGCTGTGAGCTGAGCTCCGCGGCTAACGCCGTCTTGAGGAACCAAATATGTGACGCTGCCACCAAATACACACAGAAAAATCCACAAGTTAATACACACTCTGAATCCTCCAGGCACTACTTACAAAA